>JBAMBK010000181.1:0-384044 GCA_037043435.1 Drosophila suboccidentalis
TGGGGCCATTGCTGGTTTTACTTTGCAAAAATCATAACTTTTGAACCAAATGAGATAATCGAATAATTTTAATAGCATATGATAGATAATTCTTCAACCTATGAAATAAGTGCTTAAGAAAAGTGCCACGCCCCCAAAATGCTTACTCAGGGGCTATCAAAGTTGAAATTTGTGAAATTTGTGCAAAAAATAAATTGTTTTGCACCTAAAAATAAATTTTTTTTTAAATTTTTGATTTTTTTTGGTTTATTTTTAAGGTTTTTATATTTAAAAATTACTTTCAAAAAGTTTAGATAAAAAAAATTTTTTTTTCAAAAATTATTTTTTGGGGTGAATCATCAGAATTGCATATATCGACCTAATTCCTATGGCGGTATATGATATAGTAGTCCGATTTCAACCAATCTAACATATTATGAACCTGGGGTAGTCTTCTACATTCTGACCAAGTTTGGTTCAAATCGGACCACAATATCATATAGCTGTCATAGGAACAATCGATCGAACTATGCAATTATGCCGCGTGTTTTTTTTGTGAGGTTGATTTAGTTTTTTTTGATTTAACCTTCTTAGGCGGATCCGGGCGGGTACAAAACCATATATAGTTATTAAGAGAAATTAATTCTGAAGCGTTTTTAAGTTAGTGTTCTGCTATCCATTTGGATCCATGAGACTTTTCGTCTACCAAAGTTCAAAAATAGTCAAAATCTAGTGTTCTTTAAATTTAAATGGGTCAACCTTAAAAGGTTGTACTATCCACAATTTTTACTTGATCTAAAAATCCTATTTGGATTCTTAATCACTGAAGAATTCTCTATCGAATCCGTATATTACTTTTTCCGATCGCTTACCCAAAAAAAAATATTTTTGCCAAGTTGTTCGGCCGGCGGTCCTGCAAAACACTAGATTTTGACTATTTTTGAACTTTGGTAGACGAAAAGTCTCATGAATTAAAATGCATTAAGTTCCCATAGCTAAAAAACGCTTCACAATTGATTTCTCTTTATAGCTATATATGGTTTCATACCCGCCCGGACCCGCCTAAGAAGGTTAAATCAAAAAAAACTAATTCAACCTCACAAAAAAAACACGCGGCATAATTGCATAGTTCGATCGATTGTTCCTATGGCAGCTATATAATATATTAATCCGATTTGAACCAAATTTGGTCTGGATGTAGAAGACTACCGCAGCTTCATCATATGTCAGATTGGTTGAAATCGGACTACTATATCATATACAGCCATAGGAATTAGGTCGATATATGCAATTCTGATGATTCACCCCAAAAAATAAAAAATAATTTTTGAAACAAAAATTTTTTTTATCTAAACTTTTTGAAAGTAATTTTTAAATATAAAAACCTTAAAAATAAACCAAAAAAAATCAAAAATTTAAAAAAAAAATTATTTTTAGGTGCAAAACAATTTATTTTTTGCACAGATTTCACAAATTTCAACTTTGATAGCCCCTGAGTAAGCAAATGGTCCACAGTCGACAGAAATGGGCTAAAGAAAAAATTCCAGTATAATTGGTTAGCGAATCAAAATCTGAATTAATATCTAAATTAAAATCTGAATCAAAGACAATCGAATATAGCCGCTGAATGCAATGGGATGTCTTTGAATTCGTAAACGTATTTCAGATTTGTTTTTGTTTAGTTTAAAGTTCTGTTGCTTTGTTGGTTTTGCCATTGTTTATATAATGTACTTGTATTTTATGCCCTCAGCTATTTATATACTGTGGCAGGCACCATGTGGATTCGATGGAGGTTGAGGTTGACTACGGGCGGAACTGGAACTGGACTGTTGCCGATCAACTGGGGGCCCCCAATAAATATGTACATATGTATATGTACACAGTAAAAACAAAACAAAAATCATTCTAAAATTCAAGTTTAAAATGATGTTTTTAGGATATCATTGAAACCATTCAGCATTAAAAAATTATCAAAAAATTCTTATATGGTCGATAAACAGAATATTTGCAGAGAAGAAACGTTTTTGGGATTGATTAAATCCCAGATTTGTATACCCGCTACTTAAAAAATAAGTAAAAGGGTATATTGAACTCGTTGAAATGCATGTAACAGGGAGAAGGAAGCAGCTCCGACCCTATAAAGTGTATATACTCTTGATCAGCATCAATAGCCGAGTCGATATGGCAAGGGCGTCGGCAGGGGGGGGGGCAACGGCGGTGTACTTTAAAATGTCGAAAAAACTTCGAAAATTGGGAAAAAAGTTAATATTTCGAAAACCCTTCCCTGAAAAAAGTGTTAAGTGCGATTTTCGTGTTTAGGGGCCAAAGTCCATTGGAAAAGTACACTGAGACATGAAAAGCGAAATGACTGTAAACTAGTGTAATAAATGTAAAAACGTAAAAAAAAATATTTTAGCCCCCCCCCTCATTGAGAAGCTGCCGACGCCCTTGCGATATAACCATGTCTATAAACTAAATGCTAGAGCAACCACATTCGGCATATAGATTTCTATAAGCACCACGCAGATCAAATTGTTTCAAATTTTTGATTCGCCCCTTTGCGCCTCCTCAAATCGCTAAAAGCCACCACACACACCGTTTTTAGAATATTACGTATTTTTTGGTAATTAACGTCATCTATTGATTAAAGCTATCATCCTACTAATCGTAACAAGATCGGACAAATAGAAAGCTGGTAATGGCTGATTTAAGTTTCAAGCAATGTAAGTGCCTAAGAGTATGCAATAAAAAATATTTAAAATTTATTTAAATAAGTAACGGGTATGCTATAGTGGGGAATTCGACTATAGCCTTTCCCACTTGTCTTTCTTCTGTGTATACATACATATGGGCATTTCCAGAAAAAGGTCCACCTTGCCAAAAAACGTAAAATTGATTAAAAACTCACATCTTGTGAAATTTTCTTCCAAACATGTATTCAAGTTATTTATTTTATCAATATACGCTAGATGAAATTCAATAGGAAATTCAATACATTGGAATAAAGTCACTTTTTCCATATTTTTGCCTATTTTCTTAAAAATTGATTTTCAAAATGGACCGTTTGTACTTTAACGATTACACTAAGTCAGGGAGTAAGATTGTAACATAAACCATTTTAATATATAGAAATATATTAAAAGTTTGATTTAAAACAAGTTTTAAGAGCTATATATCGGAACATAGAATAAAATTTGATGAACAAACTCTTGGAAAAACTAGGTGGAAATCTTGTCACGTTCGCGATGTCACGTTACAAATGACTAATAAAACTTGTAAAATATATAAAATGATAGTAACATGTTAAAATTATTTCTAAAATGGACAACTACATTATTTTATTATGGTTTAAGAGTATTTTCTTTCAAATTACTCGCCACATTTCGCAGACTTTCGCATTTGTCAAGATGAATTCAAAAATGATTTCCATTTTTCGTCGCGTTTGCGATGCATTGTTTTCTATAAATAATTAAAAAACGACAAGTCTTCAAAGATTGTCTTTTATCATAAGAATAGAGTTGATAAAATGCATTAAACACGTGGGAAAACATTTTTGAAAATGTCAATTTTTGCTTTTTTTTTTTTCATTTAAAGTTGTACAAATGTCGCGTTCGCGATCCTGGAAATACATATATGTATTTAGAGTACAACATGCGTTGCCTTTGAGCATTGGCGAAATGTACAAAATGTCGATGTAAGTATTTGCATAATTTGCACAGTGCTGTGGCAGCCCTTTTGCTGTTGGCAAACATTGCACCACCGCCACGCCCACTCTCCATGGTGGGCATTAAGCGACACTTGACGTGGCTGCGGGTGCAATTCAATTTGGAACTTATTGCCGTCATGTTTGCCTTTAGCGAGTGTCAATATGATTAAAGCTGATGAGCAGCGATTTGGATCGAACTGCGACTCGTATAAATGGAAGTTGCGTGTCCAATTCCGATGCCAGTTTCCATCATGCACATCCATGCCGAGTCCAAAAGGCGAACGCGCCAAAAGGAGCAGCTAAATCCCAGTGGCGACTCCAGTGACGAGGAGCTCACACTTTGCAGCCGCGAGGCGATCAAGAAGAGTGTCAAATACTATCTACAGAACAGCTCGTTGCATGGCCTCAAGTACTTGGCCGAGGAGCGGATTACAATTCCAGAGCGGTGTGTTGCGAATCCAGCTGAATATCCATTGTACATATATCAAATACTGACTCTCGATGCAGCGTCTTCTTTGGCATATCCTTTTTGCTGGTCTTCATACTGTCGGGCTTCTTCATTTCAAACATCTACATCAAGTGGAGCGCCTCGCCCATCATAATCTCGACCAGCGCCAAGCAGCTGCTCACCAGCAACATGCCCTTTCCGGCCGTCACCATCTGCAATCTCAACCAGGCGCTGCGCAGTCGCGTCCAGCGCATCTCGCGGTGAGTATCTCACCTATTTTCATTTCTCTGTTATTTGTAAATGACATTGCACATTTTAAAATAAATACAAATTTTCGAACTGAATTATAGACAAGTTATGCGACCGTTCTATATATTTTTGGTGTCATCCGAAAAGTATTTGCAATTTGCAATGAAATTACATAAAAGCTTCTTCATTTGGTTACTTTTTATGCCAACCAAATTATGAAACAATTGAAAACAATAAAATTAGGCTATGTTTTAACATTGATGGAAGATAACTGAGTATAAGTAATTCCCGTCAGATAAGAGATATTTATAGGCCTTGATAGTTAAAAATCGGTAGTCCAAAATTAAAATGTGATTGCTTCTCTGTCTTAATAAATTAATTCATCAAATCACTCTTTTGGAACCTTAGAAACATAGGTTTTGAAAAATAGATAGTAACTTGTACATATAAGACTGCCTTTATCCCATACAAATGTGCTTTAACCCTCTACCGCATACAGAGCCATATATGGCTTTCAATTTTTAATGAAATTTCTTTTAGTTAAAACGGTACTTAAGCGAAGTCGATTGTTATTGGTCTTTCTCTTTGCACTATTTTTTATTGGAATAAAATATGAAAAAAAATTTTGAGTTGCTTCACTTCGTGTTTCTATGAGTTTTGTTCAAGCGTCTCGCGTGAATTTGTGCGTGAATTTGAAAGTGAATTTTGCTGAATTTCGAATTAAATTTATATCTTCAAAAAAAAACATTTCTTTTGTTGAAGAATAATTTTTTCCAAAAGAAAATTAAGTTTTCTTTCATAAAAAAATATAATTTGACTGTAAGGTAGGCATTATATATACTAATTCTTGCAAAAATCGTCGAAAAAATGTATGGTTCTTCATTTATTTTTTCCTAAACTATATACCCAAAAAAAAAAAATTTGTCCAAATATATATTATAATATGCCTAATAAACACATATATGCATAAAATTATGTGTTTTCCTTATTGGATCTATGTTCATGCAGTAGAGGGTTAAATGATTTTTGTATGGACTTTTAGGAATTTCAAAAAATTATAAAAAATACTAACAAAAATATTTGTAAAATTTTTTTTGACAGTTACTCTTAGAATTGTTTCAAGAATTTTTGTGCATCAAACAATTTTTTTGAAAAAATCGAGGATAAAAGTTGAAAAAGTAGATGTTCACAAAAATTCGAATTTTTCAATGGGTACTTAATGGGTTAAAGAAATTTGTGCATCATTCAAACGGAATTTAAACGATCTTTCCAAATAAAAATAAAATTATTAAATAAAATCTTTTTTTTTTCAATCAAGAGCTACATGTTGATAAGGTGACTTTTTTCGCTGGCTATACATAAGATAAGATTAGACTAGACAATGAGTAGAAAGGAATCAAATCTAATCTAAAAGGTACTGTCGACTCTATCATAATAAGAACATAAGACAATACAATAAGTAAGTAGAAAGAAGTCAGGAATACATTAACACTATAATAAACTATGTTTTATTAGTACATAAGATATCCTTTAAAAACGCTTATAACTCAATTAAACGATGTCAGTTCTTAAAATCAACTCTAGTGCTTGATGTTGAATTATTTAGGATTGAATGAATCTTTTAGGTAGAATTTAAATTGTATATTGTTAGTATACAATTATACATAGTTAGTATTCCTTTTCCGTTCATACTTACTGCAATATCGTTTCGCAGATCGAGCAGTAATTACTCGTTGCTGATGAGCCTGTGCAGCCAGGGCGATGACCAGACGATCACGTATGTGGGCACCTGGAAGTACTTTAAGGCGTTGCTGGTGGATGTGGCCCAGCCGTGTGACGACATGCTGTTGTACTGTAGCTTCGGGTCGCGCAAGGAGATCTGCTCGATGATCTTCAAGTCGATACTGACGGATGACGGGCTGTGCTGCACGTTCAATGCACTGGATCCCAGTTTTCTCTTTCGCAACTATTCGGATGATGTGCGTCTGGAGCCGGCACAGGAGAATTCAGTTTACGAGGCCATCGATTGGACACCGGAACGTGGCTATGCCCATAAATTGCCCGAATATTTCTATCCACGAACATCGGGCGGTACTGGCAGTCGCATGGGCCTCACTGTAGTGCTGAATGCCTCCACAGCGGAGTATTACTGCACCAAGTCCATGAGCAATGGCTTCAAGGTCGATCGATCGATCGATAACTGATTGAATCTCTTTTTGATTAGCTGCGGTTAATCTTTGATCTCCCTGGGCTGCCCTGCCCTATCGGATCAGAGATCTTCCGTGATTTATTATTCAAAAAATATATTTAATTGATCCGATGAGTGTTTTCTGGGTTTTCCCGGAGCTTGCTTTATATTTAACTTAAACTTTTAACTTTTCTTTTCATTTTCAGTCTATAAATTAAGGTTTATATTTATTTAGAATTTTAGTTCTAGTTCAATTGTCAATTTTTATAATTTTTTAATATTAAATTAGTTATAATTAGTTTTGCATACCCCAGACTAAACTAATTTTTATTTTCAGTCTATGACTTTAAGTTTATATAAATTTAATTATTCATTTATAGCTGTAGTTTAATTTTCAATATTTAATTTACTTTTTGTCGACTGCTTTAATAAGTACTACAATAAGTAGATAAAAAAATAAATGAATAAATAAGTAAATAATTAAATAAATAGACAAATATATCAATAGATAAATTGATAAGATAAAAGATATCAAGATAAAAAGACAAATAGATAAATAAATAAACAGATAAATTGTTAAATTGATAAATAGATAAATAGACAAATATATAAATAGATGAGCATATAAATAGATAAACAGATAAATAAATAAATAGATAAATAAACAAATAAATAAAAAGATAAATAGATAAATTAATAAATAGAAAAAAATATAAATAGATAAATAGACTATAAATTTATATATTTATCATTTTATCTATTTTTCTTTTTATCTATTTATCTATTTAAAATAGATTAATAGTTAAATAGACAAATAGATAAATAGATAATTATACAAAAATATAAATTGATAAATATATAGATAAATAATTAGATAATTAAATAAATAATGAAAACAAAAATATGTGAATAAATGAATAAACAAAAAAATAAATAAATAGATAAATGAAAAAAAAATAAAAAAATAAATAGATAAATGAAAAAATGAATAAATAAAAATAAACATATAAATAAATAAATAAACAAATAAATAGATAAATAAGTTAATAAATATATAAATAAACAGATAAATATATTAATAGATAAATAAATAAATAGATAAATAGACAAATATATAAGAAATAAATAAACAATAAATAAATGAATAATAAATTAAAATAAATAAATAAATGAAATGTTCTTTCTTCCATTTTCCTGCTAAAAGGTGCTAGTGCACAATCCCGCCGAGCTGCCCAAGGTGAGTAACTATGGATTCATAGTGACATCCGGGAGGGAGGCACGCATCCCCATTGAGCCCGTCTACGAGGACGCCACGCCCAGCATTCGATCGATCAAGAGATCGGTGCGCCGTTGCCTCTTTTCGGATGAGAACGATTTGAGCTATTATCGCACCTATTCCCGCAAGAACTGTGAGCTGGAGTGCGAGGCGAAGCTGCTGCTTCGCGATTGCAGCTGTGTCCTTTACTATCTGCCCAGGATTGATCCGGCGGCGCGGATCTGTGGACCCAATGACAACAACTGCACCAATCGCGTCCAGACCGAGATCGAGTCATCGAAGACGGAGCTGTCGTGCGAGAACTGTTGGCCGGGCTGCTTTGAGCTCACCTACAGGACCACGTTGTCCACATCGATGATCGTGTCCGGACCCAGCTACCAGAGCGGCGAGGATCTGCCCGAGGATCTCTTCAATGCCATCAATGGCTCCGTTAACAACGAGCTATCCATTCTACACTTTTATTATGTCAGCAACAGCTTTCGGAGCACCACCAAATCCGAGATGTTTGGCTTCACCGAGTTTCTCTGTAAGTGGAAAAATACAACCGCACTTTTGACATAAACCCTAAATATAAACTCTAAACTTATCATTAACTTTAGTTGGACTAATTTAGAATTTCTATTTTTTGTTTTGTTTTTTAATTGGACCTTGTCTTTCCCCTTCTAATTTTCCCATTTGCACATTTGTTCATTGGACTTAAATATAATTTACAATTTTTTTTTGTTTTTTAATTGGATCATGTCTTCTCCCCGCTTCCCAATTGACTTTGAAAAAGCTCGATCTTTTGTGATCTTATGTGAGTTTTTTAAAAAAAGGTGCAAAAACGGGCAAAAAGGATTATCAACATCTAATTTGAGATGGTTTTGCTAATAATCTTTCAATACAACTTTTCTGATACCTTGTGCTATACAAAAGTAATTCTTAAAAGCCCGTTCCCACGAGCACTTTTCACCGTCGGTGAATTTTGCCATTCACATAATTCGCATCGGTTGTCAAACAAGAGTACCATCGGTTTTTGATTTCACAGAACCTGGTCACACTCTAAAAAGTTTCCTACAAATGTGTCTCAATCTAGTAGGCATTGGACCGACACAAGAAACCAATGGTAATAGGACGTGCTCTAGTATTTCCATCGGTGAGCACCGGTGAAAAGCCGACGCTTTTTAAATTCTGACTGTTCACACGACACCGACAGTTTTTATTAACAAAGTGTCGGTGAAAAAATGCTCGTCTAAAAGCACTTTAAGGGTCGTTTTAAAAAAAATCTAAATAAAAATATACTGAGCAACAAAAAATGTCAAACCTATGCCAAATTATCGCACTTTTTTTCCTCCAAATAGCGGTAAGTCGGAGAATATTTCGGAAATTTAATTTCCCTGTTATTCTTTTTTGTAGCCAACACGGGCGGTTTGCTGGGCCTCTTCATGGGCTTCAGCATCTTCTCGGTGATTGAGATCTTCTACTATGTGACCGTGCGTCCGTATTGTGCCTCCCGTACGCTCCAGCAGCGCCGGCAGCGTCGCGAGGCCGAGCTGAAGTGGTTGACGCCGGTGCGCAAGCGACGACGACGCCTCATCCTGCCCCACCGTCCGCCTCCCTACAGCCAGCTGCAGGGCAAGTCATTGGCGGGGCCAAAGTCCAAGCAGAGTCTCTGGCAAGCACTGCGCTTCTCCCGCGATCCCCTGGTCTATCCCTATCTGGACTAGGCTGTTGGCACTAGGACTTGGAACACTTGGAAAGATCAAATGATACTCCCAATTCTTGGTCCAAGTATGAAATTCTAAATTTAAGATTGTGGTCTTGAAATCAGTAATATAGGAACAAGTTCCTCCGTTAAGGACTTTTGTACTCAAAATATAATTTAAACATACTTCATTTATTATTGCACTGTATTTGTTAAATATGTAAAACTGATTCTTATAGCAGACAAGCAAGAACTACTTGGGAATTATAAGCCAGCAAACGAAAAAAAAGATGTAAAAATTAAAGATGTTGATTAAAAATTGTACGAATTTTTTTGAAAGGATTTAAGAACAAATTTGTTTTGATTAAATAATATAATTATTATTATATATTTAAATTATTATACATAAGATCCTTATAATATAATAACTAAAGACTAGAGTATTTTTCTGTATTTAGAAATTTGTATCTCATTTTAAATGTTAAATTAAAGACTCAATCGGTCTTAAAAAATTCTATAAATATTTTGTTCTGCATTTTTCTGAGTGAGCTGTTGCTGTTGTTGTTGGAGCAGATTTTATGGCCCTTGAAATGCAGCGGATGAGGCCACAAGCTGAATAAATAAACCAAGGCAACACCAAGAGGCCAATGAACGCGGCCCATTAAGTGAAGAGACTCACGACGGACAAATGGGGGAGGAAAAAGGGAAAAGGCTGGTAGGGGCGGTGGGGAAGGGGAACGGGTAGGCGAAGGGGAAGGGTAGACAAACACCGGAAGTGCTGCGCCCCATGCTGACCAATTAGAAGTCGACCAGCAAATGGCGATAATCGCTAATCGCCACGCGACTTCAATTTCAATCGCTTTACTCTCGGCAACAAACAAGTTTCTCTGGGCCAGCGATTTCCAAGACCCTTTTTTATTGTTGTTGTTAACAAAAGTTAGTTCACTTTTTCATTAAGTTTGCTTCAATGAAAAAAAAAATAAAAATATTTAAATATTAAATATTTACATTTAAATATAACTGATCAACATTTGTATCTAATAATGTATAATAATAAAGAAGACTATTGTTTAAAAGAATAAATGGAGTTTCTTGAAAGATAATTGCCCAGTTTTAAAGTTATCAGTAAATATAATTCAAGGAAAGTGAGCGAAAATATTTCATGCCAATTTTTCCTTCTCAAAAAATCTGTTATACAAATAAAAATATTAAACATACTAAACTTTATTCTAACAGTCTTAACTTTTATTTTACGTTTTATTTAAAACGATTTATAAAAACCAAAATAATTTAACAATTTTTTGCAATAAGTAAAGTTTGATATCAACAAATTTAACAGTTAGGAGAAACTATCTTTCAATCGTATCTTATCTTGTTATAGGCAAGATAAAGAGCTTAAAAAATGAATTAGAATCTTTTTAAAAAATTCTCCAAATTTGGAGAGCGTATTTAAAATTTGTTGCATTGTCAATTGCATTAATTTCGCGTTGGTTCCTAATTTATGGCTTTGTGTGTCAGTTGTAATTTAATGAATAGAAATCTTTTTTTCGGTGACCAATTGTACTCGTCTGTCTGTGCGTCCGTCTGTCTGTCTGTGGGCCAATACCGAAAATGGCAAACAGTTGTTGGCTAAAAACGTCGCACTGATGTCACTCTGCTTACAGAACAATGTGAGTTTCGTTTATCCAACTGTGAGTGTGTGAGATACATTTACACCACAACAACAACAGCAACAGCAACAACAACAATAATAATTACAAATAAGAATTTTTACGACTCTGGCGCGTCTGAGTGCGTTTTAGGATCAGAGCAAGTGTCACAAGTTGCGCCGTCAATGTCAAGTGGCCAAGTGCCCAAATGGCCAAAAGGCAGCCACTTGGCTACACACACACACACACACACACACACACACACACATATGTTGAGCATAGAAATAGTTGTTTCTTTTTTCATTCCATTTTTGTGGTGGGCAATTCCGTAGCGCTTTATTAGATGCCAGCTGGAAAATCTCAAATCGCGCCTAGTTCAACAGCGGCCCGTCGTCATATGCGGCGTATACGCGATCGCAGTGCATGCCTCTTCTTCTTCTTCCTCTTCTGCCTCTTCTTTCCCAATGTAAACAAACAAGTGGCGTGCCAACGGCCAGGCCCAAAAGTTCTGTATCTGTATCTGTGTCTCTGCTTTATCTGTATGAGTATCTATCGTATGTATCGTGTGTTTGGTTGCGCCTTTTACACATTCGGTTTATGTTGTTCTTTTTTCTATCGCTCTGTTTTATATAGATTTTCGTTGGCTGTGATTCATTCACACCACAGCAGCCCAAGCAACAACAACAAAAGCAACAATGACATGTGGTGAAAAATCTCTGGAATGGAACTTTGACGTGACCAACGACCACGAGACATCCGTCGAAGTTTGCCAGATGCTCAACGAGTATCGACCAAAAAACTCAAAGATAAAAAAACTAGCACGCATATCAAAGTAATTACAGTCGAACTTCCCTAACTCGAACTTCCATAAGTCGAATTTCTCCGTAACTCGAACAAAAATATTGGCCCGTGCTTCTGTAAGTCGAATTTTTCGGGAAAATCTCCAATAAAGTTTGAATTTTTTTCTCGTTTCTGTTTTATGCTTTTGTTACCGACTCGTTTGGATATGTAATATTGATGTACATTAACATATGGTGATGCAATATGATAGAATATTGCATCAACAATTATTTAGGCTTGTGAAATTGCTATAGGAAAGATGTTCGAAATGTACTTCTTTGTCAGCGCATCAGTGTACTAAAATGTTTAAAAATGTTTAAGGAAATATTCAAACTTATTAGTAGTTAAGGAATTTGAAAGTAGACCAAATAAATTAAAGTTGCTGAAAAATATGGTATCGCAGCAAAAACATTTTTCATTGTATTCAAAAATTAAATATTAATTATGATGACATTTGAATCGGGAACTTCTTCTGGATACAGCAAAAGAACGAAGAAACCAAATTTTGAGAGTATCGACAGGTCTTGAACAAACTGGAATCCTTTTTTGTTGAAAATAACAAGAAAAATTTGCAATTTAAAATGTATTTACGATTGAATGCATTTGTAGTTTCTTTTAAAAAACTTAAAAATAAAAATTCCCTAGCTCGAAGTCTCCCTAACTCGAACTTATTTCTTGGATAATGGTGATTCGAGTTAAAGAAGTTCGACTGTATTAGAAATTTGACTTCAACTCATTGGCTGATTATTGAAGCAAAAAGATCTGCAATACAAATAGCACTGCACTTAAATAGCAAAAGATTTTATTGGTTACTTTTAATAAACTTTAAATGTGATTTTTATTTTCATCAAATATTTTTATTTTTTATTTATTTGTTGCCCACTTGTTCAGGGAATTTAAAAAATAAACTTTAATAGCCTTAAATTTAAAGTTTTGAAAAATAAGCTAATAATAATTATTGATTTAATATGTGTTTCAAGTTTCAAGTTTCAATAATTCAATTTTAAAATTTCGAAAATTTTAAAAGTTTATGCTTGGAAGGTTCAAGGTCAGCTGTCGATCAAATAACGTCAAAACTCTAGCTTACAATGATATTTCCAGAGATTCCCAAGCTATATCATCAGTTGCCATTTTAATTATAGCATATTTATTCATATGATTTTCGATTCATGTCCTTCATTATCCTTTGCCGCTTATGGAAAATATGCAAATATATTTAATTCGATTTTTTTATGCATTTGATATTTCCATTTTATAAGAATTTTGTTATTTAATTGCTGAAGCGATGCAATGTAAAGTCAATTCGGTGTAAATTTCAACAATTAGCTCAAGCTCAGAGAGATTCTTCGGCTCTCATGATGAGTACACAATATAACGCATACGCCATGTATCGCAGTCTAAAATTGAGGCTGCTTCTTTGGAATTGTTCTGTTTTCAATGTTTCATTTTCTATTTCATTGTTTTGTTGTTTTTTTGATGCTGCTTCAACTGTTTTTAAATGTGAACAGCAATGACATGCATTGCGTTATGAATGTGTGTGTGTGCAAGTGTGAGTATACACACACACATACACACGTACACACACACACACACACACATAGTCGCTCAGTCAGTCAGTGAGATTCACGCCAACACGGCAACTGAGCGCAGCGGCATTTAATTTCCTTCTTCTTTTTTTTTTTTTGTTGTACGCGTATGTTTATGCTAAGCAATAATAACAACAACAACAACAACAACAACACGGTCAGCCACGTGGGTGGATGTGTGTGTGGATGTGAATGTGTACACTGAAAAAAAAAATATATTTGAAAATTCAAGTTAACAATTCCCAAATTTTAAGTATATATATTTAAGATATCTATATACATATATAAAACTCTTTTCCTCGCTGACTGACCGACATATCAACGTGTAGGCCACCCGGTAAAGATAGAAAGATGGAATTTTCACACAACACGCAATAAGACGTTTTGAGAAATTTGACCTGTAAATGGGTCAAATTAGGGGTCAAAGTTGTTGGAATTGCTTAGTATGGAAAGATATCTCAACCAAACTCACAGATTGTATGTTTGTGACTGTCTCTTACATCCTGATCAAATTTGGTCAAAATCGGATTACTATATCATATAGCTGCCATAGGAACAATTGGATGCAAATTAAACTTTTGAATCAAAAACTCTGTTGTTATATAAGATATCCTAGCAAAACTCACAGATTAACTCTTCTTGCTAAATCTGGACTCTTTCGCCAAATTTAGCTTTTTCCCGCCAAAAAATTAAATCTGACTTTTGATAAGCTAACACAGTATGCAGATAAAATGGCAACCACTCAGCATTAAAGCAGTAAAATAAGCCTAAAAACCTTTGTTTACACTGAACAAATTTGTATAAAATCTCGTTATTCAAAATATTTGCGAAGAAGAAATTGAAAAACCGCACTTGAACTTGGTTAAAAGCCCGTTCCCACGAGCTGTTTTTCACCGACACTTTTTGTCAAAAAACTGTCGGCGTCGTGTGAACACACAAAATTTTAAAGCGTCGGTGAAAAACCGATGCTCACCGATGGAAATAGAACACGTTCCATTCCATCGGGTTTTTTCGTCGGTGAAACCTTGCCAATAACATCAATACGTTAACATCGCACTTTTTGGGTATTATTTTGTGCTTTTCGGCAAAAAAAAAAGTGTGCGCGAACTAAAATTGTGTTGAGTGTGACCAGCTTCAGTGAAAAACCAAAACCGATGTGATTTTGGTGTAAACTCCGATGCGAATTGTGTGAATGGGTAAATTCACAGTCGATGAAAAAGTGTCGGTGAAAAACGGCTCGTGGGAACGGGCTTTTAAAGAAAAATCCAGTATTACCGAACTTCTAACACCGCTTGGCTTTGATTATTTTCCGAAATTCCAGATTTTTTTCTCTGTGTATGTGGATGGGAGAAGTCACCGCTGACGCTAGCGCTGCTGCTGCTGCTGCGCCTCTGCTGCTGCTGCTGTTGCCATAGCCAAGCACCTCCATCATCCCCTCGACCTCCAACACCTCCGTCCACACACCAAACACCACACACCACCACCACCGTCCACCTTCACCGTTGCCACCGCCACCGTTTGATGCTCTCTGAGCATCCTCAGCGGAAATAGAAATTCAGTCAGACATTGAACGTCGTGCGCCGAACTGTGAATTCGCTTAACTAGAAACTGTAACCGTAAAGTAACTAAGCACAAAAGCTTCAACTTCAACTGCAACTGAAACAAGAGGCCTCACCTGGCCGCCATAATCCACACCCCATACCATATCCATACTCCTGCCATAATAGTATACCATATACCCATTCATTCATCCATCCATCCATCAACTTGGCAAGTTTTTGTCTGTGCCCGCGCAGTGATTTCTGTAATTTTTCCATTTGAATTCCGTTTCTCGTTTCTCGTTTATCGTTATTTTTTGTTGTGCTCCTGTTGCTTTTTTGCTTTTGCCGTGTGCGGTGCGTGTATTGGCATAAACATTTAGCGCGAAATTGTGTGCAGCTGTTTGTTGGATCCATTGGATTTGCAACAATTGCAGCCAACTATCCAGAGAATCGCTGGCATAACGATAACAACAACAAAGTTGGCAAATGCATTCCACGGCATGCGGCGTTGGCGCCTCCGCCACGAACCTGGCATCGCTGCAAACGTGAGTACTTCTTTCAGGCATGAAAACGGAACTACATGGGGAGCAATGTAATGTGTGGGATGAAAGATACTATTGCCCTCACACTCAGGGTCTCGTATCGGGAGGATTGTTTCTCATATATTTACTATTTGTAATTATAAAATAAAAAAATATAACACGAAAGTAGTAATTAATTATGACAATTGTTATTGGAGTAAAGCCCCATTCAGACGAGCACTTTTTCACCGACACTTCTTGTCACAAAACCGTCCGTGTCGCTCACCATCGCTCACCGATGGAATAGAACGTGTTCTATTTCCATCGGTGAGCGTCGGTTTTTTACCGACGCTTTGAAATTTTGTATGGTTACGCGACACGGACAGCTTTTTGACAAAATATGACAAAAAGTGTCGGTGAAAAAGTGCTCGTCTGAATGGGGCTTAAATGAAATATTGTGACAAAAAACCCAAAAAAAAGCACAAATCGTTGCAGTAGTAATAATTCCTTGATAAAGTGTAAATCTTGGTTGTGTTTCAACATTTCAATTAAAACTTGATGCATTCAACCAAATTTCTACCCAAAATACTCAATTTAAGCACTAAGATTTAGAAAATCGCTCGTCAACTTGGACACAATTTTAGAAATTTTTTCCATTTAATTCTATTCAACTTTTTTTTATAATTTAGGTATAAATTTCTTAAGTTTAGCAAGCTTTTTTTTATAATACGAGGGCTGCTATATATATTTCTGGCCTAATAATGAAAATGCGAATATTTATCATCAAAAATTGTTTTATTGTTTTTCAAAGTATTCTCCAGCCTGATTTATACACTTTTGCATGCGCTCAAACCAATTGTCGAAGCACTTTTTCCACTTCGATTGAGACACCTCCAAAACATGGTTTTTGAACGCTTCAACAGCATCTTCTGGGCACGAAAATCGTTGACCACGCATTTTTTTCTTGATGTGCGGGAATAAAAAGAAGTCATTGGGTGCCAAGTCAGGGCTGTACGGCGGATGACCCATCAATTCGACGTTTTGGCCGGTCAAAAAGGCGCTGGTTTGAGCCGATGTGTGAGAGCTCGCGTTGTCATGGTGAAGAATGATTCGTCTTCTCTTGTTTGTTTTTCGAATTTCTCCGAAGACTTCAGGCAAACAAATTGTGGTGTACCACTCAGAATTGACCGTCCTTCGTTGCTCAAGCGGAACAGTCGCCACATGACCAGTTTTGCCGAAGAAACAGGCGACCATTTGCTTCGAAGTGCTTCTTCCACGAACAACTTTCGTTGGATTTGGCTCGTATTCGAAGACCCACACGGTCGATTGTTGTTTTGTTTCGGGCTCATACGCATAGATCCAAGATTCGTCACCTGTGACGATCTTATGAACATCTTTTGAAGCACCGCGATCGTATTTTTTCAACATTTCTTTGCACCAATCGACACGAGCCTTTTTTTGAGCGATTGTCAAATTGTGCGGGATCCAACGACAACAAACCTTTTTTACGGTCAGGTGTTTATGTAATATCGAATGTATGCTGGTGGGAGAAATGCCCAAGGATGCCTCTATCTCCCGGTATGTCACATGACGATCTTGCATTATTAGTTCACGCACGGCATCAATGTTCTCTGGCACAACGGACGTTTTTGGACGACCTTCACGGAATTCGTCGTTGAGCGAACTGCGACCACGATTAAATTCGTTATACCAGTTTTTCACGGTGCTATAGGATGGTGCTTGATCGCCATACAAAGACTTAAGTTCATCGATGCACTCTTGTCTGGATAATCCACGTCGAAAGTTGTGAAAAATGATCGCACGAAAATGCTCACGTGTCAATTCCATTTTTTTAACGGAATTGAATTGTTCAAAGCTCTGTAAGTTTAACAATTCACGATTAAATGACAACACGTTCTGAGTGATGTTATGCTAAAAAATGTCAACCTTTCCAATGGAAATATCAGATTGCACCTGGCAACACTTATTGTTGCCTAGGCCAGAAATATATATAGCAGCCTACGTATTAATATTTTTTAATATCGACCAAATTTTTTCAATTTGAAAAAATTGTTTGCGCTTTAAATATGAGATTAGTTTTTTATATAAAGTGATAAAATGGCTTTCTAAATTCTGAGGCAAAATCTGACGCACTTTAAAAATATTCAATTTCCAAATTTTTATCATAATTATAGTATGAATTCTATTCTGAGTTTTGCGACTCACCGCACTGAACACAAGTTTATTATTATTTCTGTATTAGAAAATTGTTTCCAGTTTTAGAGTGATTCTAACTTTATGGCGAAAATACATTTTCTGAGTGAGTTCTAAATCTTAAAATTTTGGGAATCCCTAAGCACGCCTGCCAAATTCTTTCGGTTAACTACTTTGTATTCAATCTGAAGTAAATGCTCCAGTTAACACTTTATGTTTGTTTAATATCATATATATTTATTGTGAAAGTCCAAATTGACTTGCAGAGTATCTCTTGGTCTCTTGTCTGAACTCTGGCAGTTAACCCTCGATATTTAATGAGATTTCACAGCAATCTATGGAAATGAAATGAATTTCTGTCGAAGGAGAACTTTATAGCGAATAATTTATGCACGCATCAAAATTTGTGTTTTGTTATTGTTGAAAAGTGAATGATAAATAAAAAATGGGAGTATTTAGCACATAATTAATGGATACTTTAACACACGCAATTGGCTTGGAAATAATGTACTTCAAGGTTTTTGTGAGCGATTAAGTTTGAATAAATTTCCACGTATAAAGGGATGAATGTTGATTTAACTTAATAGATACTTGGATACTTGGAAAATGGGATGGGCAACCTTGTAGCTATCTCGATGCCTTGCCACTTGCTGTCGGGCCATAAAGCATCTATGTAGATACTTTTAGCCAAGAATGCCGTTCAATAGACCACGGATAATCCATCAAAGTGAGCAAAAGACAAACAAATGTTGAGCGACGGTTGTGGATGGGAACAGGAGGCAATGAATGGGGGAATTGATATATATACATGAATGTGTAGAAATGGGGGAAAAGAAGCGTTGGATCACACGCTGCGTAATAAAGTAGCTAAAGTAGAAGATGTGCGGATTGTAAACAAATAACTATGTGATGCCTTTTGGCTTCAATGTGTGTCAGCACAAGCATTGGAGGCAACTCAAAATAGTTGCACTATGACCAACAGGGACGGGGGCATGAAGTGGCAAGTGGCAAGTGGAAAAAGGGGACGGACCACATGAAAGCGCAACAGCAGCCAGAATAAAAGTGGAGCACTTAAAAAAAAAAAAAAAAACTGTTTCCTCAACTAATTAATGAGAATTCTAAGTGCGATACACACAAATATATCTCACAGATACATATATGTATTTACACAGATACATTTGTGTCGCTGCTGAGTGACAGCTGCTGTTTGCGCGCCAAGTGAATTTATAAGCCACAATTTATGTTTATGGTGCCCCAAAGTGTCGGGCAATTCGTAGGCCAAACTGTTGAATGCCCCCAAGGAGTTGTTGTTGTTGTTGTAGTTGTTGTTGTAGTTGTTGTTGTAGTTGTTGTTGCTCTTGCAGTTGCTTGATTAGCTCAGCGACAAGTTCAATTGCTTTTATTCCCTCCTCTGCCTTGCTTTCACTCTTTTAACTGTCTGCCAAATCTTGTATGGGCTAGACATACTATACTTGTGAGGCCAAGGGCAGTTCCCACACACACACACACACACACACAGACGCACACACACACACATTGGTGACGTCATTGCGTCGGCGTCATTTGCAACGGCAACCACCCACATGCAACAGTTGCTGCTGCTGTTGCTGCTGCTGCTGCAGTTGACTTTGTAAAGAGTCACAATCCAAACTCTAAGTTGCTGACTCGCACCTACCATAAAGATACAAAGATACATATACACAGCTAAAAAGTTATTCCAATATTTAAGTTTCAAATTCTTGATTTTGGCATTGATATCACTGCGGACGGCAGTCCGCGCTAGTGACGAAAGCAGCACGAAGGGTGCGAAAGGCGACTAGCATATATACACAGGAAGAATGGAAAATTTACTATGACTGTCCGATCAGGTCGATCAAACTTACAAATGTGCATACTAAGACTTTTGGAAACTCACCTGGTTCGTGAGAGGGGAAACATTTTAATGATTGAAGCTAATGTTGGATCCTTTTTGAATTTTCGTTGAATTTTCAACAATTCTCATCAAAAATACGCGTCGAATGACACCTCGATCATCGAAATCCGATTACTGGTTCAAAAGATAATTAATTTTTAAATATTAAAGGGCCTTCCGAAAATGAGATGAAAAGTCACTCAAGGCTCGCAAAGCTCGCAATGCTCGCAAAGCTCGCAATGCTCGCAAGGTTCGCAAAGTTCGCAAGGCTCGCAAAGTTCGCAATGCTCGCAAAGTTCGCAAATTAATATAATTACTACAGATTTGATATTTTTAATCTATAACATAGCTCGCAAGGCTCGCAAAAGGCTCGCAAATCAATATAATTACTGCAGATAAAATATAATTAATCTTGCGAGCCTTGCGAGCCTTGCGATGTGTAAAATTTAATGTTATTCGTCACAAAATTGGATATCAGAAATTTTGGGGCATGAAAATGCTTTTGTCACTAGACTTTTACCCTGTAAAGAGGTTTTTTTTATAAGATTTTTAAATATGGGCATTTTAAGAAAAAGGTCCACCTCGCCCAAAAACGTTAAATTGATCATAAACTCACAACTTGTGAAAATTTCTTCCAAAAATGTATTCAAGTTATTTATTGAAGCAATATACGCAAGAAGAAATTTAATGGGATGAACATTTAGATCCTAACTATATTGGAAAAAATTCATTTTTTCTATATTTTTACCCATTTTCTAAAAAATTTACTTCCAAAATGGACCGTTTGCATTCTAGCAATTACACTAAGTAAGATAGTAAGATTGTAGCATAAACCATATTACTACATAGAAATATATTGAATGCTTAATTTAAAACAAGTTTTACAAGCTGTTTCGATATATAGAATACAATTTGATGAACAAATTCTTGGAACAAACGAGGTGAAAATCTTGTCACGTTCGCGATGTCGCGTTACAAATTACTGACAAAACTTTAAAAATAAATAAAATGATGGTAACATATCAACATAATTTATAAAATGAAAAACTACATTATTTTATTATGGTTTAAGAGTATTTTCTTCTGAATCACTCGCCACATTTCGCAGACTTTCGCATTTGTCAAGATGAAGTCAAACATGGCTTGCATTTTTCGTCGCGTTCGCGACAAGTCTTCAAAGCTTGTCTTTTATAATGAAAATAGTGTTGATAAAATGCATTAAACACGTGAGAAAACATGTTTGAAAATGTCAACTTTTGCCATTTGTATTTCCATTTAAAGGCGTACAAATGTCGCGCTCTCGATCCTGGAATTACCCATATGTATTCAGGATATTATTGATGTAGAAAAAGCCAAAAATCTTTTTATATAAATTAGAAATTTAGTTTTTAAAATTGATGATTACTCTTTGACAACATAATTAAATTTTGTGCTTGATTCAACCGAAATTAACTGATATGCATGAATCGGTTTCTTAACGGTTATTTCGGTTGGAATTAATTCAGTTCTTCGGTATCGGTATAATAAAAAAGGTTTGCCTGGGTTATGGATTCAGTTACGGTAACCACTTTCAATCGGCTAGTATCGGTTAACGGTTACGAACTTAATACCGACTTTATATTGATCCATTGAATTCGCTTGTATGTATACATACTATATGTACATATGAATATGTATAGTTTGTCTCATTAATTGAGAGATTTTCTTTGTGAGCAGCGACAAGTGTCATCATTTGAAGGCAGCTCACCTGCCCTAATAAATCGGGGCGCAGCCTAAGCAGAAACTCATCAAGATTCGCTACCCACTGAAGTTAGGCAAAGGCCGCCCACAGCTGCCACAAGTGCCACTTCAAGTCATTGAGCCAACATTCGAAGTGGATTAATTGATTTGCTGACAGCGATCCGCTGTGTAACTGCGCTGCCGCTGCTGCGTCGCTGCTGCGCTGCTGCTGCTGCGTCGCTGCTGCGTCGCCGGCTTAAAAGGTAACTTGGCAGCTTGGTTTATTTCATCTTCATTGATAGATTGTTGTTGTTTAGATAAATTGACGCATAAAATACCGTGATTAGCTGATTGTGTATGCATATGTATTTGACCCCGAACCGCCCACGTTTCCCCCCACCTGACTCCGACTCCGACTCCCGCCCGCCCATCAGTCTATTATATCATTTTTCATTTTTCGCTTTTCGCTTTTTCAAGTACAAAGCTCATCGCATTTCCATGTGGCAACTGTTGCTGTCGCTAATCTGTGCAATTTGTTGACACACATTTCAATGTTTCGCCTGGTTTACTGGCACGCCATCGACATGCTTCCATGATCCGCTCCGGCTTAGTCTCAACGCCGGACTCGAACTCGGATTCGGACTCGAACTCGGACACGAGCGAGTACGATTAGAGATGCACCGGATATCTGAGGACGCCCACCAGCAATGCCGGTTGTCTCTCTACTCACGATTGCCGCCAACGTCATCACACACGCACACACTCACACTCACACACACGCACACACTCACACACACGCACGGTGAGAGTGAGAGCAAGACAAAGTGACAGAGCGAGAGAAAAACTTTGTCACAGATCTAAAATCTGAATTTCAACTGCAGCGAGATTTCGTTTCAGTCGTTGCAACGCATTCAAAATTGCGATTTCAAATTCAAATTGTTTTTCGAGGTTAACTTACAGTTATGACCAATCCATCATCTGAGTAATTTAACAAATTTTCAAATTTCAAAAAAAGAAAATGTATAACATAATAATGCATACAAAATTTTATTTATTTTTTTTTTTTTCATAAAAATTTCTATATTATATTTAAACAAGTTTTCTGTTACCTTTAGTGGCAACTTAATCTAGTTTTACATTTGTACAAAATTTAAAATTTTCACAATTACTTTTATCCAAACTTTTTGAATTTAGCCAAAAAGGTAATTAATATTGTGGAGCTAGCAAAACAACAAAGAGCATAAAAGTATTTGGGACTTGGGAGAATTTAAACAATAAAACCGTAAGCTCTAACATTGATTCAAATCCTCAAGTCATACTAAACTGTGAACCAACTAACTTCAGTGTGTTGTCGACTTTTCATGAAAATCGATTTAATTAACTCGATTAAAATTCAAAAAAATTATCGAGATAAATTAATCGAGAATCGCTAACACGAAAGACGAGTTGTCAATTTCTCACTAAAAAGATATGTACACATTTTTGTAAGCAATAAAACTATTTTTTATTAATCAGTTTTGTTTGTATGCATCCTGGACTGATTGTAATCACTTATGATTCATTGTCGATAGTGAGGTGAGCATTGATTGAACCATCACCATTTTGGCAATTAATATCAGCTTAAAGTATAAATACTGAAATTGGATTAATTTTATAAGAAATGTTCAGAGCTAGATTGCCTTAATTTAGAAATTTAGAAATAATTAATGAATTGCATATTAATCGAAATTCCCAGTAATATATCGCTGTTACAATGTGCCGCCTTTTTATTGAATAATTCATAGAATCGCATTCAATTAAATGAACTTGCAGCTGAATTATTGCACGGATAATTCGCTGAAATAGTTTTAAGTTATAAAAAACAGTCGAATTGAAGTGATTTGAAATTGGAATTGGAATTGGAATTGATAAAAGGTCAAAGTCAACTGGAAATTGATCAGCTTTTATTTTGGAGCTAAGTACTTATTAAGTCTATGGATTCCAAGCACGCGATTTTTAATCGTTGGTATAGTCTGGAAACGTAATGATGATGTCATGACAAAAGGGCGCCCAAAATCTGACAGCTGATTTTGAGGGTGTTAATACTTGGTGGGACAGGGGGCAGGGTGAACCTGCCTGTGAATGGGAATGGTAATGGGAATGGGCCGAGATTTTGTTGTCGTCAGTTTATCAACTTGTCGCTTCACTTTATGTATCCATTTTTGTGTGTCACTGTCAACAAATTGCTTTTAATGGCCGGGTGGGTGGCACAGCTCAATTTGGCCTCCCCACAGACGCTGCCCTCCTTCCCTCCTTCCTCGGTGAATTCCCTCATCCCTTTCCCCGTTGACTGCGGGCTCGTCTCGAGTCGGCTCCATGTGATAATCACGGCCTATGTCCATTGGGGCCGCCTAATTTTTGTGATTTCCGCACGACAGCAACAGCTAAAGCCAACAACAACAACAGCAATTTGCATTGCAACAGCAACAATAACAATAGCATCAACAACAACAACAACAAAGTGCGAACAAGTGCCTCGTCTGGCCGAATCGCATTGAGCGACGCCGTTGCTGCCTCTGCCGCTGCCGCTGCCGCTGCCACTGGCGCAGTCGCTGCGCGCCGTCAACGTTGCCGCTCAGTCGCGGCCGCAACGCGCTCCGTTCTTAATTCAGTTGACCAGCAGCCAGCGCTGCGACGAGACACGCGACTAAAAAAAACAAGCAATAAAAGAGCCAAAAGAAAAGAAAATTAAAGAAAATATTAAATCAGAAGTTTGAAAAAAATATAGACATTGTATTTTTTTTTTTTTTGTAAATTTATCAGCGTTTATAACACACCATAATCGTGTCTAAATAGCCGATTATACAAACAGTGTGTCAGCAGCGGCGGGATTCGAGATATACGAAAAGTCTCAAGCGTTTTCTGTGCGTTTTGGAAAACGCGCGCGTTTTTCTGTGCAAATCAAACGAATTTATTTATTTTTTTGAAAGAGGTGACAACACGCGCCACAGTGCGACATTTTAATTTATATATTTCTATATATACATACATACATATATAGTACATACACACGTATGTATTGTATTATAATAACTTATTATATTTATTTTAATTTGTTTGTTGTTATTTTATTTTATTTATTATTTTGACGTTTATTTTGTGCGTGTGCGTATCGTAAAAGCAATGCAAATGTTTGTTGTTGTCGTTGGGCTGTTGGTGATTATGTTGCTAGGCTGATATGTTGACTCTGGTCGGATGCTGGGGCCCAACATTGGCGCTCGACCAGACGCCAGGTTCGCCCACCTCAACGAAAATAGCAACAAACGTTGGCGGGCAACAGCAACAGTAACAACAGCAACAACAGTAACAGCGACAGCGACAGCAACAAGTCCAAGTCCAAGTCAATAATCAAGAAATACGCAATGAACATGAAGATATCCAAAATCAGCATCAACATCAAAACACAGGCAACAAAAAATGTTATAGTTTCAATTATTATTATTGTTGCTGTTCTTATTGTTGTAGTTCTTTTCTCTACTGCCCCTGTCAATAAATAAATCTTATAAAACAGCAACAAATATCAAAATATTCAAAATGAATATGCAAAAAATATATATACTATAAATATATTGAATGCCAGACGCCAAACGAGCGATGGCAGATGAACACTTGTTGAGATTCAGATTCAGATTCAAAATGCTTTCAAATTTCCTCTCAGGAATGAAAAATTATGAAAACATACAAACATCAAAGTCAAAGAGGAAATGGCAAAGAAAAATAGACACTAAAGTCGCAAGAGAGACAGACAGGTAGAGAGAGAGAGAGAAAGACAGAGAGAAAGTAGAAAGAAAACGCAACTAGAAATTTTGTAAATAGAATATCAAAATATCAGCAGAAAATTTAGAAACAGGTAAAAATGAATATGAATTTGACCAAATAGTTTCTTTTTGATACAATTACATTCGAGTAAATATAATAATAATAATAATAATAATACTAAATCTGAAGAAAATTAAAATGTCCTTTGAATAGAGTTCTCTCAGTTGAATGCCTTGTGAATTTGTCAAGTCTGTTATTTCCTAAAATTTCATAATATATCAAATAATATAATTATGAACACTTTTTCCCCATTAACTTACTTAATTATACTTTGACGTAAAATGTTTAAACATTAATGTCAAATTTAAACACAACTCTCAGCTTATATTAAACTATAATTTCTATTTTGATCAATTAGAAATTGAAATGTTTGATTATTTATGTATCTGAACTAGAGTTCTGCATGGCTGCATTCAAAACTTCAAATGAGACATTCATGCCCAACTGAATTGGATGAGTTCGGCTGCGTCTTCCAATGAATTGAATGAATGAATTGAAACCGAAAACTTCACATTCAAACAAGGCAGACTGAATTGAATGACGAAATAACTGAAAAAAACGAGTAAATGTAAATATCTAGTCACGAAAATATTTCTATGCCCAAAATTTCTGATATCCAATTTTGTGACGAACAATATTAACTGTAACATAACAATTATTACAAAAAAAAAAGCAAAATAGGTTGTATTCTGAGTACTCTGAAAATGTTTGTTTCATTCATTTCATTCGTAACTCATTTGAGTACTCAAATTAAAGTCAAAAATGAGTATTCAATCGATTAGAAGCGGATCTTTAAGTTTATTACACTCAGGGAACTGAATGAAACTCTCGAATACTCAGAGCACTCTAATCTGAACTAACATTTTGCTACTGGAACATTTTTTGAAGAGCAAGCTAGAAATATATTAATTTTTCATATTGTAGCTTTATAAAAAAATTAATAAATTGGATAAATAAATACGACTCTATTCGGTTAAAGTTTTTAAGTCAAGTCGAGTTCAATATTTTGAGAGCCTTATGGTAGAGTAAAGTTAATCTGTTTTTGAATTTCTCAGTCTACAACATAAAGTTAAATGTGAATGATTATAAAAGTAATATATTGACTCTATCTTAGTCTGAACAATCAACTGAAGTTGTTTCACTGAATTCTCTCCATGCATTTTTGGCCTTTAGTTTGAACCAGTTGTAAGGGCATCCAAAAGTTTGATTAGGTATGATACCATTTTTGTAGTTGACGCATAAATAAGTTGAGTTCATTGATAGTCTTCTTTCAAAAATGATAAGTCAATGCAGTTGTTGAGTTGATCTTTCTATTGCTAATTTGTCACAGCATAAATTGGTATGGTTTATCTGTTGTTGTTGTCTGTTCTTGTTGCTGTTGTTGCTGTTGTTGTTGCTGCTGTCTGAGTTGTTATCTGAACGAGCTGCTGCTGCTGCCGTCGTTTGGTCTATTGCCGGCAATGTTCAGTGATAAGACATTGCAGCGCCCTCATCTGCCTGCAGTACACAGATGTTGCTGCTGTGCCGCGACAGCAACATGTCCGTTTTGTCAAGCTGAGGGACAACTGTTTTTGATATCACTGTGCTGCCCAGCAGCCAGCGGCAAGTCATTTGTTTCCAGAATCCAATCAGACACTTTATCAAGCAGCAGCTACTGTGTGTGTGTGTGTGTGTGTTTGTTTGTGTGTGTGTGTTTGAAATCATTTTAAGGCCGAGGCGAGTGACAGCAGCAACTTGAGTGTCAATTGTTAGCTCAAATCTCGGCTAAACTTTTGAATGGCAGCCACTTAATAGCCAGCTGCATCTCAGCAACTACTTGGAACAACAACAGCAACAACAGCAGCAACAACGGCGACAACAATAGCAACAGTTAAATCAACAGTAATATAGACTCGTTGCTACAGTTGCTAAACGGCATCTCCGGTGGCTTTCGGGGATCATAATATCGGCTGTACTCGGCTGATTGCTGACAACTTAATCAACATTTGAGTATAACAATCTAAGGCATTCTCTAAATATATGACATATAGTACTACATACATATTATATATATATAACACACACTGACTGCCAGCTATGGACCGTCACCAGCTAATAAGCCTCTCAATCTGTCTCTGTCTATCACACATATGCATACACATATATTTAGATTTATATGTATACATATATCACATATTCAGCTATATATTGGCTTATGTATGTGGACTACAATATTTGTGGAACGTCCCTGAACTTTGGGTGCTCTCAATTTGCACTGTCACGAATCGCGAATCGCGAATGTGTCAAAATGAAATACTACTTACTATATAATGCTGGCACGCAATCCCCACAGATCAGATCAATGCAAGATCTTTGTCTTCGTTTTAAGTGCAATCATTGATCCTACGGGTGCATGGGAATATGGCAACTGAGTTTCAAATTCGCCTGATAAAGACTTCAGTTTAATTAAGCTGATCATAATAATTAAACATTCGACACTCTTTTATTATTTAAATTTCCGAACCAACCTAAATTTTCTATTCATGATCAAAATATCATAACAAAAATGTAATACATATTAAATTAAATTAAATAAAATTAAAATAATCACTTATGATCAGAACTGAGATTCTTTTGATATTATTAAAAGCGTTAAAATCATATGTTAGAGTATTTCCTTTTCAATATCTTAAAAATATTGTGTGTCGTTCATTGTTGTTTCAAGATTTCAACAATTTCAGGTCATATTTATAGAACAATACAATAAGAATTTATGTCCAAATTTATTTTTAGTAGACACCTTTTTCTCAGTGTAGGTATCTATTTGTATATAAGGGGGTTTTCCACTCGCTGATTATTCAATTGCGTTGTAAATCTTGCTTTTTATTTATTTTGTCAACTTTTTGATTACATTTATTAGGTTGATTTTGTGCGGTTATGGGCTGGTCTTTACACCGGATATATACACACGAATATATCTAAGATCAAACCAATCGAAATGTACATTTTATTCAACCATATTTGTTTAACTTCTTTACTATAATGGGAGTCTTTTAACAGTTCGTTACTTTACTCCAAATTTATAAAAAAATGTTGTTAAATGAAATCTGATTCGTGTTCCGTAAATCTATCCCCAGAGATTCATATTTTCGTTTTTGAAGAAGGAGAGATTATTAGAGAATAGTAAATCAATTTAAAGGATAAATCATTTGATTTTGCTTTAGATTTCTGATAAATATTAATAATAAATTAGTTTATTAGAATATTAAAGAATTTTTCGTTTGTTCAATAAATCCGCTTTAGATGAAAAATACAGAAAAGCGCAAAAATATAAGATTATTCGCTTAGCTTGCAACATTGAAAGGATGGTCTTTAGTTGTCCGGTTTAACAAATTTATATAATATACGGTTTTTCATACTAAGCAATTTCCTGACCTTTGACCCCGCATTTGACTCACTTACAGGTCGAATTTCGCAAAACGCCATCTTATTGCACAATGAAATCATCTCATCAAAGTTGTGTGAAAAATTCATCTTTCTACACTTAACCGTTTGGCCTACACGTTGATGTGTCAGTCAGTGAGTCAGTCAGTCAGGACAATAAGTTTTATATATATACAGGGGTGCCACAGAAATCGCTTTCACTTGATTTGCACTTAAATTTCACTCCGCTCGAACACAAGTCAATTCGCTGAATAATTTTGTGCGGAACGAACTGGCTCTAAATCCGCTGGCGTCCGATGCTGCCACCTAGTCCGATTTAGATTTTCGAAGTAAGGTATTTAAAAAATAAATATATGGAACCACTTCAGTTTTCTTTAAATCAAGCATTTAAAAATAGATCTATTGAGGTAAATCAAGTTTTACTGGAAAAATCCTTTAACTTATTGTGCAATTTGTGAAAACATTTTTCAAGAAGAGCTGCCAGACTAATGGCATACAATTGCTAGAGTTGTCGAGTAACTTTTATTTTCTAGCGCCAGTTACTTTTAAATTTTTTTAGCTAAAAAAAATTAATTATTACATAAATAAATTAAATTATGTTATTTAAATAAGAAAAAAATTAAAAGCTTATTTATAAACTTGAAAAAGTTGGTAATCAAACCCTTGGTAATTTAATCTGACAAGGTGTCAACCCTTAGCAGCCTAGTTCGAACAGGTTGGTGAAATTGCTAAAAAAAATTAAATGTCTCGAAGTTCTGTGGCAACTCGGAATTCTATTTCGCTTGCGATTTCTGTGGCACCCCTGATAGATGTGGTCTTGTAATTATTATTTGTTTTCTCTATAAAATTTTAAATTTTTATATTAAACTAAGAACCAAAACTTTTTTAATTTTATCAATGTTCATACTCGAACAGTATAATTAAGGAGAATTAATTGCGATAAAAAAGTTGAGCAACTTCCGCTCCAGCATAACTTTAATGGTTACCCATATGAGGTTCGTTTGCTAAAAGTTTTGCTTAATTAGATGTACAAACATTTTAAAATTTCAGGTGAGTGTGTGTGCTTTTTTTTTAGTTTTTGAACTATAGACACGATTCGCTCATAGATCATAGATCATAGACCCATGACAACATGCATACTTGAGGCATGAATGAATGTCTACCAAAATCAATTCGAGTTTTCTTAGAGAAGCGTTTGGGCAACTGAATCGACAGCAGTTTGACAGAGACACATTAAAATGCATGAAGACAAACAAGCGAGCAAACCAATCAAATAAATCAAAGGGCGGACGGTGAATGTCTAAATGTCTTTATGGCGGCCGAGGCGGAAGCCCAAAGTCGATGGCGTTACGATGGCCAAAGCAGCGAAGTATTTCCAAAATATCCAATTGAGTTGCGACCTTAGGAAACTTGTCCCAGACGACGACAGACAGACGGACAGACAGACAGACAGACTAAAAACAAACTCGAGACGCATTTGCAATTGCAATGCCATCCAATTAGATTTTTGTGCAACAAGTGTGAAAAACACAACAACAATGACAAATAAAAAATGAAACACGCAGCAACAATAAAAAAAATAACAACAACAACAGTGACAGCAACTGCAATTTGTAGTATTTTTTTCATTTTTTATTGTTATTGTTGATGTTGTTGCTGCTGTTGCTAAATTTATGTAGTCCGAGTATTATGCGAATATGCGACTATTCTAATTGTGCGATAGCATCAACTGTCTAGCTGACCCCATTGGGCTTATGAGAGACCCCACCATGCCCCGCCCCGCCCCATCCCGCCTCTGAACGCCCCCGTCACGCCCCCCTGCCGCGTGCATCCATCAACGCAGTGTCAAAAGTCCATTAGAAACGAAACAATTAGAAGGAGCTAGCTACGGATATCCGAAGCGTGGGTACACTGTAAGATATTTATCTATCCATCTATCTGATTATAATCAGTTTGAGGAATCGTTGCAAAGTATTCAAACTCTCGAAGAAGGCAATGGCGTGGAATGGGATTTAAATACATATATTTTAATTAAAAGGATTGGAGTAGAATTTAATAAAAACAAGTGGAAAAGGCTAAAGTCGAGCTCCCGACCATAGGATTCCTGTTACTTATTTAAATAAATTTCAAAATTTTTTTTTATTGCATGCTTTTAGGCACTTACATTGCAAAAAAAAACTTTTATCAGCCATTACCACCTTTCTATTTGTCCAATCCTGTTACGAATTAGTAGGATGATAGGTAATAATAGTAGTTAACGTTAATTAGTAAAAAAATCGTAATATCTTGAAAACTGCGCGTGTGGTGGCTGCTCGCGATTTACGGAGGCGAAAAAGGGCGTGGCATAGAATTGAAACAAACTCGTCCTGCGTGGGGTTTATAGAAGTCTGTGTGCCAAATCTGGTTGCTCTAGCTCTTATAGTCTCTGAGATCTAGGCCCTTACACGGACGGACAGACGGACATGGCTAAGTAGACTCGGCTGTTGATGCTGATCAAGAATATATGTACTTTGTGGGGTCGGAAAATACCCTTTTACTTATTTCTTAAGTAGCGGGTATAATTAACTAAAATTCCATGTAGCATAATAAATTGAATAAAATTATATGTATAAAATTTAACATGTCCCTTTATATGGCAAAATACCTGTTATCAGTCCACGCTAGTGCCGAAAGCATCACGAAGGGTGCAAAAGGGACTAGCACTATATACTGAAGGAATGGAATGGAATTTGCTTTGACTGACCGATCTGATCGAGTTATATACCGATCAAAGGTATAGTTTGACTTTTGTATGTTTAAATATAAAATTATATAACTTTTTGTTATTCTTTTCCAAAATACGCGTCGAATTATGCCACGATCATCCCAATTCGACAACTGGATCAAAAGAGATATAATTTTGAAATTTTTAGTGGCCTTCCGAAAACGAGATGAAAATTCCGTTTGCCCGTTCGTGTCTTTGTTTGTTAGTATCAAAGCGTTCAGATGGCTTTGAAGTTTTTATGTGGACTTGTTTTGTCATAAATCTACAAATGTTTGTTCTAAGAACTTAAAAAAAAACCGCTGGCTTAGCGGGAAATAGCTAAAACGTGCTCGAATTGACACACCCACAGTTTTTAGACTACAGAAGCTACATATATCGTTGGGAAGATATTTGTAAGGGATCTTAAACATATAGTAAGTGAAACTTTCATGTCCGAATCGTAGAATAGATTAGGCTGAATTGCAATAAAAGATAATTGTTAGGCTGAATTGGAATAGATCAATTATATGTTGTAATAAAACAGAACAAAATAACATACATAGTTTACACATTGAATCAAAACCTGTTCCTGTTTTCACTTTCGGTAAGATTTTGCGGAAGTGAATTTCTTTAACCTGCTCTAATATCATTTCGGCGAAGTTCTACAGATTTATTTCACTTTGAGCTGATGATTTTAAGTCCGATAAAGTGAAAAACGAGCATTTTTAAATACTTAGCCTAAATGGAAAGTGAATAAATGCATTTCGGTAAATGCTATATACGTAAAATAAAAAGTGAATACCGGAACAGGCCTGAATATTTTCAATTAGAAATACACTTGTTGTAGAACGTATATCAAAATCAACTATACGATGAAAAGAAATTTGTAAAGATAATATGTTCTATGAATATAGAATACAGTTTCGCGATGTTATTAACGGCGGCTTGGATAAAAGCGTCCGTCATAGATCAATTTGTTGTTTAATATTCTATATGGAGTCATTAAATGACACGCCCATTTCATTGCTATCATTGTTTGTCACGCCAATCACGTACATACATACAAATAAATATATTTAATTGCCTCATGTCAGAATAACGACATCAATTTTGGTCTCGGATTCCGAGTCGCAATCGGATTCGTAATCGCAATTAAAATCGGTAGTAGCAACAGTCTGCCAAATTTGGTTTAGGGCGCTGCGCACGCGCCACATGCAGACAAATGAAAAGACGAAACGGGAATGGAGATGGAGGCGGAGATGGAGATGGAAGTGGAAGTAGAGGTGGAGGCTCCCTTCAGTAGGGGCAACTAATGGCCCAAACTGACGCCATCGACATGAGTCGCATGCAAATTGTGGCAATTGAAGTCAGTTGAGTCACCTGCTTTTGGGGGGCAGTGGGAGAAGTCGTCGATCCGTGCTAATTCTTGTGGCTCTTCTAGCTCTGGTCTCTCACCCTCCTTTGTGCTTCTTTCTCTTGCTTTGTGTTTGCTTTCATGCCTCAAAGGCGGGCGGCAGCAATGGGGTCGTAAACCCAAATTGCATTCCACATGCCTCGCAGTAATGCTCGGTAATTGTGGCGAGTGTTTTGCTTCACTTTTTTTGGTGTCGCCGCCTTCGGGTGTTGTTCTTTTGTTGCTGGCCATTTAACGAAAATGAAATGAAATTAAATGCAGTTGACCTAAAAATAGCAAATAGCCAGCCCAGTCCAAACCAGGCCAACAACAGGCCCGACCAGGCCACGTCAACCACATAAAAGGCGAGCGACCCACTAAAAACATTACATACATATAGTATAGTACTTGCATATTCGTGGAACCGCACCATCTGATTGATCGCGATAACGCAATTAACGTAGAGTTATGAATCTAGATTCTACACAGAAAAAAAAATCCGGTATATTTAGCCCGAATTCAATCCGAAACGATGTCAGAAGTGGGGTAATCTCGGATGTTCTTAAACCAAGTATATTTACTTGATTTTTTCAATCCCGAATTCAATCCTGAAATTCTTAAATTCAGGCTACAAAATTTTTATTAATTATAATGTTTTTCGTTACATTTAAATTTAAAAAAAAAAATAAAAAATTTTAAATTAAGTATTTTATACTTGATTTTAGAATGGCATTTTTTTTCTGTGTAGATACACTCAGCCGATAAGTTGCAACGACAATTGCTCGACGGTTCGACGGTGGCTCACAAAAATCATGCAAATTTATTCACATTTTTTTAATAAATTTATATACTTTTTTTTATTTTAATTAGCCCTATTAACATTTTGCTGGAAGCTCCCTGCTTTTATTTACAAGTAGTAAACTTGTTGAATGTTAATTGAATGTTAGGTTATTTATAACATTGAACTTCTCTGTCAAAGAAATTTTCAATTAAAAGTATGTTAATATCAGATTGATCATTTTTGTGGTTTTCATAGTTTACAAAAATGCTAAATTTGTTAAGCTTGTTGTCAGTTTTTTTTAATTTTGTAAACTCTTAATATTAAGATGATATATTTAAACAATAACAATAATGAGCTTTTACCTACAACACCGTGTTGTTACCCAAATAACAGGTAGATAACAGCACTCTTTTACATGCAATAATGTTAATACTGCACTGTTAACCAAATTTCCTTTTAAAAGTTTGACCATAACGTTAGCATTGTGCTTTCAGCTAACATTGCATGTTAATGAATTGAAACACAAGAAAGTTTTCATCGGAATACTATTGCTGATATAACAAGATCTTGTGTCGTTATCAAATAAATAATTGAATAAGCTTTAGCGTACAGAAAGTATCTGTATCTGTAGTAGTGAAACATGTGCATATATTGTTTTATCCATGTTAGTTAAGTATGTATATATTAACTTTCATAAAATTTATTGCATAATTCGTAGACTTCTGACCCAAGAATACTCGTATCCTAGTCAGAATAATCAAAGTGTGCTCTAATTATTATTATATTTTAAAGTGGAGAAAAATACAAAGAGGAAGAAGAAATGGATATAAAAGACATTATAAGGCCATAACGTTTTTTTAAAAATAAAATAAATAAAAATAAACCAACCAGTTTATTTACGTGTTTGGGACTTTTAAGTGTAGCCTGGTTAAATATATGTAATAGCTAAATAATATTAAAAATATGAAGTAATATCACATTTCTAAAGCGTTTTCATTATCTAAATCAATTATAATTACTAGCAGACAATGAAGTATACGATTGCTTAGATTTATATATATATTTTTACTACATATCAGATGAGTATAAATAAAGTGTTTGGCAAGTCCTTAACAGCAATTATTTAAACTATGTTGCTGTGGCTTTTATTTGCGCACACACGCATTGAGATAATTGGTGGCTCGCCCTTTTGGTAGCCAGTGTCAATAATAACATTGTTGTGCAGGTCATGTGAGGGCAAAGGTGCCACTGATTTGATGCCACTGTTTTATGCCCCTCGTGCAGCACATTTCGAACGCGACTGCAATTAACCCAATTCAGAGGAAACAATCTTTATTCCACACACACACACACATACAAACACACACACACACCCACACCTGCACCCCGTGGTGAGGTTGCCAATCACAACATTCAATTATGGTTGTACTCGTACTCGTACTCGTACTTAAACTTGTACTCGTGCTCGCAACTAAATGCAACTAACAGAAAGTGGCAAGCATCGTAGTCCTGTGTCGCCGTCGCCGTCGCCGTTGGCTCGACGTCGACGTCGGCGTCGGCGTCGCTGTCTGACCCATTTGTGGCACACGCACACAGCAGCTACGACGCGTCGTGGAGAAGCATTAGAATCAGTACACTCAGAAAAATATGCTACCCCAAAATGGAGTTATTGGCCGCGTTCACCAGAACTAATCAATCAGTAATCATGTATTTTGTTTGCTCGATAACAAAGCATCACAATCAGAAAATTTCAGCGTACTATTTTGGTGATGAATTTTCAGTCATCATAATCACAAAATTTGAAATCATGATTGCTAATCACTGCATTTCACCAGAATAATCATGCAAATTTCATCGATTTTCTGTTGTCGATTTGTTCTGGTGAACACGGCCATTCTTTTTCTTTTATTTTTAGCAAGATTATTGTGTACTATTATATATATATTGTACTATATACACCCGTGGCCAAAATAATAAGTACACTCTATTTTTTACTATAACAGCTATTGTAAGTCAAGTCTTCGTATTGAAAAAAAAAATTTGGAAAGGTCATTTAAATTCCGTTTGAATGATGCAAAACTTTCCTTAACCCATTAAGTGCCCATTGAAAATTTCGAATTTATGTAAATGTCAACTTTTCCAACTTTTTTCCTCGATTTTTTACAAAAAATGTTTTGGTGCAGAAAAATTCTTCAAACAATTCTAGGAGTGACTGCAAAAAAAAAAGTTTTCAAAAATCTTTTTGCTAATACTTTTTATAATTTTTTGAAAATGGCGAAAAAGGCATTTTTTCCTCATTTTCGTACAAAAAGTGCCTTTTTCGCTATTTTCAAAAAAATATAAAAAAATATTAGCAAGCACCGCTGGTTTAAATTATTAAATTGTAATTAAATTTATTACTTGACGCAATTTTTACATCATTAAACTAATATATCTCAACATTGAATTAAACTTAAGTATGAGAATGAATTGTACTAGAAACAAATACATTTTGGGATAAGTTCAAGATTCGATATTTTACACAATTAAATTAATCACGAAATGTACTTTAAGTATCATAGAAAAATCATATTTAAGCATCTCCGAAATGCGAACTTGAAATAAGATGGCTCTCAGTGTTGGAAATACCGAACTCAGTCAGCTTTTGAGATCGTTTGTACCTGTTTTTTCCGTGTTTATGTACGGCAAACTTTATATTTTGTCTGAGTGTACGAGTATATACTATATGTATGAATGGGAATGGGAATAGAAATGGGCATCGGTGTGAGTTTTGAGACACACCCACAGACACACGCGACCACAACGACCAGACCACATCCTGCCATCAAAGTCGACTATCAAAGTTGCCGGCAACGACAGCGACAACAACAACAACAACGACAACGACAACAACAATGGCAACAGCAACAGAAACGACGTCGTCGCTGTTGTTGTTGCTGCTGCCAATGACGCAGGCAGCAGGCGATGTTGATGTTGATGTTGATGCCGCGTGGCAGGTGGATTCAGTTTGCATTGGGACGCCAGCAAAATCTGTTGCATACTTGAGTGCGAGTGCGAGTCGTGTGATAAACTGTTGCTTACTAAATCGAACTACTATATATCGTATCGAACATTCTCTTGATTCGCATCCAAATTCGTATTCAATTGCAGAACTTGCAACAGCGGCAGCAGCAGCAGCAACAGTGCAGCAGCGGCAGCAGCAGCAGCAGATGCTCACAAGATGGTGCACCATAACAACGACGATGCCATGAATAAAATTCCACTCAAATCCGCCAGCGGATTGGACGACGAGGAGAAGAATGGCGGTGAGCTGATGCAGGACACCGCCGCGGCCGAAGAGGCGCGACGGGAACAGATGTAAGTATACTACAAAATATTACCAAAAACAAAAATATATATTTATAAATAGAATTGATAAAAGTTGCGCCAAATCGCTTTCACCGCAATTTCGACAAAAGTTTCAAGTGAAATACTATATACTATAAACACTAACAAATCCGCTTAACGGTCTCTGGAAATGCTTTCGCAATCGCTTGACGCGAGAGAGGGCAGAGTAAAAGAGGGATTCTATCAAAATTGTATATATATATACTTAATCATTACCCGTTTGTATGTCTGTCCGCTTTAAGAACTGCACAGTATGCAGGTTTTTATCTACCTGTTGAAAATAAACTTTGTCTCCTTTATGTATGAATTAAATTACGAACTTTTCATATACATAAGTATGCCACTTTAGATATTTTTAGTAGTATGTATTTATCCCATTTACAATACTTACCCAAAACTGTACATTATTGTTATTTAGTTTATCACAATTTTATTATTATCAATTTAAAATAACATTTTAAATTATTTTATTCAGTTTCCATTAATTATTTTCTTAAAAATATTGCATAAATATTATATACATATTAATACATATATTCTATAGTATCTGTATAATTTAAAATGTCAGTCCTCTTTACCTTGATCCCACTTGTTTCTCGTTCCATTTTTCAGCCTAACACTTTTTTTCTAAGCTTACGTTTCCGGCTTCGGCGATAAATATAACATTTTGAAGTTATTATTTTATAATTATATTTTTAAAGCTTAAGTAAATCTTTTTATAATCTCGATATATTGTGATGGGCCCTACATTTTAAAGGTATTTAACTGTTTCTTAGTCTGTGTTATTCAAAGTGGTTTAGTCCATGGTGTTAAACAAGGGTTGAGAATTTGACTTACAATTGCTGTTTTAGTGCCTCAATTTAAATAAATCTCAATTAATATTGAATATATTTTTAAAAATCAATTTATTTATCATTCATCGTCGTCTGCCAGTTTGAAATATAAATAGTTGATTTGTTATAAGTAGTAAGGCAGCAGCTTCCTAAAGTGTAAGTTGCTTTTAACTCTGACGTGCTTCAGGCTTGCCTACAGGGTATCGTTCAGTCGAACAGACTCGACCGAAGCGTGCTAGCCTGTTAAATGGTATTGTTGTTGCAGGCATGTAAATATATTGGCCTGGATGAAGAAGCTGACGATTGGGGTCATCTGCTTTGTAGGCATTGCCCTGATTAGCTATGTGATCATCAGCCTGTGCTTCAGCGGTAAGTGGTAACAGGTGACAATTGACAATTCAGAAAGTGGGCAATTCCCCATCTCTAACCACCCTCACACTCAATGGCAACTAATCCCCACCGAACATGCATACATATTGTATCACCACCACCACCAACAACAACAACAACAACAACCTCAATATAAGAACAACAACACGATGAGAAATGTTGCACATGAGCTTTGCATGCCTCTTGTCATCCGATTCACAACCTTGCACTCTGCTCTATTCACTCGTTATGTTCAATTTCTTCTTCTTGTGGCACTTGAAATGTATTGACAACCAACTCTTACACCTTAACTTACTAAACAACATCAACAACAACAACAATTGCACCTGCAACAACACAACAACAATACGAGTAGACTGGCCAAAGTCAACGCCCCTGCGAAACAACAGCAGCAGCATTGCTGCAACCACAGCGGCAACAGCAACAATATTAGCAGCAGCAACACCAACATCAACACCAACAACAGAAACAACAAGCACCACAACAGAAAGCATACCACCAACAACAACAACAACAACAATAGCAACAAGAGTTGAGGAATATTCAACCGGAATTGCCTCGACAACACCGACAACAGCAGCAACACCATCAACACCATCAACAGCAGCAACAGATCTCAACTCCCAGTCGGGAGTCTATACGCAGGCCGCCGTCTGCTCTGATTTACAAATCTGTAGCGATATTGGCAGGTATATCCAAAATGTATACAGTACAAACTCACAAACTAGAACTCTTTTAAAGTTAAAGAGCAGTGCCAAACATAACTTTCACTTTTAGTTCTACTACGAGCTTTGAGAACGCCCATTTTCTTTAATTTTGTCGGTCGAGCATTTATTTTTAACAATTCTTTTAAATAAATTAATTTAAATTTCTATTATTTTGGAACTATTATAGTGTTACTATGTTTGTATTCGTATTTTCTTGCAAACAATTTTCAAGTCTTCGGCTTCTAAAAAATATTTCTATCCGATTATTTATATTTGGATTTAAGCTATCATTTATGCGAAACATCAAATTATAGAGAAAACACTCGCAAACGATCCACAAAGTAATCACCCGTCGCTCGCAGATTCGTTTGCGAGCCTTCTTCAATAGTTTTTGCGAGCCTTTTTCAATATCTTTTGCGACTCACTTTGCGTTTTTATAATTTTTCTCCCTATTTATCTATCATATTCAAGCTCGAATGCGATAATTTGAAGATACTTTCGCCTCTCGTATCACCTTCGAGCTCGAATACGATAGTTTTACGATACTCTCGCTTGACACTCGCTTCGTGGTGCGGTGGGAACTATCGTAAGAAATGTTTAAGCATGTGATACAAAAATGTGAAGTAACCTAAAAAAAAAAAACTGTTTTTTTTTTTTAAATATGTACTTCAAGTGAAAGTTTTCCCCATTTCAATTCAATTGTCTTCCATGTCTCCTAATAATTTACAATTTCACATTTTACCGTCGAAGTCAAGACACACAAAATAATTCAAATGTGAAAAGATTTAGAATGTGTAAGCCTCTTTGAAAAAGAATTTTGAAATCTAAAAATAATCAAGATTTTTGTCCAATTTGTGAGAGACTACTGTATAGAATCAAGTATCTGAAGTAGATAGAATGCGCATTTAAGTTGAGATTATAGCTGGAATGCTTTCGATAATTATCGATTAATTATGACTGTCCGCAGCAATATATTGGCAAGAAATGGCAGTGCAGTGGATGCCACAATTGCCACACTGCTGTGCAACGGCCTTCACAGCCGCACAATGGAGAACCTGGGAATTGGCGGCGGATTAATGATGAACATCTATGAGCGAGCGTCGCGACTGGGTTACGTGGTAGACGCCAAGCCGGCGTACTCCATTGCCTCCGATCCGCATCCGGAGCATATAATGCGCGTGCCCGGCGAGGTAATGGGCTATCATGTGGCACACCGACGCTTTGGCAAACTGCCCTGGAGGGAACTCGTTGAGCCTTCCTTAAGGATCTGTCAGACTGGCTACAGCATGGGCAATCATCAGGAGATTGACAAGAGCCAGATGTGGGACAAGTAAGTCAAGGCTATGCATTGTTATTTCTCTCTCTATTAAGATCTTTTATGCAAGCTTTGAGATAGGGCAGATAATTTGGCTTTTTTTATTTAAAGTGATTTGAAGTGATGAATACCACACTAGGTGGATTTAGGACAGTGGTGTCCAAAATGCCGAAAGTCAATTCCATGGAATAGGAGCTCATAATTCTGTCAGCGTTGCAGCCAACACACGTACAGAGAGAGAGAGAGAGAGAGCGAGAGAATACGTGTGTTCTATAAATAGCACGCTCTGCGGCTTTCTCTTTTACGATCAGTGCTGCCATTTAGTTGCTAGATATGGCAACTTTTAAAAAAATTTGCAACTTTTTTTTTTTAAATGCTATTAGCCACAAATCTAGCAATTTTTAATTTATCTTTAGCAATTTTAGCAACTTTATTAAAAAACTAGGAGTTTTTTTTAATGTTATTTTTGGATTTACCCATAGTTTAAATTTCAATAATTATAATAGCATTACAAATTGAACATATGAAACTTCAAATATTTTAACAGGTTGAGAAGTACGCTGATTTAAGTGAAGCTGACGAGTTAGAAGCATTATAGGTACTCATAATTTTGTTTGCGATATGAAATCATGTTCCTTTTTAATTTAGATCTTTTTTTTTCTTTAGAAACTCATATATACTAGTTGTTGAAAACGAAAATTTTCATGATTTAGCATTTTTTTGGGCAATTCTCACAGAATTTTTAGCTATTTCTAACAACTTTTTTTTTCCAAATCTAGCTATTTTTGCTTGAAACATTCTGCTGCTTCTGATGTCAGTCGCTGAGCTGCGTTCAACGAGAAGAGAGGCGACCGTACAGCGCTAGGCTCTTATCATACACTGCAACTTATACTTTGCTCTCTTAACGTTGCCAACTGTAACGATGCGACAGTTCGAATATGCTTTCCTTTCATTTTTTCAGTGTAAAGCAGTAAAACGTTTTGTGACTTCGTGTTTCGCAGCGAGAGTTTGGACACCATTGATTTAGGAAGCTAAACATTTTTTTGAGCTATGAGTAATGAAGGGGGAAAGGGGCATTGTCCTTCCTGCCCAACCCTCTTTCTACGCCTTTGTTCTTTATAGGTATATTATTAGTTTTTATAGAATTATATCTTTATATCTTGAATATTAGTTATTTTAGGAGTGACAGTTTTCTCAGATTTTGTTTCAGCTTATGGCTGACTTCGAAAGATAAATGAATCACTTATCTAGGAAATATGTATGCATTCTTCTATTAAAGTGGTTGATAACTGGGTTGATAGAAAATTGAACTCTTGTAAAATTGATGGGTAACACGTCTTCGATTTGATTTGTAAGAAATTACATAATGTTTTGAATTACAGACTTCTCAACCTAATAGACCCAGTTAGTGAAAAGCCATTCGAGGCCCCGAAGGAATTGTGCCACACTTATCAATTGCTGGCCGACAATGGTCCGATGGACTTTTACAATGGGACAGTGGCCAAATTGCTGGCCGAGGATCTGAAGGAGCTGGGCAGCATCATTACCCAGGATGACCTGGATGCCTACTCAGCTGAGATGCGATTGTCGGTGACAATGCCCCTTGGGAAGGACACCCTCTATTCCGTACCCCCCATGAGGAGCATGTCAGTCGTATCCCATGTTCTGAGTATTCTCGAGGGATTCAATCTCACACGTGCTGATCTGGCCGACGATGAATCCTATGCCCTGACCATTCATCGCATTGCCGAGGCCCTGAAGTTCGGGTTCGCCCGTCGGTCCGATCTTCAAGATCCGCGATTCAAGGAGGTCCGTGAACTGGTTAGCCAGCTGAACAATCCGGAGTACGCTGCCCAGCAGCGTGCCAAGATCAATGACAGCCACGTGCTAAAGACAGAGGAGTATGGTGGTAGCTCCTTTAACGTAGCAGATCAATATACCACCTCAGGCATCACAGTGATTGCACCCAATGGGGATGCCGTGTCCGCAACCAGTTTAATCAAGCCCATGTAAGTAGAGGAGCCTCAACTTGATAACTACTTTAAACGAGTGACCAACAATTTATATAATTGAACAGTTTGAACGGTCTGCCCAGTGTGATTGGACCACGAACGGGCATCAGTTTGAACAGTTTCCGTAGATACGAACAGCACTGGCGTCCATTGTTATCACAAGCGCCGATCCTGCTGGCGGATCACGAGGGCAACATTCGACTGGTGGTTGCAGTTGCCGGCGAGACCGACACCGTCCAGGTGATCGCACGAGTTCTCTGGTTCGATGAGGACATTAAGACGGCTGTGAATACGCCACGCTTCAGCAATTCCAAGCTCACCGATGTACTCTATTACGAGGAGCGACTGTTGCCAGAGTCCATGGAGCCATTGCTCAAAGAACGAGGCATTTTCCCGATGCGCTATTGGTTCAATAAACACTCGGCTTGTGGCATTGAACGCAATGCGACCGCAGTTTATGCGAGTGCCATTCATCGGAGAGGTGGCGGTGTTGCAGGTTTTTAGTTACACACACACACACACACACACACACACACACACACACACACAGTTTCATATACACACATACATAAAAGAATTTAAAAAATTGCCTGAAAACAACTTTTTATAGCATACTTTTATGGACAAGCCAATTTCCACTGCATTGATGTGCCATATTAAATTTGATTGATCAATCTATTATATTACTGATAAAGTTAGCTTAGTTCGTCTTACGTATTTTTAAATTATTCTATTGATATTTATATTCAGGCTGCCAACAATAAAAACCCCAATTATTTCTCCACAGATCTTGCGCAATTTATGTGTAATCGATATTTTATTACTATATTTTATATTTTAAATTATATTAATTATTTATGTAATGGTAAAGTCCATATAAATTACAAACTTAAGTAGGTATGTTAGTGTTAAAGATGGATTTTTCACATTTTCAGATATATACCGGACATAAATCGGTATAAAGTGTGTTAAAGTTTGATTTATTCAATGTCGAGATTGAGGCGAAAGTGATTGACGAGATGTTTCAACAACATGATTTGACTAATTTTGAATTGTTATCGCTGTTCCAGGCGCGCAAATATGTTGGCCTGGATGAAGAAGCTGACGATTGGGCTCATCTGCTTCATAGGCATTGCCCTGATTAGCTATGTGATCATCAGCCTGTGCTTCAGCGGTAAGTGGTAACAGGTGACAATTCCCCATCTCTAACCACCCTCACACTCAATGGCAACTAATCCCCACCGAACATGCATACATACATATTGTATCACCACCACCACCACCACCACCACCACCAACAACAACAACCTCAATATAAGAACAACAACACGATGAGAAATGTTGCACATGAGCTTTGCATGCCTCTTGTCATCCGATTCACAACCTTGCACTCTGCTCTATTCACTCGTTATGTTCAATTTCTTCTTCTTGTGGCACTTGAAATGTATTGACAACCAACTCTTACACCTTAACTTACTAAACAACAACAACAATTGCACCTGCAACAACACAACAACAACACGAGTAGACTGGCCAAAGTCAACGCCCCTGCGAAACAACAGCAGCAGCATTGCTGCAACCACAGCGGCAACAGGGACGGCAACAGCAACAACATTAGCAGCAGCAATCGATTTTGATGCAGCAGCAACTCCACCACCAGCAACAACAATAGCTGCAGCAACAACAACCACAACAATAGCAACAACAATAACAGCAGAAACAACTAGCACAACTAGCACAAGAGCAAATAGCACACATAGCAGCATTGTTGCAACTACAACAACAAGAACAGCAACAACAGCAACAACAACAACACCAACACCACCAACAAGCAATCCAAGCACAAGCCACACATTTATAACATTTACTCCAACAGATGAGCAACCGCTGCCGCCAACATCGGAGCACAGCGACAACATCGAGGCGACAACAGCAGCAGCTGGAGATTTTGGAATTTCTGGACCCGCCGTGGCAGCCTCAACATCACCAACAACTCCGCCACCAGCGACAGCAGCAACAAGTCAGAAATTCGAGTCCACCCTGGGCGTTTTCGAGAAGGCGGCTGTTTGTTCGGACTCGCCGCCCTGCAGTCAGGTTGGAAGGTAAGACAAAAGATTTGTAACAAAAAATGTGTTTTTTTTTATGTGTTAATTGACTACTTATTAGACCTCGGATTTTGCATATTTGCACATTCTTATAGGGATAAGATAGGTGAATTCTGATAACACCAAAGTTCGTTTCGTTGAAAATAGAATTGAAAAAGATGCGCAAATTTTAATTTTTGCATGAAATGCATATGCATAATATATGTAAAGAATATGCAAAATATGTAAAAGAATTTTATATTTAACAAATCAAATAATAATAAAAAAATCGATATGATGCTCCCTTTTTTTCAGCTATTATATTTAACATTTTTCGAGTGTAGAATTAAATATTTTGATGAAATTCGATTGCAATTGTTTGGCATATTTTGCATATTTTTAGCATATTTTGTTTGCTTATTTTTTGCATATAATTTGCATATTTTCGATATGCATTAAAAATTGTTTTTTTTTTTTAAATACCTAAATACAAAATTTGGTACCAATCTGATGAAAAATATGGAAGTATGCAAAATCCGAGGTCTATATATCATTATTCTCAGATTTGTATTTGCTTTGCTAGCTTTATTTTAATTGTAACAATTTGTGGTCATTACTTTCTAAATGTTTCATTCACACATTTATTTCACATTTTCTTCAGTTTGATGTAGCTTAGTTACATTTTAACAATTTTAATATTTCATTTAACAAATTTATTTTATTTGCGCTTATTCATGAATATCACGAATAAAAATTCAAAATTGATCATAAGAAATTTAAAATCAAAAATCAAAATTAGAAATGAAAAATAATTAAAGCCTAACGCTTTTTATTAGCTTGAATGTGCTTGTAAATATTTAATATTTCGAAATTCGCTAATAGGAAACACTCGGTACTTAGAAACCTCATTTGGAAAATACTTAAAAAACATTCAGAAAGTAAAAAAGTATGTTTAATTTAATTCCATTTAACTGCTGATTTCGTATGATTTCAGATGATAATATTTTTTAAGATATATTTTAGCACGCTTAAGTTTTAATTGGTCTGTCAAAGAGATCGAAATTGTAGAATATTCGAAGATAATTTTAAAAATTGGATATTATATCTCGTTTTCGTATCCACAGCGATATACTAGCACAAAATGGTAGCGCTGTGGATGCAACGATTGCCACAATGCTGTGCAACGGCCTTTTGACAGCACAGAGCATGGGAATCGGTGGCGGACTCCTCATGAACATCTACGATCGAGAGTCGCAGCAGGGCTATCAGATCGATGCCCATATGGTGGCGCCCTATGCCTCTGATCCCAGTATGTTTGATGCCAAGCCCAATGCCTCCTTCTTGGGACCCCTGAGCATCGCGGTGCCGGGCGAGGTGATGGGCTATCATCTGGCGCACCAGCGATTTGGCAAGTTGCCCTGGCGGGACCTCGTGGCGCCTTCGCTGAAGCTCTGCGAGACGGGCTACCACATGACGAAGCATCAGGAGAGCAGTGTGCGCAAGGCGTGGTCCTCACTCAAGAGCAATCCCCAATACATGTGAGTTCGCAGATCTCCCTTTAATTGGAAATATATTCATTCTATGGTCAATTTTTCTAAAAATAAAACAACTTTATTATACCCGTTACTTAAAAAATAAGTAAATGAATGTACCGTCGTCGGATAAAGTATTTTGACAAAACTAAAGTCACTTTATGCTAAGTTTGGCATCAATGGAAAGCTCATTTAAATTCCGTTTGAATGATACAAACTCTTCTTAACCCATTAAGTACCCATTGAAATTTTTGAAGTTTTGTAAAAGTCTCCTGTTTGACTTTTTTTCTCGGTCTCAAACAAAAAATGTTTTGATGCAAAAAGTTTCTCTAAACAATTCTATGGTGTCATGACGAGCCTCTCATACGAGTTCAGAATGTCGATGGCCGTAATATCAGCCATTATTATTCATAAAAATTTGTTCAAAGAAATTAAATCTTTATTATTGGAGGACAATTGCAAAGTGACATTTCTTTGTTTTTATTCATTTTGTGGAACTTGTTATTGTTCAATTGCGAACATTTTGTGAACATTTTGATTCCTTGTGATTTTTTGCGATGCTCTTTACATTGACTGGTAGTGTTTACATTGAAGGCTTTCACAAGGCTTTTCACAAGGCTTTCCACAATTTTGTGAAGTACAAATTTTGTGTTGCCAATGTAAACACTTTGACGTATTTCCCAAATCATAACAAAATGTGATATCACATTGCGAAGCAGTGAGAACCCTGCTTAAAGGCCTGTCTCCAGCACCGCGAAATTTTTATGCTAGGAATTTGCTATTTATTTCGTGTGTGTGGAACATAAATGAGACAGTGTGCCCATGTACATGAAACGAGTGACGATGTAGCCAAAACGTACATGGTCACTCTGTCGAATCAGCTGTGATTTGTAAACAGCGCCAAGTTTGAAAGTTCAACTTATTAAAAATAATGGAAAAAATTAACTTAGACGATGAAGTAATTGTGTTGGTGGCGGCATATATTGTTGCAAAAACAGTTTCATCTCACTTTTTGGTTTTGCGCACAGTTTTTTTCTCCATTTTTTCAATCGACACTCGCGAAATAATTGTCGACGATATATTCCTGAGCTGTGCATCAGCTGTTCTCTCAGTCCACACAAGCTGTCGATAGGCCTATTATCGATATTTATTTGTGGATTTCGTTCAAGTTGCTGGATACTCAAGCAACGAAATCGAAAACGAAAAGTTTCTGCCTCAGTTTTTTTATATGAAGTTTGGCCGAAATTTTTATTTTCCGCGGTGGTGGATACCCGGCTTAAGGGCTGACAAATTCTCAGATTAAATTACCAAGGGTTTGATTAGCAACTTTTTCAAGTTTATAAATAAGCTTTTAATTTTTTTCTTATTTAAATAATATAATTTAATTTATTTATGTAATAACTGATTTTGTTTAGCTAAAAAAAAATTGAAAGTAACTGGCGCGAGAAAATCACTGCGGACGGCAGTCCGCGCTAGTGACGAAAGCAGCACGAAGGGTGCGAAGGCGACTAGCATATATACACAGGAAGAATGGAAAATTTGCTATGACTGTCCGATCAGGTCGAGTTATATACCGATCAAAAGGTATTAACTCAACTTACAAATGTGCATACTAGGAGTTTTAAAAACTCACCTGGTTCTTGAGATAAACAGGTGTAAGTGGGAAGGGAAAAATTTAAATTATTGGAGCTAATGGGGCCGTTGGAGCCTTTTTGAATTGTTTTTGAATTTTTTACCATTATAATCAAAAATACGCGTCGAATGACACCTCGATCATCAAAATCCGATTACTGGTTCAAAAGATAATTAATTTTGAAATTTTTAGGAGCCTTCCGAAAATGAGATGAAAAGTCAGTCTGTTTGTTTGTTTGTTTGTTTGTTTGTATGGATCAAATCGTTGATTTAGCTTAAAAGTTTGAATGAGGACTTGTTCCCGCTCAAAAATCTAGAGACGTTTGTTCTACGACTTTTTCGAAAAATCGCTAGTTTAAGCATGGTATCCACCACCGCGGAAAATAAAAATTTCGGCCAAACTTCATATAAAAAAAACTGAGGCAGAAACTTTTCGTTTTCGATTTCGTTGCTTGAGTATCCAGCAACTTGAACGAAATCCACAAATAAATATCGATAATAGGCCTATCGACAGCTTGTGTGGACTGAGAGAACAGCTGATGCACAGCTCAGGAATATATCGTCGACAATTATTTCGCGAGTGTCGATTGAAAAAATGGAGAAAAAAACTGTGCGCAAAACCAAAAAGTGAGATGAAACTGTTTTTGCAACAATATATGCCGCCACCAACACAATTACTTCATCGTCTGAGTTAATTTGTTCCATTATTTTTAATAAGTTGAACTTTCAAACTTGGCGCTGTTTACAAATCACAGCTGATTCGACAGAGTGACCATGTACGTTTTGGCTACATCGTCACTCGTTTCATGTACATGGGCACACTGTCTCATTTATGTTCCACACACACGAAATAAATAGCAAATTCCTAGCATAAAAATTTCGCGGTGCTGGAGACAGGCCTTTAGCGGGAAATCGCTAAAAACCGCTAAAATTGACCTCATAGCGTCCAAACGATAGATGCTACATATGTGTTCAATATATCGTTGAAAAGGTAGTTCGGAGGGCTTTTAAGCATAGCTGTAAACTTTTTTGCTGAAGAACACAGGTAAAAAGCTACAGGTAAAAAAAAGGTATTTTTTCTCACATTTTGGCGATTTAAGAAAAATCTGTGTTTCAAATCACTTTTAAATATGGTATATGTTGAAGACAATTCCATTCCGCGTTTTTTGACATATAACATATATCTGTCAAAATTCGTTTGGGCAAGATATTACCTGTTAACTGAATATACCTTTTATCTTTGCACTACTGCATGTACACTACTTGCACTGCATGTGGAAATATTCTCCTTGCAAGTGGTGAATTATTTTTGCGGCAGATAAAGTATTTTATAATTCGATTACAGCAAGATCGAAATCTATTTATAAATGTATATAATATATACTTTTTCTGGAGTACATAGGTAAAAAGCTACAGGTGGGAAAATATTTCATAGGCGATTTTGTTGTGTGACAACGCGACTTTAATGTATACAAATGAGTTAAGCATTAGCGTTTTTCTGTTAATTTATTTTACTTTTGACAAAATAGTTTTGTCAAAAGCAGAGGCGATTGCAAAAATTTCTGATATCCCCCAAAAAAACCTCTTTACGCGGTAAAAGTCTAGTGACGAAAACATTTCCATGCCACAAAATTTCTGATATCCAATTTTGTGACGAAATATATTAAATTTTTTATATATGCTAATTTATTATATACTAGGGGGCTCCGCCCCCTGCTCGCTTCGCTCGCCAACCCCCGCTCGTTTATTAAATATGCCAAAAAAAAAAATTAATATACATAAAAAGTAAAAAAAAAATTGGCATTCGGCACTGCGCAAAAAGTTATTTTTTTAGGTGCAAAGAAGCTGCGCAAAGTGCCGAATGTCAATTTTTTTTTTACTTTTTATGTATATTAATTTTTTTTTTTGGCATATTTAATAAACGAGCGGGGGTTGGCGAGCGAAGCGAGCAGGGGGCGGAGCCCCCTAGTATATAATAAATTAGCATATATAAAAAATTTAATATATTTCGTCACAAAATTGGATATCAGAAATTTTGTGGCATGGAAATGTTTTCGTCACTAGACTTTTACCGCGTAAAGAGGTTTTTTTGGGGGTAAACGTTACTCGACAACTCTAGCAGTTGTATGCCATTAGTCTGGCAACTCTTCTTGAAAAATGTTTTCACAAATTGCACAATAAGTTAAAGGATTTTTCCAGTAAAACTTGATTTACCTCGAAAGACCTATTTTATTAATGCTTAGTTTAAAGAAAACTGAAGTGGTTCCATATATTTTTTTTTAAATACCTTACTTCGAATTCTGACTAAAAAATTTGGCATCACTGACCCTGACTTCGAAAATCTAAATCGGACTAGGTGGCAGCATCGGACGCCAGCGGATTTAGCGCTAGTTCGTTCCGCACAAAATTAGTTTGCGAATTGACTTGTGTTCGAGCGGAATGAAATTTAAGTGCAAATCAAGTGAAAACGATTTCTGTGGCACTCCTGTATATTAGATTTTTAAAATTAAATTAAATTAAATTAAAGCCACATTAAATTTTTTATTGGTTTAATATATCTTTCTGCTCAATCTTCTTGTTCCATTAGCCACGAGCTTAATCTTCTTATAAATAAATTTTTGTAATTTTGTAAATTGCAGGACTATGTTTTTAAATGCAGAGACCGGTGAGCATCACAAGGAGGGAGAGTTGCTGAAATCTCCGAAGGAATTGTGCCACACTTATCAATTGCTGGCCGACAATGGTCCGATGGACTTTTACAATGGGACAGTGGCCAAATTGCTGGCCGAGGATCTGAAGGAGCTGGGCAGCATCATAACCCAGGATGACCTGGATGCCTACTCAGCTGAGATGCGATTGTCGGTGACAATGCCCCTCGGCAAGGACACCCTCTATTCGGTTCCTCCCGTGAGCAGTGGGTCAGTCGTATCCCATGTTCTGAGTATTCTCGAGGGATTCAATCTCACACGTGCTGATCTGGCCGACGATGAATCCTATGCCCTGACCATTCATCGCATTGCCGAGGCCCTGAAATTCGGGTTCGCCCGTCGTTCCGACCTGGGTGATCCGCGATTCAATGAGGTCCGTGAACTGGTTAGCCAGCTGAACAATCCGGAGTACGCTGCTCAGCAGCGTGCCAAGATCAATGACAGCCACGTGCTGGACGGTCCGCAGGAGTACGGTGCACAGTTCGGAGCCCAAGAAGATCCCTATGGCACCTCACACCTGGCGGTCTTGGCACCCAATGGCGATGCCGTATCCGTAACCAGCTCCATCAATTTCTAGTGAGTGCAATTCATTGGGATTCACTTGAATCTGTTGACTTATGACTTGTGGATTATTTGCAGCTTTGGCTCTGGCCTGATTGGACCACGAACGGGCATCATATTGAACAACGGAATGAATGATTTCTCCGTGAATAACAATCAGTTCGGACTGCCGCCATCGCCGGCAAATGCCATCGATGTCCACAAGCGTCCCATGTCGTCGCAGTCACCGATGTTGCTGGCGGACCACGACGGCAACATACGGCTGGCGATCGGAGCCGCCGGCGGCTCCAAGATTATACCAGCGATTGTCGAGGTGGCCGCACGTTTCCTGTGGCTCGGCGACGATCTGAAGACGGCGGTGGATGCGCCACGCTTCTACCATCAGCTGTCGCCAGATGTTCTCGAATACGACGATGGTCAATTTTCCGAAGCCGTGCTGCAGCTGCTCGCCAAAACGGGGGCACCACCTGAAGCCAATAACCATTCCGTCGAGCTCTGTGGTCTGTGCCATTGGACGCAATGCGACCGCCATTTATGCCAATGCCGATTGGCGCAAACGCGGCAATGTTGCGGGCTTCTAAATGTATTCACACACACACACACACACACACACACACACAAACACACACACGTCAAGTGAGATTAGTTGGAAAGAAAGCGAGCATCACACAGAGAAAGAGAGAGAGAAAGCGAGAAGCGCAGGCGAAACTGCAAAGTTGCAGTCACAGTAAAAGTATTTAAGCTAGCTATGTCTTTTTTACATATGTATTTGTATGTATGTATGAATGTATATCGTATGTTATATAAATTTATATGCTACCTACTACTACCTTATATATTATTAATAATAATAAAAACACATTTTTTTTCCACACTTCACATGCGACTTTTCAATATTCCCTGATTCGAAAGGAATCTTCTAGATACCTCTAGCTTATATAGTCTCTGAGATCCGTGTGATGGATAGATGGACGACATAAAAATAATACGTATTTCCAGAAATAATACTGAAATTTCAGTCGGACAACAACATGGAAATAATAACCAAAGGAGTAAAGACATATGAAATACTAAAAATGAAATAAGCCAAAAATAATTAACAGGCAAAATTATTGCTTAGATCGCAAGTTACTATGCACAATATTCGAAAAGTAAAATAAGTTTGTGGTAAAATATAGAGTATATAAATAATAAATAATCTGAAAGTTAGATAAATTTAATTCATCCCAAGTTACTATATTACAAGTCATAGGAAGCAGAGGAAAATGTATATCAAGAAATGTCAATTAAGTAGTTAAATGCTTCAACACATCTAAAGTCTGCTCTTTATTAAGCTAGTAAAACAGAAGTCATTAGACAAATATGCCTGTTTAAATTTAGGAATATTTTAAAAGTCTTCAGCTCTATCGAATCCTGTTAACAGGTCTTAGGCTGCGCGCACACTGGCGGCTGAAAGCAGTACTTACAGCGGAGCTTAGAGGCGAGCTTATCCCCACGATAAAACAAACACTGCTTGTATGAAAGCGCGCACACTGAAAGCTTAGCAGATTCAATAAGCTTTAGGCTACGCTCCTATCTGTTTGATCGATCAAACATGTTCATTTATTCAGCGGCTGACAAGATTTTTTAATTGTCATTTGAAATGGATTTCGAAACATAATTTAGCGAAAATGTTCAAAGCCCACCCGTGTGGGATAAACAACATACAATATGTATATGATCGCATAAGTATAGTATTTAGTTATCATGCACCAAATTGCAAAGTATATACATATGTACTTATGTATGGGTATTTGTGTTTTAAGAAAATTACAGTATTTACATGCATTTACATATTTGTATAAGTACATAAAAGTTATTAAATTTGTTTTCAAATGAGAAAAAGTTGCTGCTGCCGCTTGAAAGCTAACATATATTGTTTTGAAAAACCAAAGAGTGACAAACAATAAAGAGGGCATCAGCATCAGCTTCAGTTTAAGCTTTCTGTGTGCGCAGCCTGAAAATTTCTGCTCGCGAATAAGATCTGCAATTATCAGCTCGCCTGTAAGCTCAGCTGTAAGTTCTGCTTTCAGCCGCCAGTGTGCGCGCAGCCTAAATGCTGTAATGAGTACAACAACAATAGCAAATTCAACAACGATAATCATAATCATTTTAGAGCAAACAAAAACACAATGTCAACAATATTTAGCAGCCACACACACTCACAACTAGAAAGTACAGACAAAAAGAGCACATAATGCATATTTAGGTATTGTCAAATATGTATATTTAATGTCAACTTGAGCATAATTTAATCCAGAGGGAAAGGATTTAAACTACCTCTTCCCTCTCCTCCCCTCGTCAGCACTCCAAGTATTTAGTTTAAAAGGCGCTGCTGTTCGCGTTGCCCTTGACGTTTCTTTAGCTGCACAGATTTCCAGTACCTTTCCTTCGCCTGAATGTCTGGCACTCCATCATCTGGACACAATGCACATATTGTTTGTTCTCCAGGCTGAACACATCTGTAGTTATATCCCACTTCGCGAGCGGCTTTCAGTGCAAAAGCGTCCTCGACACGACGCCGATTCTTATCACTTGGTCCTTTCCTTTCCGTTTGATGATCCATTTTAAACCACAAAATTTAAATTCAACTATTCAATTATGTTTATACTGTTTATGTTACACTGTTCGCCTGCTTAGCCAACAAATTAAACTGACAGCTAGAATGGAGCTAGAACAAAGCTGGCCAAGATTAGCTGGCTCTCTGACGGCCGAGGTCAAGTGTTAATGTTATTGTTCCCTTGTCAAATCAGTTCAACAACAAATATTGAATACAAAAGAAAACAAAGCAGGAAAATGCAATAGAAATTCGAAATTTTAAATTTCAAAAACAATTAAAATATAATTTATTTTTCTAGAATCATAGATATAATAAGATATAGATAGCATATAGATTAAGTAAGAGCTTCAATTATTTAATGATTTGCCCAATGCAATAATGGAACCTGATGTTTGCAATATCTGAAAATATACAAATTTAAAGTGAAAGACGCAAGATGGAGCTGTTAATTCAATACGAACTGAGGCAAAGGTGCCCAAAGAGGGAGAGAAGAAGGGAACTGCCATGGTGACAGCTCTCTGTGATCTTAGAATAAAGAGATGCACATAGCGACGATGCTTGGGCTGACAGAGTTGCCAGGAACAACAACCCACCACTGTAGCCAATTCCAAGCTCTACAAGTAGAAAAAACAAAGTTGAATAATCCTACACTTTGAAAAAAAATCAAGATTTTCGTACTTGACATAACCGATCTGAAAAGCTGACTGACTTACATATTTTTTAAGTTGAGAACAAAAATCTTATTTCAAAGTCAATCTTTTTGCAATCCCGGAAATTTTACAATACGATTTTTCTGGTCTTGTTTCTAAGTACACAATGTTAATTATTTAAAAAAAAAAAACTATTGATTCTGGAAGCATTTCAACTAAACTCACAGATTTTATATCGGACTATAATATCATTTATCAGTCATAGGAACGGTCAGCCGAACGTTTAAATTTCAGTTCGTTTCATACTTAATTCAAGAATAAAAGAACACAACAATCTTAAAAATTAAGAACGAAATCAAGTACGAACATACTTAATTTAAGGCTGCCATATTTTGCATAGTGTATACATTCTTATAGCGAATCCTTCAATTGAAACTTACGCTCTCGATGACCAAAGTGCCGCCATAGCAATAGATGAGCAATTGACTGAGAGCTGCCACCGTGTAGCCGACATAGAGCACGGTTCCGAATCCGAATCCGTTGATGGTCATCAGGTTGAAAATGCTGAAGGCAATCACCAAGCTGGCCGACACAAAGTGCAACAGGGTGATGATCCTATAGCGTCCTCGAAAGAAATGCGTCAACTCAATTATGCGATTCTGTCGCTTGATCAGAGCCACAAGCGATGCCTCAAATTGCGCAGCTCTCACTCCGTTAATCTGCGTGACATCTGTTCGATGAAATGAGAAACGGACAAGCAGAACAGGAGTGTTAAAAACAAAAAAGAAAAAAAAATAGAAAAAACAATAGTTTAAGTACTTGTTCTAAAGTTTGACCAATCCTTTATTGCAGTGGTGCCCATCGCCTATGCACATAGGATATGGGAAGTGCAAGAGAATACACATTCGTAAGCTTCTGGCGCACATTAGCAAATTACACAAACAATTTTGACATTCCGCTTTGCCGTCAACTTTCGTTCCTTGCAAAACAAGAACAACGTTTGCATTGTTGCTTTCCGTTCACTTTCGTTGCCTGCAAAACAAAAACAATTGCATTGCGTCGTTTTGCTTTTGCTAATCCGAATGTATTTTGTTGTTGTCTTATCGTTTTGTGTACACTGAAAAAGAAAAACTTCACTTCGTTGTGAAACGTGTGATGCGTGTGACTTTTTGAAGAAACTTGTTTCTACTTTTTTTTCTGTGTACACATTGAAACAAAAAAAATGTCACCATATGTATTTATTTCGACAACACTTAAAGTTAAATCTACTCATAATTTGAACTTACTTCATGTAAATGTTGGTATCAATGGAATGGTCATTCAAATTCCGTTTGAATGATACAAAACATTCCTTTCTCCAAACAATTCTAATAGTGACTGCAAATTTTTTTTTAAAAAATCTCTTTTTCCTTATATTTTTTATGATTTTTTTAAAATTGCCATTTTGTATGAAAAGGAACGGAATTTAACGACCATTCCATTCATGCCAACATTTACATGAAGTAAGTTTAAATTAACTTTAAGTGTTGTCAAAATAAATATGCCGACCAGTGTATTGTAAGACCATTCAGATGCATATTCTGTCAGATTGGTTGAGATATCTCAAAAAAAGAAAATACAATTTTGTGCTAAGACTTCTATGATTCTATGACAGCTATACGAAATAAAGTTTTTTATCTGGAATTTAAGAATGAATTTCTTTGGTAAATGTGTGTAGTGTAACTTACTTTCGTACAGACGAAAGAGAGCTTGCGTGTCCGCCTGGATGAACTTGAAGAGGGTGCTAATGTGGACACAGAACTCAAAGTAGAAGGCATCACATCCGCCGAACATGAAGACCGTTATGTAACCCGTGTAGGCAATAAAAACATACGTGGCAGGAAAATATGGCGACTCGAGTAGAAAACTGGGCATCCTGAAAGAGGTATTTGAAGAGGGATACATTTTTATATTCATTTAAACTTCTGAGTTGTCAACCAACTTATGCTATTTTAAAAACAATAAGATAAACGCAGTTCGCCAACTCATTGTAAAGGTTACTAAGTTATAAATGCGCTATAGAGTTTTAAAACAATAAGCTGCAATAAAAGATAAAAAAAAAAACAAAAAAAAAACTATAAAAAAAACCCGAAAAAAGTTTAGCCATCATCTTTTAAAAATTCGCCATTTTTCGAAAAATGTCGAGCTCTCAGAAATTACGTAAATTTTCGAAATATCAGAAAAAGTTTTTTTTTTTTTTTTAATTATTTGGCATTTTTTTTATAAATGTCATTGCAAAATGAACCTTTGTAAGCTGGCATTTTTGTTTTGAAATGTTTAAAATATGTTTTGGATCCGAATCGGTATTTAAAATAGTAGAAATCTTAGAATAAATTAAATTAAAATAATAAAATTAAATATTCAAAAAAAAAAAAAAAAAACATGAAATCCTGACTCGGTGTTCAGAGATTTTTTACCCGTTACTTAAAAAATAAGTAAAAGAGTATATTGTATTCGTTGCAATGAATGTAACAGGGGGAAGGCAGCATCTCTGACCCTATAAAGAATATTTATTCTTGATCAGCGTCAACAGCCGAGTCGATATAGCCATGTCCGTCTGTCCGCCTGTCGGTCCGTGTGAGGGACTAGATCTCAGAGACTATAAGAGCTAGACCTATACAATATATATGATCTACGCAATAATACCTTTCAGTTGATATATAGTATATATATGTACATATGTATAAATGCAATTTTTTGTTTTGATTTAAAATCAATAAATACTGAAAGGTATTATTGCGTAGATCATATATAAAGGTCATACATATATGATGTGGCTTCTTTGGTTCAAAAGATATTTCAATTCAATTTTTATTTTCAATTTTATAATAAAAATTGAAAAATAGTAATTATTTTTAATTTTTATCATTAAAATTGCAAATAAAAGTTTATGCTGTTTTCGAAATTGCCGTTGAAAAATAACATACAGTGTGCCACTAATGTCTTCATACACCATAAATTGGTCAAATTTGGGTATAATAAAGATGCTTTGATGCGGGTTTTTTATATTAATCTTTTATTCACTTAAATTCCGTTCGACTGATACCATAATTTCTTTAACCCATGGAAAATTCTGAATTTAAAAAAAGTCAATTTTTCAACTTTTTTCCTCGATTTTTTCAAAAAAATAGTTTGATGCAAAAAAATTCTTAAAACAATTTTAAGAGTAACTGCAAAAAAAAATTTTCAAAAATATTTTTGATAGTATTTTTTATGATTTTTTGAAAGTACTCACGTCATATTGAAAGGTGTGAGCCAGACAATCTCGTCCTTGCGTCCCTGCAGATAGACAATCAAGACCACGAGCAATGGCTTCAAATTGTACATGCTGCACGTTGAGAATCCGGCGGAAACGGGCCAAAAATTGAGTCTGGCCGCCATTTGGGAATTGTTGCGCATAATCGAATTGGATTCTTCGGCAACGCCAAAGTCAAATAATAGATGTCTTAGACGGCTCACCACGTAGTACAGATGGCGACGATAGCGCAGCATGAGGAACATCTTCACCAAGGTCACCGCTGAGGTGAACGCCGGACAGAATGTCTCCAAGGCCAGTGAAATCTGATTGGAACTGGCGTACAGGAAGCCAGCGTGCAATTCAGTTGCCACTCCAATGGCCAATATGGCAAAGTGGACGAGACCACGCCAATTTAAGGTGCCCTTCGGATCCGGCCAATAGCCCATGATGCTCAGACACAATCGCGGCACGGCGTAAAAGTACAGCTCCAATGGCTGGTCCCTTCGGAGATAGCGGAATGCAAAGTATCTGGCCATGTCTGGAACGATTCTTGTGCTGCCCCCGATTGAGCTCTACTTTTTATAGCTCTCGTTTCCTCTGCTGACCTTCTGACCCTTCCAACCAATTCGCTAATTGACTTGTTGTGCAAGCAATTAAATTAGTTGCGCTTTAAAAGTTTCGATTCTCAAGCTGTTTGTTCTCACAGTTATTCGAATTATCAACGCTTGAAGTCAACTTTAAGTCAAGGAAACCCGCTATCTCATATCCTCATAGAGTAGGTACAGTTGTGTGGCTTTTTCTTAGTTTGCCGTTGACAACTTAAAGATGCTAAGACATTTTTGAATTTTGTAATATGATTTGGAGTAGAGATGGGCACGGACCTCTTTCTCAAGGCCCAGCCCGGGCCCGAAATAAATCTTTCAGGCCCGGTCCGGTCAAAGTTTCAAGAGGCCTCTTAATTGGCCTCCAATTGTTCAATACAAATTGTAAAAAATAAGAATACAGAATAAAATAATTAAAATTATACATTTAATTATATACAATATAAATAAAAGTATCTTGCGAAACAAAAAATAGAAACTGTGGGGTATTTCTAATACATTTTATATCATTTTAGTTCCATAACTGTTATTTTCTGTTTCTGCTTTTAACTACATATTTATTAATATTTCTAATGTTAAGTTTTTATTGACGCTATCGCTCGCAAGTTCAGCTTCTTCAAAGTGTTTGTTGCTTATCAACTGAGCAGAGCGGAGACGATAGAGAGGCAGATAGAGAGTGAGAGAGAGTAATAAGCGTGACATTGAACGCCCTACCGCAAATTAGTGTTGCCATTTTAGCTATAAAGAAGCCAAAAAGTTTGTCAAATTTGTAATAAGCTAGAAATATGTTTGTTTTGAAATATTAATAGACTACTTTTTTTTATACCCTGAGGGGGTATATTAAGTTTGTGCAAAGTATGCAGAAGGAAGCATGTCCGATATAGCCATGTTGATCAGCATCAACAGCCAAGTCGATATAGCCATGTCCGTCTGTCTGACGGTCCGTGTAAGCGAAAGGATCTCAGAGATGGTAAGAGCTAGGACCACCAAATTTGGAATGAAGACTCCCTATTATGTCAGGCAGGACAAGTTTATGTTAAAATTTTGCCACGCCCACTTTGGGTGGCGTAATTCATCAAAAACTGACATCACCTTTAATTTCGGCTTTTGAGTTAAATTTTGAAATTTTTTTTTATTTCAACGGGTGTAGGATCGTGCCCAGAGACTGAATACCAAATTTCAACACGATTGGGCCATAAGTAGTAAAGATATTAATGATTTTTCAAACCCCTTTTGAAATGCAATTCTATAAATAGAATTAATAATTTTATTATTTTTACTTTTAATAAACTTTTAAAATATCGTGCAAATTGGTTCAAATCACTCATTTATATTATAAATGTATATAGCTGCCACAAAAACGATAGGTCGATAATTTAGGATTATTATGGGAATTGCATGGACATCAAATCTTCGGCGTGCCGGGGCCTAGGCTCAGGGTATATTACTGTCGAGTGTACTCGACTGATCCGCTTGGTATTAATCAATTATTAATAAATTAATCAAATAAATTTAATTTTTTTAAATCAATCTTTAAATGATACTTTAAGTTATTGAAGACATTTATCTGTAAGGAAAACTAATTTTTGAGCTTTAATAGCTTTTTAGCTATTTCTAGCTATCTTCACTGATCAAACTAGCTATTTATGCATCCGAAATGCTGTCAGCTCTGCTGCTCATAGCCAAGAGAGCAGCCCACCTACATAGAGCTTAATCCGATCGACTGCTCACTTCTAGATTAGAACGATAAAATGTAAACACAGCCAGACGTTGTTTGTTTGCTGTTCAGCTGCGACGGCTTTCATTCGAGATTGGCAAGTGTGCGTAGAAGAAATTGTCATCCCAAAAATAGACAGAGAATCAACGATGTGGGACAATCTGTGCAACAAGGTGATATTGGTGACGGGGGCAGGTGCTGGGATCGGGAATGCGCTGGTCAAGCAACTGGCGACCGCAGGTGCCACTGTGATTGCCGTGGCCCGCAACGAGCAGCAGCTGACGGAGCTGGTCGAGTCCGATCGGGAGCACATAAAGCCCCTGCTGCTCGACCTTTCCAACTGGGATAATGTGCGCGAGGTGCTGTCCACGGTGCCGCAGCTTGATGGCCTGGTCAACAATGCCGGCGTGGCCATTATCAAGCCGTTCGAGCAGTTGACCGAAAGCGATTTCGATACGTAAGTGTGTCTTATAACTTATGCGAGGGTGGGCTGATAAGTATATCATTGGTCAAAGTGCGAAACGGCAACATTACTTTGAACATAATAAATTATTTTCCATTCACCATTCACCTCTGATTTGTTACTGCTTTTCAAATAATAAAATTGGTCAAGTACCACATTCAAGACATTTTTCACAGATTACCTCCTCATTTGAGTGAAATCTCTTTTTTTAAATCTTTAAAAATAAATATTCAGGGGTGCCACGGGAATCGTAGCGAAAGAGAGTTTAGCGTTTTCACCAACACCAAGGTGTCAACCCTTAGCCTAGTTTGTTGGTTTGTTGTTGGTGAAAACGCTAAACTCTCTTTCGCTGCGATTTCCATGGCACCCCTCATTATGTAGTCACAGAGATCTATGTTAAGTCCGCCAGTATAACCAGAAAACTAAGAAATGAGCGCCAGAAACCGACCAAAAATTATTCGAGCACGAATTTCAACTTATTTTTGCTCAACATTTTACTTATTTTTATGTATTTTTATTTCAAAAATATTTTTTTTTAATTTGTTAAAAAAAAAGTGTTCTTATCAGGGGTGCCACAGAAATCGCTTTCGCTTGAATTTCACTCGAATTTGTATGAAATTTAAGTGAAATGCAAGCGAAAGCGATTTCTGTGGCACCCCCGCATATGTTTACTGTACTCTGTATATGAAGGCAAATACTTAAACATTTCGGTTGTTCGAATATTGGTTTGATTTCGAGATTCATCTTAAATAAATTAGTAGTGAGAAAATTTATGAACAGTTTAATTTTCTTTAGGAATCTACGTTCAACGAATATCAAAAGAAAATCTTGAGATCAGTGTCTCTTTAAAATTTTGAAAGCTTAAAAACTTAGCGTTTTCCTACTTAAGCCAACGACTTATCAGCCCGCCCTCGTATGTACATACATAGCTAGCCTTGATTCCTCCACTTTTGCAATTGCAGGCACTTTAATGTGAACATCAAGGCCGTCTTTAATGTGACCCAATCGCTGTTGCCCAAACTGCGCAATGGCAGCTCCATTGTCAATGTCTCCTCCATTGCGGCATCTCGCAGCTTTGCGGGGCACACAGCTTACAGTGCCACCAAGGCGGCAGTGGACTCATTGACCAAGTCACTGGCCTTGGAGCTGGGACCACGGCAGATACGTGTGAATTCCGTCAATCCGACGGTTGTGCTCACCCGCATGGGACGCGACAATTGGTCGGAGCCGTCGAAGAGTGGCCCATTGTTGGCGCACATTCCCCTGAACCGGTTCTGTGAGGTGCACGAGGTGACCGACGCCATTGCCTATCTGCTGAGCGACAAGTCCAGCTTCGTCAACGGTCATCACATCAATCTCGAGGGCGGCTATTCCGTATCCTAAGCTATGATAAGAACAATGCTCCAATCATTAATAGACTCTTACATAATACAAAACTGCCCTTTGTGGTGGAAATCATACAGTTTCGGAAAAGTGTGGGTCATTATAAAAGTAATTATCAGAAACTTTATAAGCTTTACAAATTAAATTATAATAACAAAGAGTCATAAGTTCTACAAATCTTTAACATTCCAAACAAAATTGAGTTTTGGTAAAATTCAAAATTTATTGCATTCAATTAAGACCATTTGTAATTTGAAAAAGAAAGAACATCAAATACATTTCAATGAATCTATTGCATAAAATCAACTAATAATAGTTTTGTTGAAATTTCAAATAAATAGATGAATCCGAGTTTATGTTTGAAAAATGTTCTCATCAAAATCTCTACAGATTTGTGGAACACACCTAAGAAACCAAATCTAAAGTTCTAATTTCAGTATTAAATTTTCAAATTACAATTTCCGTACAATTTCAATTTGGAAGCCTCTGCTATTCAATTTGCTTTGACTTCTTGTAGACATGTATTTCGATTTTAAATTGTTGAACCATTTAATGCTACTACACATAATTCGCTCTTAAATTACAATTACAGGGTACACGAAAAAAAATATGATTATAATGTATGTTGAATACAAGATTTACAGTATTTAATTTTTAAATCCATTTCATATATATGAATTATATATGTTTTGTGTATGCTGTAGGTACTACATTTTGGGAGCACGATATCGAAATCGATATCGATATCTTGTTGTGTGCATCGTGTCCTCATTTATTCAGGTGCAGATTTTGCCCTGCTGTCCGCCCTGCAGCTGTTGTTGTTGCTTCTTTTCGCGCTCGCGACGTCGCAGCTTCTTGCGCCGCCGATCGATGACCGCCAAGTCGGTCTTGATCGTGTTGTAGGCCTTGCGCAAATCCTGAATCTGTTTGCGCAATATCAGTATGCACTGCTCGGCGCTAAGCGAGGGATCTGTGCAGGACGAAGAAGAGCAGATGGTTAGAATATATGTATATAAAAAGATTGAATTGATTTCGTATTTACCCAATTCCACGAGAAAGTTGTATGGACATGGACGCACACCCGACGCATTGACTGTTGTTTGTTGCTGTTGTTGCTGCTGTTGCGGCTGCAATTGTTGCTGTTGTTGTTGTTGTTGCTGCTGCAATTGTTGATGTTGCTGCTGCTGTTGTTGCTGCTGCTGCAGTTGTTGTTGTTGCTGCTGCTGCTGCTGTTGTGCTTGCGGCAACAGCTGCTGGCGCGCACTCTGACGTTGTGTTGTCACAACGTTGTCGGAATTGTCATCCGTATCGGAGCCAACTGCGTGAAAATTAAATCAATTCATTATTAATAAATTCAAATTTAAAAGCATATTGAGTTGCTGTTGAACTTCTCTAAACAGCAAATAGTTGGAACAGAAATTTAAAATGATAGAATAAAGGGTGCCTCATACGAATTCCGAAACTTTTTAAAGGAATTTTAAAAAAGAAGAAAACAAAACCAAGAATAAAATTTAAGAAATACAAAATTGGGCTGAACAAATTAGGAATTTCAACTTAAAAAAATATTCAGAGTACAAAAATTTGGAAAATAAAATTAAGAATTAAAAAATTGCAAACAGGGTGCAAACATCCAGTAATATTCAAATTTTTTAAAATACTTAATGAAAGAGCAAGATGAATAAGACATTAAGATTATTCAAATTAACGCTAGAAATAGGACCGAAAAAAAAAAATTCAAAATATGAAAGGGTAGAGAACCGTCTTGAATCGCTACTCAATACATACGACCAACACAAAGATGAAAAAATTGTTAGTTTTGTATATAAGGTGGCACACAATATAAACATTGATATAAATGGTTCGAATAAATATCACATGCGCTGGCAATCGAAGTCCTGATTTTGAAATGAATCGCTCATTTACTAAAAGAGTGACATAAGTCAAAACACACGATTTTTGAGGTAATGATGCGGAAATGTTCGCTATGTAACAATCTAACATATGTTGTGTAAAAATTTCATCATCCTATCTTTAATACCGAGAGTGTGAGAAGAGTATATGTCGTTTTTTCATTTCCAACGATTCGACTTTATTAACTCAAAAGAATGATATATCTCAGTTGCAATGCAATCGTTGACTAGAAAAGATTCTTTATGTTTCATAAAGCTCAGTTGTTTTTTTTTCTCAAATTTACAAGTTTGGCCGCTTTTCAAAAAACACAGGCGACACTTGAAAACTTTAAACGCGTTTATCTCGAAACGCCATTTTTTGAGATATGTCACTCTTCATGTAAATGAGCGAAATGGTTCGACAAATGTTCTTTTTTGTCTTCCCAATTTTTGTTTTCCCAACTTTTGTGTTCCTAATTTTGGATTCCTAATTTCGGATTCATAATTTCGGATTCATAATTTTAAATTCCTGAGTAATGTTTTTCGACGTTCGTATATAGAATCGGGATAAAGAAGTTAATAATGCAGAGATGCTGGACTGTAGAAGTTTTAGCCAATTGAATAGCTACTCACCAGTTGTTGCCGTTGTTTTTCGCATGCTGTTCAGTTGCTGCCGTCGTCGTTTGCCCAGCGCATGCAACTCGGCGGCGGCGGCAGCAGCCGTCAACTGTCCTTGTCCCTGTGCCTGTCCCGCGGATGGGGCGTTGACGTCGGATGCCTTGGTGCGAGGACGTTTGCGTCTGCCACTTAGAGATGTGCTCTCCACCTCGACATATTTCTTGACGAATCTCAGGAGGCTGCTGCTGCCGTTCTCCTCGCTGCTGTCGTCCTGGCTGCAGTTGGGTGACTCTGGCGAACTGTTGGGCGAGACGGATGCAGCAGCAGCTGTTGCTGTGGTTCCTGCTGCTGCCGCTGCTGCTGTTGTGGCAGCTGCAGCTGCAGCTGCAACAGTTGTTGCTGCTGAGGGCGTGTCTGGTGGTAAAGGCGTAACGCCAGCAATGCTCAATGGTGTGGTCACCACAGCGGGAGGAACAGTTGCTGGCGCAGTTGCAGCTGCTGCTGCTGCTGTAGTTGCTGCTGTGGCGACGACAACAACGCTGCTGGGTTGCTCGTCCTTGCTGCTGTAATTGGGTGCCGGACTGCCTGGTATGGTCTCCTCGCACAACAAATTGATGGCCGCCTCGTTGTGGGTGACGTCGCCGATCAAGGGACTGCTCGCAGCCGGCGAGACATTCAGCGTGACATTCGTCGACTCCTTGGCCGGCTGCAGTACGAATGGACGCGACAGGGATTGGGTGGAGGATGTGGTTGTTGCTGTTGTTGTTGTGGCAATTGTTGTGGCAACGACAGTGGCCGCATCAGGACTCTGTGCTCTGTACAGCAGCAACATGTTGCTGTCGTCGGGCAATGTTGTCGCTGTCGTTGTCGTCGACAACTTGGAGTCCGTTTTGGGTGACTGCGCTGGACTGAGACTGCCGGAACTGGGACGCAGTGCGACCACAACCGAGACTGGAATCTCTGGCAGCACAATGGGCACACAGCCGGACATGACAGGTGAGGAAGTTGCTCCCATTCCAATTCCCATGCCCATACCCATACCCATACCCATTCCCATACTCACTCCTCCCACTCCCATTCCAGTTCCAGTTCCTGGCAAACGTGGCATGGGCTTCAATGCATTCGGAGCTGGAACTCCCGTCAACTGTTTCAGCTCCACAGCCGACAGACTGCCGGATGCCTCCGAAAGTGGACTCTTGAGTTCACCACTAACCAAGCTCGGCTCCTCGGTCATCACATCCTCAATGACCAGCCGTTGTTCCGAGTCCGTGCTGTCCATGGACTCATCGGAGAAGCTTGTGGGCGCCGTGGCGCCCGTCACCGGCGGTGTTCCGGCTGTGGACGAGGCCAGGGATTGTCCAGCGACTGGTGTCTTGCGCTGTTGTATCGCACACTCCAGTTTCTGGATGGTTTCGCTCAATTCGCTGTTCTTGACCGACAATGAGGCGTCCAAAATGGACTTGGTTTCCGGGCTGTTGCTGCAACTTGTGCGACGATACAAATCACTGAGAACGGGCAATGCCACGCCCCCAGCACCACCTCCGGTTTGAATCTTAAGCGGCTCACTGAGCAGCTTCAATGTGTCCAGCTTGAGATTAAGCGAGCTGCCCGGCTCGGATTTAATGCTGGCGGCGCTGACGGAGGTGGAGACAGTGGCGCAATTGGCGGATGAGGCGGAGACGGAGGAGGAGGAGCTAGATTGTTGCTCCTGCTCCCTGCTCTGGTCCGGCTGGTGGCTGTTGTTGTCACTAGTTGTCACTGGTTGACTCTTGGTTTTACTTTGCTCCACTTCCTCCTTCTTCTGACTGATCGCTTTCAACACCTTGTCGGCGATGGAACTCGGCTTCTGCTCGTATTTAACGGCATCCAGATCAAATGATCCCGCCGTGCCCGCCAGCAATATCTTGACATTCTCCAGCTTCTCCAGTTTGTTGTCCTTGTTCGATTCGCCGGAACTGTAGCCGCTGCCCTCGTTCGATGTGCTCAGCTCGAAGACATTGCGCGTTTCCATAAATGGACTCCCAACAACATGTTGTTGTTGCTGTTGCGCTGTCTTGGCCACGCCCACTGCTTGAGGTGGTGTGCTTAATTTGGGTGAAACTGGCACAGCAATTGCTGGTGTGGCAGCAACAGTTGCTGCTGCTGCCATGGCTGTCATTGCTGGCGGCGTTGCAGGTGTTGCTGGCGTTGAGGGTGTTGTCGGTGGCTGCAGTGCGTCCGTCAGTGCGCGCGTTGTTTCCTGCACCGTCTGTGCCAGCTCCTCATTGAGCGCTGTGATATTTAGATTGAAACTGGGCGATTTGCGCAGCACATCAAACGGCGTGGCGTGTCCAGGTTGCAGCTGTGTGCCCACAGCAACAGTTGTTCCTGCTGCTGCTGCTGCAACAATTGGTGCTGCTGCTGCGACATTTGTTTTTGCTGGCGTTGCTTTGACGCTGCTGGGACTTGTTGTTGCTGGCGTACTTTGCAGCAATGTTGCTGCTGCCAGCTGTTGTTGTTGCTGCTGCTGCTGATGTTCGAGTTTTTGCAACTTTGGCTTGTCGTTGCCTTCTTTCAATGGCGAGCCACGTTTCTTGGCCTTGCCGGGAGCAGCAACAGCAGCTGTTGCTGCTGCTGCTGCGGCCACAACAACTGACGGGCTAGCAGCTGCAGCTGCAACAGTTGCTGCTGTTGCTGTGGCATAGCCACGTTGCTGTTGCTCGTGCTTCTCTTTCAGTGTCTGTTTGCGTGCCAAACCTGGCGCAGCAACAGAGATGTTGCTGATGTTACTAGTGATGCTGCTGCTGCCGACTGTTGTTGTTGCTGGCGCTGCTGTGGCAATAACTGTAGCAGCAGGGCCACTACAGCTCATGGCTGCCATGGGCGAGATGCGTTTCTCGAATTCAAATGGTTCCGTGTCCTTAAACTCGTACACATCCGACGACAACAACTTGATGCCGCTGGCAATGTTGCTGCTGCTGCTGACGGCGCTGCTGCTGCTGTATTTGCTGCTGCTGGTCGTATCCTTGGCAACAGTTGCAGCTGTTGTTATTCCACTGCTAATCTCCAGCTTGCTCATGTCTGGCAGAGATCGTGTTGCCGATGAGCTGCTCATACTCACCGTCGTGACTGCCGAGCTGTTGCTGCTGGAGCAAAAGGAGCTGGACGAGGAACTGGAATTGGATGGCGAACAGGCAGCGGGCAGTTCCACCTTCAGTGTGACCGTCTCCTTGTGCAGCACGGGCTCCACAAACTTTTTGGTTGCCTCTGTTGTGGCAACTGATTGTTGCTTCTTCAGCAGCTCCAATTTCTTGGCGGGCATAAGTATTGTTGCTGCTGCTGCAGCTGTTGTTGTTATTGCTGCTGCTGCTGCTTCGGTTTTCTTGAGCAACGTCAGCGGCTTCTCCACAATCACCGAGGTGCACTTGCCACCACTTGTGGCACCGAAACGCGCTGGCGCTATTAAAGTTGTTGCCGTTGTTGTTGCTGCTGCTGCTGTTGTTGTTGTTGTTGGTTTTATTTGGAGCTGCTCCTCCTTGGGCTCCGTCTTGAACAACTTGCGCTCCTCGCCAGCTGCTTTTTCCTGCTTCAGCTGCAGCTGTTCCGTCTCCTTCTTAATGCTTGATGTTGTTGTCGTTGTCGTTGTTGTCTCCACAGTTGTTTCGGCAATTGTTGCTGCTGCTGTTGTTACAGTTGTTGCCACCTTGACTTTGTCAATGTTTAATTTGACTGCTTTATCGCGACTGCGATACAGAATCTTCTCCGATGACTGCGAATCCTCCTCGTCCAGATAGGAATCTGTTTCGGATGATTGCTCCGTGGAGCTGCCGCCAGCTTTGACTCTGTGCTCCTGCTTCACCTGCCCCTCACCTGGTTCGCTTTTGATGGCATTTGTTGCATCTTTGCGTTCGTGCAATTGAGGCTGGAATCCTTTAAGCTCCGAACGTATCTCGCTGAGATCATAATCACGTCCCTTGGCGGTGGCAGCAGCAGCAGCAACAGTTGCTGTTGTAGTAACAGCTGCTGCTGCTGTAGTTGCAGCTGCAACAGTTGCTGCTCCGCTGCTGAGCGCACGATTGCCGGCGCGTTGTCGTTGAGCTGGTTGCTGTTGTTGTGTTGTTGCCGGCTTGCTAAGCGGCCCCTCCATCTCATCCTCGTCGCTATCCTCGCTGTTGCTGGCGCGTTGCAGTCGAACAGCGGCAGCAGCTGCAGCAGCCGCAGCTTTTTTGCCACTTGCAGCAGCAGCTGTTGCTGCAGTTGTTGTTGTTGCTGCTGCCTTTGTCTTGCCAAAGTTGCTCTGTTGCTGTTGTTGCTGCTGCTCCTTGGCATTCAGACGCTTGGGCCGTCGCACTGGCTCATCGGAATCCGTGTCCGTATCGCTGCCCATGGAAGCATCCGAGACATTTGCCGACACCGAAGCCGAGGCTGAGATGCGACGCGACTGATTGCTGTTGCTGTTGTTGCCGTGCTGTGCCGGCAACGTGCGCGTTGGACGCTTCTGTTTGGGCTGCTGTGTCTGTGAGGCAGCTGGCGATTTGGTGCGACTGGAATTGGAGGCCACCGATGAAGGTGTCGTTGAACGTGGCGGCATTGAGTCACTGCGTCCGCGTCCACGTTTCCCGCTTGCCGTCAAACCAGTTGCTGTTGCGCCCGCGGCAGCACCAGCTGTTGTTGCTGCTGCTGCTGTTGCTGTTGTTGTTGTGGGCGCACTTTTGATTGCGCCTTGCAACACACTACCCAGTGACTGTTGCTCGCCTCCAGCTCCTGCTGATTTGCTCTCCTTTGGCGGGCCACCAGGCGCATTGTTGTTGCTATTGTTGCCACCAACACCACCAGCAGCAGCAGCTGCTGCTGAAGTCGTTGGTGCCCCACCGCTGTTGGCGCTGCTCGTGCTGATCGTGCGCGTCTTCTGCTTGGATCCCTTGGTCAGATTCTCGGCGATGCGCTCCCGTGGCACCCACTCGTCGTAGCGATTGTTCCAGCCGGTGTAGTGCACCAGATACATTGGGACGCCGCGTTGCACGCTAATCTCGATGACCTTCGCCTCGTAGGTGCTGCCATGGCTGCTCGGTGATTTCTTTTCGTGATAGTTCACCTTCAATTTGTCACCGATGCCAACTATAAAATCGCCCGTGTCGATTTTCTCAACTGTTATTTCATCCTTTTTGCGTTTGCCGCGTTTCTCATCGCTTTTATCCACTTGTTTGCGTTGTTGATGCTTCTCCTTCTTAGTTGTTGTTGTTGTTGCTGCTGCTGTCGATGTTACTCCTCCTCCTCCACCTCCTACTGCTGTTGCTGCTGCTGCACTTGTAGTTGTTGTTACTGCGCCAGCTGTTGTTGTTGCTGTAACTGTTGATGTTGTTGTTGCTGTTGTCGCTGCTGCTGCTGCTGCAGACGCTGCATGGGTTAGACAGAGACAAACGTATATTAATAACTTGCTAAATTGGTGCTATTTCGGTTCATTTCACGTTTGCATAGAAATAATGAGGATATTCCCTAAGCAAATCGTTGCATGTCGAAGAACAGCAAATTTCGATATCATAAGTGCGATTGATTTATCGCAGAGATGATTATTATTATTGTTATTGTGAGCATTTTGTAGTCAGTTGAGAATACTTAAGTGCAGTCGAGAAAATCAATTAAAATGTATTAAAATTATGGCTTTGAATTTATTATTTATTTATTCAATAATTAAATATTAATTCAGTAGTCAAACAAAATAGTCGCTCATTTTAATTTGAGCATATACAACAGTTACGTATGTACTTAACAATTAAATAAAATTGTATAAATAAATATATAGTAAATAATGCAAGATATTTGCTAAAGGGAATATCCCAAACATACGACAAAACAGGCTCGTATGTAAACGATGTTTCTGTTCTATCTGTTAGCTGATATGTCGATAACACAATCGAACTATCGATAAGCGCACAATAACAGATATGTGTGTGTGTGTGTGTGTGTGTGTGTGTGTGTGTGTGTGTGTGTGTGTGTGTGTGTGTGTGTGTGTGTGTGCGACAAGCGCAATTAGTTAAAGCGAAAACAAAACAAGTGAACAGAAGACTTTAGCACACGCCGGTAGTATTAAACAGAGATTAGAATAGAAAGCGGAGCGGAGAGGACAGAAGAGAGAAGTAGCGGGTAGAGATTAACACGAAACGAAATTGAAATTGAATCATTTACTAGCGTGTTTTGCTTATCAAGAGTTCAAAAACTCTGCAGCTCTATTAATTTGGAGGCCGGTGCCAAATTAGAAAACAAATATTTAAAGAAAAGAAAAAAACAAACAGAAGAAGAAGCAAAAATAAGCTGTGTCTCGCTCGCACACATACGTCCAGAGATAATGCAGATGACAACAACGAGGGCAGCGCAAAGAGAACGGGATTAATTTCATACATAGCTTCAAGTTGAAGTGACAACGGTGACTTATATAATATATAATAATCATGAGACTGAGACTCCTCTGCACAGTGAGCAGGCAATTGCAACGTCATCGTTGGTTTGCCACAAGTGTCACACAATGTGGACAACAGCACAACAAGGAGCAGGAGTGGGAGCGGGAGACGGGGAAACGCTTCAACAATGGCATCGTTTATGGCGCGGCAACCGTGGGTGGCATTGCAGCTGGAATCCTGCTCTTCAGTGAGCTGGACAAACACAAACGACGCGCGCAGTGCTCCACGAATCCCTCCGCCTCGCCAGCTGCCGATCCCATTGAAACCACTCCGGATGAGGAAACCATGGCTCGTCTCTGGCACAGCACAAGGCGTGAGGATTTGCCCACCTACAGTGCGGATGATGTGGGCAAGCACAATAATCCCGAGACGGGCATTTGGGTTACGTACGGCGTGGGTGTCTACGATGTCACGGAATTTGCACCCAATCATCCGGGCGGTGACAAGATCATGATGGCAGCGGGCAGTGCCATTGATCCCTTTTGGTCCATCTTCCAGCAGCACAATACGCTGGAGGTGCTGGAGCTGCTCGAGGGATTCCGCATTGGAAATCTCAATCAGGTCGACGTTGCGGTCGTGGATGAGCAGGACTCGCCCTGGTCACAGGAGCCCAAGCGACATGCCCTGCTCAGGGCGACCAGCGAGCGACCCTTCAATGCGGAGCCACCGATTGGCCTGCTCTCGGATCATTTTCTCACACCCAATGACTATTTTTATGTGCGGAATCATTTGCCGGTGCCGACACTGCAGCCCGAGGAGTATGAACTCGAACTGGAGGTGGAATCGGGCGGGGGCAAGCCACAGCACAAGCTGACGCTCGAGGAGATCAAGGCGCTGCCCAAGCACACGGTCACCGCGGCAATCATGTGCGGTGGCAATCGGAGATCGGAAATGACGCGGGTCAAGCCGGTCAAGGGTGAGTCTATTGACCATATGCATATATCGAATCCCCCCATTAATCTTTCCCTATGCCGCAGGTCTCTCCTGGGGTGCGGGCGCTGTGGGCAATGCCAAATGGTCGGGAGCTCGTCTCTGCGATGTGTTGTGTGCCCAAGGTGTCCAGCCGGATGAGAAATTGCATGTGTTGTTCGAGGGCGCCGACTTGGATCCCACATCGCATCCGTATGGCGCCTCGATACCATTGTCCAAGGCATTGGATCCACGTGGCGATGTTCTGCTCGCCTACGAGATGAACGATCAGCCATTGAGCCGGGATCATGGGTATCCAATCCGAGTGATTGTACCGGGCACGGTTGGAGCACGCAATGTCAAGTGGCTGACCCGCATCATTGTTGCCGATCATGAATCCGATTCCCATTGGCAGCAGAATGATTACAAGGGATTCAGTCCCAGCACCGATTGGGATACCGTTGATTTTAGCAAATCTCTGGCCATACAATCGATGCCAGTGACCTCGGCCATCTGTACTCCGATGCCCGAGGAGCATGTCAAGATCGATGACAAGGGTTGCATCACGGCGCGTGGTTACGCCTGGAGCGGAGGCGGCCGAAAGATTGTCCGTGTCGATCTCACCAGCGATGGGGGAAAGACGTGGCACGTTGCCGAACTGGAGCAGGAGGACCTGCCCGATGGACGACACTATGGCTGGTCCCTTTGGACGGCACGATTGCCGATCACCGAGGCACAGAAAAAGGACAAGCACGTCGAGATCTGGGCCAAGGCCGTCGACTCCTCCTACAATGTGCAGCCGGAGGCATTTGAGCACATCTGGAATCTGCGTGGTGTTCTGGCCAACGCCTATCACAGGGTCAAAGTGAAGCTAATCTAATCTTATCGATCTAATCGAATACCAGCGTGACGCTATCTTTTCTTTTATCTCGATATATCTGCATATCGATCAAAGATAAATGATAACTGTTAAACTATTTGTATCGCAACTTTTTACATCAATTTTGTAATTAAATCGGGTTATTTCGATAACTTTGAAATAATCGATCATTGAAACTATTTGTAAATCAACATTTGCCATTACAGTTGTAAATAAATAAATCGCAGAGAGCTGCGAAGAATGATAAGATAACTAAGAAGTTATCGATAATTGATAAATGACATGTTTTGCAAAGCGACTTTTTACATAAATGTTTTAAATATTAAACACTCCTATGTTCATATCTATATGTATATATATTGGAAAATTCCAAAATATATTTTAGATAACTATGGAATTATCGTTTATCAGTTTTAGATATTTTTCGCGATTAATTGACGTTCATTTATCGCTTGTTTTAATTAGTGTAGTCCAGTGGTCGGCACCTACACATTCATATGTTTGCATTGCGTTAGTGTGCATTTTTGTTCGTCTAACAGCGGAATAACAGCGACGTAACAGAAACAAATCGTAGCAGCGACGCGTTGCGACGTGTACGTGAGTGTACGTGAGCGGCAGCGCAGTCGCCACGAAAATTTCCTATGAGATCGAGATAGGGCCGTGCCGATAGCTGGTGTAGTCTAACAGCACTGATGCTGCTCCAAATTTTAAAAATATCTAATGAATGTAGAGCGAATTTCTTAAAAAGAATCCTATATATATTTAGGACTAGGAATTCTGGACAGGGGATTAGATCGAAAAGCCTTGAAATTGATTGGAAAAGGGCGAAATCTTATCGGACGCCATCTCTAGATTGAAGCTTAAAAGCTCACAATGCTAAGCAGAATTGACAAATGGAATAGAATTTGGGATACTTTTAGCCTTATGAATAAATATAAAATTGAGGGGGGAAAAGAAGATATTCAAAAGGTTGAGAGAGAACTAGGTGGGTGTAAATCAAAGGCAACGACATAGAAATTATTGAGAATTTGGAATCACTTAAGTCCTATGATGGTATAGAATTTAAAAACAAAATGATCTCATACGAATTGAGAATTTACTTAACGTAAATAAATCGTCGGTCTCGTGTGAACACGCGAAATTTTAGAGCTTCGGTCTATCATCGAGCATGTGATGTGAACACGATGCGAATTGTGTGAATGGCAACATTTTCCGTCGGTGGAAAAGTGCCCGTCGGAGACCGACCGTCTAAACGGGGCTTTAGAAAGCTTTGGCTGATTCAGCAGCTGCGCAAGAGTTGGACTATAGATTTCGAAATGGATTCGATTGAATACTTTAAAAAACAAAGATGCAACTCAATGAGCAAGAACTTTTCTTCAAATTTAAAATTATACAAATTGGAAATCAACTGAATATCGTTGATCTTTTCTGAAAGTAACTCTCTTGGTTTTAGTTTCTCTAGCTACATCTACAGCTGTCTAAATGACTGTTGACTTGTCCACTTACCGATTGTTGGAGACGCGTCACGACTTCGATGCACTTCCGATGCCGATGCCGCCTTGCTGGATGCACTGCTGCCAGCGGCATTATTGGCGTTGGGTTCCTTGTCGATGCTTTTCCTTGTGGCAGCTGCTTTAATCTTTGACAGCGGCACATCCGCCTCGGCATCCTTGCTGCTCGCTGAAGTTGCTGCTGATGAAGTGGATGCAGCAGCAGCAGCAGCAGCAGCTGCTGTTGAAGTTGCTGCTGCTGTTCCAGTTGCTGCTGTTGATGTAGTTGCCGCATTGCTGCTGCTGACATTGGCAACAGTTGCAGCTGCAGCTGTTGTTGTTGTTGCTGCAGTTGCTGCTGCTGCAGTCGCACTTGATTTCTCGGCAGATTTCTCTTCATATTTCTCGACAAGACTCTTGACCTTGCCACTGCTGGCGGCAGATGCTTTGCGTTGTTTCACCGGCTTCACCGGCTCCACGACGACACTCGATTCGCTGGTGTTCTCCGATTCCTCGGCTGCCGACTGCGAGGCTCTTGAGGCGGCCCTAAGGGGTGTGGCAGCTGTCGCATTGTTGCTGCTGCTGCTGCTGGCGGCAGTCGAAGTTGTTGCTGCTGCTGCTGTGGAAGAGGCAGAAGCAGCATTGTTGTTGCTGCTGTTGCTGCTGCTGGCGATGGCAGCAACTGTTTGATTTGCAACTGCCAATTTGCTAATGGTCTCCATTTTGCTGGTGTCAGCTGGTTTCGGCGATGCCACTGAATTGGCCCGCACCAGACTGCGTCCCTTGCTGCGATTCGAGTTGCGCGACGGCATCAGCATGGAGCAGCCAAGTTTTCGATGAAAGTCGCCATAAGGTTGCAGAAACTTTTTGTACGCCTGCTTCACCAGATTCATCACGGACAATGTGCACGGCGTGAATCCCAATCGCATGGCAATCAGTTTCCATTGATTCTTGGCGGTGACACGATTGTAGCCACCGCGTTTCTGCACCGCACGAAACAGACGATAGAGATCCACGTCGCGGCTTTGGATCGACGGCACCTTATTCAATGGTGTACCGCGATCATCCATATATTTATACAGCTGTGCCACAAACAAATCCTTCTCCTCATGCGGCTCATCATCGGACGAATCCGAATCGATTTCACCCTCATCATCGCTGGTTAAATTTGACAAGCCAAACAGCGAATCCCGATCCCAATGGGCGGGCAAAACGCTGCCATCAAGAAATTCCATGGCGGCCAGAACGGCGGGTCCGTCCTGTTTGGTGGCCATTTCGCGTGTGAACTCGTTGGCCTCCTTCTTGGGCACCGTGTAGTAGCGTCCGTCCTTAAACGAGCGCACCAGATACTCGTCCTTGACTCGGATGCGCACAGTTGCCTGCAAAATTCAACAATTCTCAGATTAAATTACAAGCAAGTTCAAGTTAAGAGTGCGAGTGAGGAGACATCAGATGGAACTTACTTGCTTGCTCACTTGGGCCGTGGGTGCCACAACGAGAGCTGGGAACCATTTCTCTTTATCCTTTTTCTTCGATTCGGTCTCCACGCAGACGACCTTGCCAATGTTCTCCTCCTTCTCGTTGACCACCTCCTTGGCATCGCTCTCGTCATCGTCATCGGAGCTGCCATCGTTCAGTTGACCGCGACGACGTCCACGTCGTCCGCCAACAACGGGATTGCCAAAATGCTCTGGATGTGTCAACGGCAATTGATCCAATGTTTCGCTCTCATTGAAATGTCTGCCACTTTTTAGGCAAAGCGCCGTGCGACGCAATGTTGTAATGTCGCCATCATCGAAGACGACCGTGTATTGGGAGCAATCCTGTATCTTTGTTATGGTCGCCTCAACGTTCTCCTTGCGATCCGGATGACGCACCTCAACGATGGCCCCTACACGCAGCTGACCTGGCGCCGCTTTAATAGCATCATCCGAGACAATGCCCGATCCCAATCCCTGCTTGTAGGCGACCTTCACTTTAATGTTGCGCACCACTTTGCTGACCTTGGCCTCGCAGAAGGCGCCCTTGTATTTGGCGCTCACCTCGGTGCCCACGGGCAGCGATGGTGGATCGTCCACTTGCTGCAAATCCGTACAGTTCAATACATGAGGGTCCAGTTAAATGCAATCATATTAGAAAACTCACCTGCATCTTATATTTGTTGTAAATAACGTTTGCTTTTTGTTGAATCCAATACCAACGCCACTCTATTATCTATTATCAATTGTGGCTGCACATTTTCACCTCAATTGCTGATGTTTATGTTGACTTGGGCTGAAAACACCCCCACCTCCTGCACCACCCCGGGGGTCACCGCGATTTGCCGCGTTGCGTGTTCGTATTGGCTTTTCCTTCCTTATTTATGCTGCTTTAACTGCTGCTCGGGGCATTCAAAGTGCTCCAGTTATTCCAGTCAATTTGATTTGGTTTTCTTGCTTTGCTTTAAGTTTTAAAATGCAAGTCCAAGTGAAAATTTCGTTCCCTGATTTGCGTTGTTTAGCGTCTTTCTAGTAGAGTTGTGTCGTTTCGTTCTGAAAAAGTTCAAATGAACGGGTCATTAAAATGAACTAATGAACTTATTCAGTCTTTCATGAACTAAATCGTTCATTTCGCAGTTGGTCAGTAATTTCTTTAAAAAAATTGTAAATTTCTTAGAGAAATACAATAAATACATGGATGTTTACCAATTTTGTTCCGCTGTCGAGACACTAGCACTGGATGGATGATGATTTTCTGTCAATCATATTCATAATCATAATCATAATAAGAGATAATCCGGAATCTAGTTGGCATTTGTCGTCTATTTAAAATAAAAACTTAAAACACATTTCACGTTCCACTAAAAAGAAACAGTTGTACTATTCCCACATCCGTTTATTATTCATAAGCAAGCAACTGATCAGAATGACCTTTTTTTTCTTCGTTCATGACCTTAACCATCTTGGCGTGGGCAATTTGCGTAAACATTTTGCAGAAAAAGGGCGACAACACCAAACGGTGCGCCTTTACTATTTGCCCCTCCGCGTCCCAGATCTCCACGACATTCGTGATTTTGTGTTGAAATTATTCCAGCACTTACGAGATTTGTTTCAAGACCAATTTCACAATTTTTAAGCAAATTTTGTATGTTATTTTAAGCAATAAAAACACGTTTGTTTTGGAAAACGGTACAAATTGGTCACTTTGGCATCAACGAGATTTGTTTCAAAAGACTGGCAGAAATTCCTTTTCGTTCTTGTTCTCTCCTCTTTGTTTTTGTTTCCCTTACACGCGGAGCTGTTTCTGCTCCTCTTGTTTCTTTCAAGTTTTCGTCCGGCGTTGATCAAAACAAAACAAACAGCACACACACATGTAAGGCGGCGGCCATTAAAACTCACACGTACGCTCGAGAATGACAACCGAAGAAAACAAAACGCGCAGTCGTTTTTACTGCAGGCGCGCTCGCTTGCTTTCTGCTTATTTCTGTTCGCCTGGTGAAAGATCTCAAAATTTGAGCTCTTTTCAAAGAGCGGGCGATCTGAAAGTGGCGCATTCGAAATTTTCAAGCTAGAATTTTGAAAATTTTACCAGAATTTTTGTTGGAATTTTCTCAATATTTTAAGATTTTTTTCAGAACTTTTTTCCTAACTTCGCAACGCGTGGGCCAAATTGCACCAAACCAATTTCAGAATAAAGTTTATTATTTTAGCTAATTTTGGATTTTGTTGCTTTTTTGATTTTTGTTTTTTAAATATTTTAAATTGATTTTTGAAAATTCTAGAGATTTGACATGGGACCAAAATTTTTATCGATGTTTGTTGCGAGCGAGAAAGAAAACAAAACAAAGAAAAAAAGAGCGAGAAAACGGACTAACAGAACATACGGAGGACTAACATACATTTAACAGAACATATGGAGGTGATGTTAAATTTAATACTGAAATGTTAAATGTTGGCAGTGCTGCCAGAACAAGGTGGCTATCCAAATCCAAATGGCAACAACTGACCAAATGACCAACTGAACTAAATGACTGATTTAGTTCACGACTGAAAAATGAAGGATTGAACTTGGTCAGAAAATTGAACTAAAAAGCCCAACTCTATTATTTATCTTCATTGTTTTGCATTTTTGGCAGCGTTAGAGCTGGGTCGACCACTCACGATAGTATCGATTAGAGATGGGCACGGGCCTCCTTCTCAAGGCCCGGCCCGGCCCGGGCCCGAAATAAATCTTTCAGGCCCGGTCAAATTTTCAAGAGGCCCGGCCCGAGCCCGGCCCGATATTACCATATACAAAATTTTTTTTTTGTAAATTATTATTTCTTTAGATACTAATTTTATTTTTAAGCCGTTTTTGCAAGCAGAGTCTTAAACTTTTTCTTTGCTCTTATTTCTGCGTACCATAAAAAATATTGTTACAGAAATTTTGTTATCAAGCGATTTGAAAAGTATGTGTTAAATCGTGACTTTTCGGGACTACCGGGCTTCGGGCTTTATATTTGAAGAGGCCCGCGGGACACGAAGTGGTCAACGTTTTTGCATTACTGTTTTTATCGCACTTGCAAAATTAATTGGCTGGCAATTATTAAATTTGACAATTTAAATTCCATAATTTGTCCATACAAATATTTAAAAAGCACAACCGTCAAATGTGACTACTATGATTTGTTTATCGTTGATATGATAGATTCTGACAATAACAGCGGCGAGGAATCGCAATTAAGTAAAAGGCGTCGAATTGGGAAATTAAAAGTCTGGGGTCATTTTGAGCGCTCGCAAGATGGGAAATGTTAAGTGTAATTTTACGTTGCTGATTCTGCGCTTACGCTGCTGATTTTGCGCTTACGTCGCTCATGTTGCGTGAAATGTCTGTTAGACGACGTTTTATAAGCCCTTATGTTTTCTTAAAATATTACGGTTATTCCTAAATCAGATTCAGATTAGATTTTTTTTTATTATAAAAAGGCAAATCTCAATCAGTTTGAGGAGCGACACGTGTTGCACACTGATTAGCTTCAATTCGTTAAGCCCTTTCTTAACTACCATATCCTTCAGGAATATCCATTAAAATTTTTGGGCATTAAATAAATGATTTTATATCGAAACTTGAAATGTAGAATTCTTACACTGTTCTCCATATTGAAATCGCAGCAGAATATATAAAAACACTAAGTGTGGCCAAGTAACATATAATCAAATTATTTTCCTTATTTTTTCTTTGCACACTACACAATTTGTGTGGAGCAGCTGTGAACATAAAATAAACACAAAATAAAATTTTTTTCAAAATCTTACCCGAATCTGTTTCGGGAATACCCCAAATATTTTGCTGTTGCCTTTACGTAAGTTTTGTTTATTATTTTTATTATAGTTATTACTATTTTATTTTTAACGGTATTATTAATTATGCATACTACAGTTTGGATTTTGTGCCATCAGAAATTATCAAAAGTTAAAAATTGATTGTAAACAAAAAAACAGCTGGCAGCCGATTAATTATACCCAAATGCAACTCTGTGCCGTCGCGACGCCATTGTGTGGTGAGTTTTACTTTTGAATACTGAAAACCAATTCAAACTCAATAAAATATAATTTTATTTGACTTATAAATATAAAAAAAAAGTTTGTTGTTGAGGTTGATTACATCATAAATAAATACCGACAAGTACTAAAACTAACACTACTGCGACGAGTATGGCAATGAGCATTATCTTTTTCTGCAAAAAAAAGAATATGAAACATTACTAAAATAGTTGAGAGAAAGAGGCAACAATAGATTTGGAATTGCAAATCAATGTTATGGCTTTTGTATTTGTTATCATAGTAATAATCACCTTTCGCGCCTTCTTTGCATAATCGTTCGCCTTATCCAGCTCATTAGCCCCCTTGTCCGTATAAAGCGTCGCTTGATTCGCATGGAACTCCACCCGTTGTATCGTCTCGCTCTGCTCCATGACAAGCGTTTGAATGCGCATGAATAGGGCGTGGACATCTTCAATGGACTTCTCCAGCTTCTTCAACTCGTTAAAACGATCCATGAGATCTCTCAATGTTTGACGTTCCATTTCTGTCTCTTGCAAAATCTATATGCATTTGTTTAGAAAAAAAAAAGAAAAAATTAAATTCAATATAAATAAATCCTGAGAACAACTTACATTGTCTACAAAAAGTTTTGTCGTTTTTTTTTCGATCAGCAGCTCAATTTCTTGTTCACTGGCTTCCGAGTTGACTGTGTGGATAAAGAAAATGAAATTAAAATGCAATAACTATTAACCTCTAAAACTATAAAACTGTAGAACAAGATTTCGCTTCGGTTCGTTACAAGATAGCTCTCAACCGAATGTTTTGGTTTAAGCCCTGGTTCAATTTAGTTCATTAACTTAACATTTCTCTTGAAAACATTGCAAATATTACAAATTTGATTTTTTAATTTTTCAATTGCAGTTCCGTTCAGAATAAGATCAAATGAAAGGATCATTAAACTGAACATATATGTAAACTTATCCATTTAATTTTAAATTTGTACAAAAAATTAAGTTCTAAAGAAAATATAAACGGTAAAAAAAAACGGAAATAGGTGGATATAAGAACTAAATATTTATAAATATGAAAAAAGTACATTCAATTTAATAATATTAAAATATTTAAAGGTTTTAATTTACATATTTAACATTTTTAATGCCTAGTGCTTTAATTTAGAGTAATAAGCAAGAAATAAAAAATAAATAATCAATTTTAAACAAATACTGTAACAAAAATAAGTGATTTAGTTCACGATTAAAAATGAACGATTGAACTTACTCCACATATTGAACTAAAAGTCTTAAAAATCTTGTAAATCTATTTTACGAAGAAATTCTTATTTGAAAAGGTCTACACTCTAGAGCAGTGGTAGGCACCAACACAGCCATATGTTTGCATTGCGTTAGTGTACATTTTGCTTCGCCTTAACAGTGACTTAACGAAAACATATCGTAGCAGCGAAGCAGCTTAAACTGTACGTGTGCAGGCAGCGCTGCGGCAGAGAAAAGCCCTAGAGCAGTGGTCGGCACCAACACAGTCATATGTTTGCATTGCGCTAGTGTGCATTTTTGTTCGCCTAACAGCTGAATAACAGCGACGTTAACAGAAGCAAATCGTAGTAGTGTGTCGTACGTGAGTGTACATGAGCGGCAGCGCAGTCGCCACGAAAATTTCCTATGAGATCGAGATAGGGCCGTGCCGATAGCTGCCCTAGAGTGTTAAAGGTTGAGTTTATGATTCAGTTACAAAACTAAGAACCGAACTGATTTTGTGAGACTCGATTCAAAAAAGATAAGCAGACAGATTATTTTCGATAAACTTACTGATCTTGGAATGCATGCGCAGATTCTTTTTAATTTTCGTCTCATAGTTCTGCAAGAATAGCTCGTTCTTCTGCCAAAGATTAATGTAGGTCTGGTACAAGCCATAAAACAAAGTACGCTTCATTCTCGCCTCCAAACTGTAATCTGTCTCTGGCGGCAAATTCGCCTTTAGCTCCTTGAAACGACTCATTAGCTGATTGCCCAGACGCAGATTTTTGTTGTGCAGTTCATCCATTTCGTTCTCTGCATAGGAAACGGGTTAATTGTGTTCGATCTTGCTGCCCAAATGAGTTCACTGTACCTACCGCTAAAGGTGCGCAAATTTATTGTCTGGGACATGCGAGACATGGCCTCCAGATTGGCAGCGATTTGTGATAATTGATAGCGAATTCCTGAATACTGTAAAGCAACAATTAAAAAATGTTAAAAAAGGTTCTAAAATAAGTAACACTATTTTAAAAATGCACTATTTAATTGTTAATCCTTTTTATTTTCAAATATAGCAGTCAAGCACTATCAAAGATGCCTTGGTTGAAGCGTACAACGATTATTATATTCAAATAAATATTACGAGTATGTACAGTGAAACACTACTGTCTTCATACACCATAAATTGGTAAAATTTGGATATAAAAAAGATGTTTTGATACGGGTTTTTTATATTAAACTTGTATTCACTTAAATTCCGTTCGACTGATACCAAAATTTCTTTAACCCATTAAGATCCCATGGAAAATTTTGAGTTTAAAAAAAGTCTATTTTTTAACTTTTTCCCTCGATTTTTTCAAAAAAATATTTTGATGCAAAAAAATTCTTGAAACAATTCTAAGAGTAACTGCAAAAAAAATTTTTTTATGATTTTTTGAAAGTTGTTAAAAATTACTATTTTAACCCCTTTTTCCTCTTTTTCATCCAAAAAGTGTTTTTTTAGCAACTTTCAAAAAATCATAAAAAATACTAGCAAAAATATTTTTGAAAATTTTTTTTTGCAGTTACATATAAATACATATACATTTTTGATTTCTTTTTGCTTTTTAATTTATTTCAAACGTCAGAATTATGGCAACACTGTTCCAAACTAACATTTGTCAAGCTTAAAAGGTTTATTTGTACAATTCAAATAAACTCGGGTGCAAAACTATAGCCGCACCTACTTTTTTCAGTGTTCGCATAGAAAGAGTGGAGCTAGAAAAAAGATTTTACTACCATTTGAAAGAGCGTTAAAAATGTGAGAAAATAGATGACAAACATCAACACTTTCCATGAAAAAATTTACCGTTATGTTGCATTTTCGTTTTGGGCAAGGTGCAAAATTATAGCCGCACAAGCCGATTTCTTATTCTATGATTGAATAGCGGCGATTTTTTTTGCGCACACTTGGTTGAGTAGCTATTTAAAATGAGTTAATAAAGATTCCAAGTGGATCAGTGCTTTCTCATGTCGGGTTAGGTCAAATCCTGGCGCCCAAAAGTGTGAAATGCCCATTTTGAGAAATTGACAGAAATTTTGGCCTCTCCGACAAAGTAGTTGGAAATTTTTGATAAAATCAGAATGAATATGGCACAGGGAAACCCGGAGGATGTAATTCGAGGTTAAGTTTTAATGACCAGCGACGTTAAGTGAGTGCTGCAAGCAATTCATTAAAGACCGCTAATGCGTTAGTGCCTGAATGTGGCCTACAAGTGTCTCGCTGGGATGTTGCACGAGTCTTAAAAAAAACGGAAACCATAGTTCGACAAAAATTAAAGATGGCTTTAAGGTTACTGGACCGCCAAAAAGAGTCCCAGATTAAATTCGCCACAACTAACATTGCGACAAACTGGTCAAAAATTCAATTTTTTTACAAAGCAATGCAAAAATTAATTAATCTACTCAGATCATTTAATCGAATGAGAAAAGGTTTAATTTGGATAGTCATGATGGGTTTTTGCACTATTGGAGGGATTTAAGGAAGAACTCCTATACTTTTCCACGTGAAATTTTGGAGGAGGATCTGTGATGGTTTAGGCTGCGTTCTGCGAGTCTGGATGCTTGGTACAGGCATTTCCAAGCTCTTTAATGAGCTTCAGAGAGTACGTGGATGTATTGAAAATGAACATACTGTCTTTTTTTCGCTGTCGAAGGCGTGAAAAGTTAATTTTTCAACTGGACATCGCATTTATGCACGTCAACCGTGAGACGCGCTCTTGGCTTGAAGGCAATAATGTTCGGTTTTTGAGTTTGGTTTTGCTCGGCCAACATCCTCCGGGTTTCTCTGTGCCATATTCATTCTGATTTTATCAAAAATTTCCAACTACCTTGTCGGAGAGGCCAATATTTCTGTTAATTTCTCAAAATGGGCATTTCAAACTTTTGGGCGCCAGGATTTGACCTAACCCGACATGAGAAAGCACTGATCCACTTGGAATCTTTATTAACTCATTTTAAATAGCTACTCAACCAAGTGTGCGCAAAAAAAATCGCCGCTATTCAATCATAGAATAAGAAATCGGCTTGTGCGGCTATAATTTTGCACCTTGCCCAAAACGAAAATGCAACATAACGGTAAATTTTTTCATGGAAAGTGTTGATGTTTGTCATCTATTTTCTCACATTTTTAACGCTCTTTCAAATGGTAGTAAAATCTTTTTTCTAGCTCCACTCTTTCTATGCGAACACTGAAAAAAATAGGTGCGGCTATAGTTTTGCACCCGAGTTTATATATAAATATAATATAGTAGTATTATAATATAGTAACTATATTGATCAGAGAAAGAGTTTGCGATAAGATTTCGCACTTTCGCTGCGCTTTTTTAATAAATACATAGTTAACAAAATTAGGCATCTTTCAGTCAATACGATTTACACATCCATATGAATGTAAATATGCTTAGATGTATTCAATGTATTAGAAGGCGCTGTAAGCTATGAGTTTCTGTTTATCACGGGTTCGCGGCGAAACAATTTGATTGAGTAATATACTGCTGTCGCGGTCGGCGTTGACGTCGCGGCGCAGCTGACGTCGCTGTTAGTTTAACTGATTCATGCGGTTGCCCAAATTGAACGATGAATACAATTTTATTTTGAAGCTTTCGTTGCACACACACACACACACAAATACTTACTGGATTCAGGATGGCATCCAAATTGTTTCCATGTTGCGTCATTTTATCCCGATCCTTGTTGTTGTCACCGTTGCTGCTGTTGCTGTTGTTGTGGCTGTTGTTGTGGCTGTTGTTGTTGCTGTTGCTGTTGTTGAGGGTTTCAGTGGTGGCGTTGTAGACGCTGAGCAGCAACGAACCGTTCGAGGATGACGACGTTGAGTTGGCGCTCAACGAACGCTGCAAAAAGTTGAGGAAACAACGATTTAACGGTTTGCAAATTTACAATTTACAGCCAAAAGTTCTTCTGCTGCAAACGAAACTAAAACTTCGGTACACTTCGTCGACAAAGACGAAGACGATCTGATTTCTCTCTCACATGTCGGGGGTGCTGAGTAAAATGGGGGCTGGTTGGGCGCGAAACGCGCAAATCTGGACTGTGTAATGAGCAATATTTGAATGCGATCAACAAATGAAAATTGTGCAGTGCTCCAACTGTTGTGGCAACGTAAATACGAGTATGTGGAATGGGTCTGTTGGGTGGCCAACTTTATCGCTCTTATCTGTGAGCAATCTAGGTGGTTTCTGATAAACGTCCATACACCCGCACTCCCGCACACCACTCCACTCCACGCCACTCTACTTTATTTCACTCCCCAACTGACACTCCCAAATGGAAATGGTTAACGTAATGTTAATGCCGGTAGCGTAGTATTTCTAAAAAAAACCTTCAGCTCAGGCAATGAATTCAAATAGAGCTTTACGACTAGCACAGTGGGGCTTCAGTGTAAGAGATTAGAGCAATTAGATTTCTCTTTGCATTTGTATTTGTATTTACTTGAAAAGTTTTTCTCATTTAATACAATTTAACAACTGAAAACTGCAATAACTATAAATAGTTTTAGAAACAATCAGGGATGCCACAGAAATGGCTTTCGCTTGAATTTCACTGGAATTTGTATGAAATTTAAGTGAAATTCAAGCGAAATCGATTTCTGTAGCACCCCCGAATGTTTCAAAACAAAAGTATGCTAAAAACAAAAATATTACGATATCTGCATCAATTGTTAACTTTGAGGGGATTGCATAATTCGATTCGAAAATAAGTAAAACTTAAACAAATAAGAAAAGAAAGGAAATTTCGCCACACTGAAGAGTTGATACCCTTGCAGAGGGTCAAATATTGACTGATCGTTTTAAGGCAGCTTTATGATATAGAATGTAGTGATCCGAATAAAATCACATTTGGTCAAAATGTACAAAGCCTTATTCACTCTTTAGAGTTTTTTCCAGTACACGCGGCTGAAGACAGAACCAAATACACAATCTATGATGATATCAGATATCTAAAAACATTCATTTTGTTTGATTGCTCCCATGATAACTTAGTTTTTAGTGTGACACCTCTATGATTTAAAATAAATTTGATCAGGATGTATATATACAGAGAGTAAAAAGTCTCGCTAAAATAAATCTCGAATGACATAAATTTAAGTATTTGCGATTCCTAAAATCCATACTTAATAAGTATAAGTACGAATTATACTAAATGTGAGAATAGTAATTCTCTAACTCTAAGAATTAACTTGATATAAGAATGAAGCGTTTTGAATCAATCAAGATCATCGTACGTAGGCTGCTATATATATTTCTGGCCTAGGCAACAATAAGTGTTGCCAGGTGCAATCTGATATTTCCATTGGAAAGGTTGACATTTTTTAGCATAACATCACTCAGAACGTGTTGTCATTTAATCGTGAATTGTTAAACTTACAGAGCTTTGAACAATTCAATTCCGTTAAAAAAATGGAATTGACACGTGAGCATTTTCGTGCGATCATTTTTCACAACTTTCGACGTGGATTATCCAGACAAGAGTGCATCGATGAACTTAAGTCTTTGTATGGCGATCAAGCACCATCCTATAGCACCGTGAAAAACTGGTATAACGAATTTAATCGTGGTCGCAGTTCGCTCAACGACGAATTCCGTGAAGGTCGTCCAAAAACGTCCGTTGTGCCAGAGAACATTGATGCCGTGCGTGAACTAATAATGCAAGATCGTCATGTGACATACCGGGAGATAGAGGCATCCTTGGGCATTTCTCCCACCAGCATACATTCGATATTACATAAACACCTGACCGTAAAAAAGGTTTGTTGTCGTTGGATCCCGCACAATTTGACAATCGCTCAAAAAAAGGCTCGTGTCGATTGGTGCAAAGAAATGTTGAAAAAATACGATCGCGGTGCTTCAAAAGATGTTCATAAGATCGTCACAGATGACGAATCTTGGATCTATGCGTATGAGCCCGAAACAAAACAACAATCGACCGTGTGGGTCTTCGAAGACGAGCCAAATCCAACGAAAGTTGTTCGTGGAAGAAGCACTTCGAAGCAAATGGTCGCCTGTTTCTTCGGCAAAACTGGTCATGTGGCGACTGTTCCACTTGAGCAACGAAGGACGGTCAATTCTGAGTGGTACACCACAATTTGTTTGCCTGAAGTCTTCGAAGAAATTCGAAAAACAAACAAGAGAAGACGAATCATTCTTCACCATGACAACGCGAGCTCTCACACATCGGCTCAAACCAGCGCCTTTTTGACCGGCCTAAACGTCGAATTGATGGGTCATCCGCCGTACAGCCCTGACTTGGCACCCAATGACTTCTTTTTATTCCCGCACATCAAGAAAAAAATGCGTGGTCAACGATTTTCGTGCCCAGAAGATGCTGTTGAAGCGTTCAAAAACCATGTTTTGGAGGTGTCTCAATCGGAGTGGAAAAAGTGCTTCGACAATTGGTTTGAGCGCATGCAAAAGTGTATAAATCAGGCTGGAGAATACTTTGAAAAACAATAAAACAATTTTTGATGATAAATATTCGCATTTTCATTATTAGGCCAGAAATATATATAGCAGCCCTCGTATTTGATTTAAATCATTACTCTGCTTAGGTCAAGAATCTTATTTAAAGATGTTTTCGTACTCAGTTACATATGTACATATTAAAAGAACTTGGTTTAAGTTTGAGTAACACTTAAATCAAGTAGGTTTCGAAGTAATCATAAGTTTGAAAACATTATGGCGCTTAAAATTAAATTGAAATACTTGACTTTAGTTAGTTTAATCTTAGTGAGATCTCAAGTTAGAAGAACAAAATACTTGAATATTTAGCTCTGTCTGCACATATTAAAAATGCATGTGCTGTCTAGCTTATTCCGAGTTTAGTTTTTGCCACACTGTGATCGCACAATTAGCACCACACATAAAATCCCCCACCCACCCAACAGTCGGCAGTTTTGAGAGCATTTTGAAATATGACTGAAAAACATTTAACACTCCAACTTACCTGTAAAAGCTCCGGCAGCCTATCTCTGGCCATTGTGTGTGTGTGTGTCTGGGTATGTGTGTGTGTGTGTGTGTTTGTGTGTGTTTGTGAGTTCGCGGTTGTTGCTATTTTAACTGCTCTTTATTATACTAGTTTATCGTTGATTTTGTAAGCAGTGACGCACTTTATTTATTTATTTTGATTTTGATTTTTGTTCATTTATTTTGATTGTTTTAAGGCACTTTATTCGCACATTTTCTGAATTGTTCTTTTTGTTTTTGTTTTAGCATAAAAATATAAGAGACAGTTGGCGTTGTTGATCCTGCTGTTGTTGTTGTTTCTTGTTCGCGGTTATTGGTGTGATTGTTGTGCTTTTGCACAATGGTCGACGCCTGAGCGCAAGCTGCGCTTTGAGCTTTGGCATGCACTGCTGCTTGTTGTTGTTGTTGCTGCTGCGGTTGCTGCTGCGTTTTGCGTCCTCTTCTCAAGCTTGCGACTTTCGCACAACGACAACAGCTGTGCTTTAACTGTGCGTATTACTCGCTGCCAGCCTGAAAAGTGACGTGTGAGAGCGCGTGTGTGCGAGACAGGCTGCGGCAGAGAGAGAGCGGGAGAGAGAGAGACACAGAGGGAGAGTGCAAGCTAGCGCGATAAGAAATCTGATAAGCAGCACTTATCGAAGTCAAATTCACATTGCCCTTGTATGAGAGCGGGATAGAGAGCAAGAAGTTAGTGAGAGGGACTGCTCAATATTCAATATTTGCTTGTTTAAAGCTCTTTTATTTTTATTATGTTATATTTATGTGTATTAAATGTGACCTCTCCGCGCCGCACGTCGCCTGCAAACTGAATGTGCCGGCCGCAAAATAAATTCCACAGAGCTCTCAGCAGTTCCTCGGCAGAAGCTGCCACTGAGATTTTTTTCAATTTAAAGATTAGCACACACACACACACACACACACACTGACATATACATACGTATGTTTATATGTACGTAGATAGATAAAGTTATGTATTATGTGTGTAAGTTTGTTGCTGTTTTCTGCACTTTTCGGGGGCCGTTCTAGAAATTGAACCGGTTGCGACGCTCTGTTGAAAATGTGTTAATTGCCTCTTTTTTACAAGTACAACGTTTAGCTATGGCACAACAACAACAACAACAGCAGAGAATACGACGCCGTTCAATTGAAGGTAGACGACGCCAACGTTGTCGTCGTCGTCGTCGTCAACGGCAACGGCAGCGACAACGGCAACGGTTCCAAAAGTCGCTAGCGCTAATTAGTTGAACTTTTTCTCTATTGCTTTCGTTGTTGTTTTTGTTATTGTTGTTGTTATTGTTGTTCCTGCGGTTGCAAAACAGTCATAAGCTTGACGTCGCTTTCGACGCCGACGCCGACGTCGTTGCAAATTCTTATTTCTCATTCTCGTTCTCGAATTGCCAGCAAAAAGCACACGACTTGGGTCACAATTCGCATTTCAATGCATTCCAATTACGACAATGAAACAGTGTGAGGGGCAAATTGATATCGGACGATAAGACATACATATATACATATGTACATATATATGTATGTACATATGTAAATTTATTTATACACAAATAAATGTAAGTCGTGTGATGCAGTTATTGTAAATGTCAGTTATTGTTACACAATCAAGAATTCTAAATTTACATCACAGTGTATACGTAAAGGTGTTTTATTGTTTTATAAGTTCAGTTCTCAATTGAGCAATGACTTTAAGAGGCAGTAAGTTCCAAGTGAGATTTCAAGGAAAGCTTGAACTTGACTTATTTTAATCCAAACAAATATACATACATACATGTATAATAGAGCTTTTCAGTGATTTCTATTAAAATATAATAGAATTTAATTAAAATAGTCTGTACTATACGATTAATTTCAAGCGTTCTCCGCTCACTTTTAAAACCTCTTTATTATTATGTCTAGCTAATCTAACCAACTGACGATTCTCTAATTTTATTTTTGTCTGATTTGGATTTTACTGGATTTTTACCTATCCAAGCAACAAATGTTGGGCCAATCTTTTTCTTTTCCATTTAACATTTACATTTACACTTAATAATTTTTTATGTTTAACTATAATTTATTTTGTTATTTAAATTCTTTTTTTAATTGTGTCGGTTCCTTTTTAGCTTAACAATAAATAAATGGAAAAACAAAAATAATTTTTTCAATTATCAGGCGACGCGTCGTCGAGGGTATTCCACAACTGTTCGTATTTTACTTGATCCATAAGCAAACGTCAATTTGAACTTTGATTAATCAGCATTAAGCAGAGAGGCCAAGCTGATTGAATGAAAATCTGGGGGAATAAATATATATGTATGCATGTATTTATATATACTTGTGTACTCGAATGAAGTACTCGCTTTATGTGGAACTATGACTCAAGTGGCGTGAATAATAAATACATATTTATTGCGATTCGAGCAAAGTGAAAGTTGCTTTACAAGCTGGGATTGAAAGAACAGGAAAGTGATATATGTACATACACAAAGGAAAGAGAGAAGAGACTGAGAGGGAAAGAAACGACTATATAAAAATAATTTCTCACAGGAAGTACAAAAAGTTCACAACAAATTAATAATAAGTCAAGAGAGAGCGACCAAGAAATACCCTGTAATAATAGAAAATGCTTATACCCGATACATCAAAAATACACATCTCAGCGACTTTATTAGCTGGAGTACAAAATTTTCGTTTTTATTTGAATTTTCCAAGCACCCTTGACACTGCAAATCAAAAAAAATTCCATCACACATACAGTTTTCAAGAGAGAGCTCTCTTCTTGGTGACGCAAGCTTTTAAATATTATTATCTATTTTTCAACTTAATCGGATCAAGATCGGATAAATATAACGACATTTATAGCTGTTATACGTTTTAAGGCCACTCGAATGCCTAAAAGTATACAGTAATTTTTATATTGTACGAGTTTATTATTCATAGATTCAAATAAGATATGTATATCTAAACTATGTAACGAATATCTCACAGTCAAAGCCTCAATTTTTGTAATTTTCGCTTAATTTTGTATAACTTCGCATGACAAATTCAATCAGACTGAAGCTGATCAAGAATGACTTTGTCCGAACACACTTTGAACATACTCGTACATATACTTAAGCTACAGTGTATGAATTACTTGCATTGTTAGTGTCATTATTCTTAGTTCACATTACAATTGTAATGTGAGACGATAAGCATCTGTCGCCTTATCTTTAGTTTAAATAATACTATTATCTACATAGAAGTGAAATCGACTTGAAATATGACAAGAGAGTACAGACAATGATCGAAACACATTCAGATTTCTACGCCTGACTTTAATAAGCTTTAAACAAAGCCCTGCTCGACATCTGTTGTGCTATCGAGTGTACTTTTGAGTTTGGTTTTGATTTCGATTTGCTGGAGGCGCTGCGAGCTAATGAAAAGTTTACTAACTGGACAAGCAACTAAATGATGGAGCTGTTGGCAGCTTCAGCTGTCGCTTTCCCCTTTTTCTCTTCCTTGTTCTACCCTTTTCTATCAGTTTCAAAAACAAAAATTTTAGCTTCAGCTGCAGCCTCATCGGCTTTGTGTAACACGGACGATGCGACGCGACGCGACGTATCAAAAATATTTTCATACGCCGTGTGGGCTGCCTTTGTTTTTATGTTTGTTATTCAGGCTGCTGTTGTTATTGCTATTGTTTTTTTGTTGACGCTGTTGTTGTTGTTTTTGTTATTGTTGTTGTTGTTGCTCTTGTTGTTTCGTTTTGCTCTTGCTCTTGTTTGGCGCAGCTTTGTTTACAATTTATTTTGTCATGTGTCGAAAATTGCAAATTTATGAGTTTTTGATGAGTCTTTTTGTGCTCGTCGCTCGCAACGCTCGCAGTTATTTGCTGGTGTTTGCTTTTATGTGGGTCAGTACACACGCAAACAGACGCACATACGCACATACGCACACGCACACACACACACATAAGCCCATGTATAGGCACACGCACCGAACATGTCCTGGCGCATCCTCTCAGCGTATCGTGTGCTTTTGACTTTTGATTAAATTCGCACGCGCAAAACTATAAATGGCACACAGGCGGAATATAAAAAAAAAAACGCAAACAAAATATAAAAAAAAAGAAATCAACAAATATGAAAAATAAAAATGTACAAAAGATGCGCTTCAAAATATTTTTCTAGTTTCTTCTCACGGAAAAAATGTATACAAATTGCTTTTAAAGCCTTTAAGGCATTTGCTCGTATGCTCGTTTGTCTGTGTGTACATGTATGCATGTGTGCTCGCTTGTGTGTGTGTGTGTGTGTGCGTCCTGATTGGCTTCGCCGCCTGCGCCGGATATAACTGGCGCGCCAATTTAAATACGCATTCAAAACTATGCAACACTTTTTTGTTTGCACCTCGTAAGCAATTTGCATAAAAGTCGCAAGCGACAACGTCGACTGCAAGATATTGCAAAAAACTATTGCACTCTCGCTTTGTCTCTTGCTCTCTCAGCCTTTCTCCTCTCTCTCTCTTTCTCTCATTCCCACTCTCTCTGCTTTTTGTGTTGACTTTTTTAGACATGTCATGTACTCATATGTGGCTATCGTCAACGACATAATGATGTGAATTATTCATTGTTCATGCTTCAGTTGATGTTTTAATTAAGGAGTAGACGTCAAAGGTACAAGTAGCAACAAAACAGGTGACAATGCTGCATTTGATGGTGCTGATGCAGCGCACGTGCCGGGCGAGTAATGAGGAGGGAGATGGAGACGGAGGTGGAGTGAGGGGCGTGTGTACAAAGTGTGTGGTTGTGTGACCAAGTTCATACATAACAAATTAACAGAAACTGACAGCTTTAGCACCCTTGCCCTCTCTCAGTCTCTCTCACTTGCTGTCCCTGCTGCTTAACTGTCTACGGCGTATTGGGCGTATGAGTAATATGCAGATTGTGGAGTGAATTGCAATAAAGAAAGCGCCGCTATTATTGGCGAAATAAAGAGTGAGAAGGTGAGGAAGAACGGAGAGCATGTAAAGGCCTAAAAAAATATATTGCTTTAAGCACTGAAAAGAGCAACAAAGAAATAATTAGAAATTATAATTCTGAGAACATAATTTAAATCAATTGTAAGTATATAATTCGGAAACTATGTATGGAATATATACATTTGTACATATGGGCATTTCCACAGAAATGTCAACCGGGACCAAAAACGTAATTTTGATCAAGAATGCACATCTTGTGAAATTTTCTTCCAAAAATGGATTTAAGTAATTTGTTTAAGCAATATACGCTAGAAAAAAATCATTGGGATGAACATATAGATTCTACATTGGAATAAATTCACTTTTTATATATTATTGCCCATTTGGGATAGTAAGATTTTAACATGAACCATTTTAATTCATAGAAATATATTGAAAGTTTAATTTAAAACAACATTTTCAAGCTTTTTTCGATATAGTTATTCAAATTAAATGAAAAAAAAAAACTACTTAATATTTTTAAATACAACAAAAAACATTATTCAGAAAAATTAACGCATTACATTTTAAAATTAGTCACACTAAGATATTCCTTCAGGTTTCGCTGAAATCAGTGTTAGAACTGGTTGCCGAAAAAGCGACTTCTGTCTGAGTCGCGTGCGAATGCCTTAGTTTTTTGTAATTATCTTGAAAACGAACAATTGCCCAAAATCAGCCTTAACCCCAATTATAGTGCTTATCAACCCCTACAAGTTTCGCCTTTTGTCAAAATAAAGTAATGTTTTGGCATTTGTTTTTTTCACTTTGAATGCGTACGAATGTCGCATTCGACATTAGAGAATTACCCATATGGGTATTTCCAGGATCGCGAACTCGACATTCGTACGACTTTAAATGAAAAAAAAAATGGCAAAAATTGACATTTTCAAAAATGTTTTCTCACGTGTTTAATGCATTTTATCAACTCTATTTTTATGATAAAAGACAATCTTTGAAGACTTGTCGTTTTTTAATTATTTATAGAAAACAATGCATCGCGAACGCGACGAAAAATGGAAGTCATTTTTAACTTCATGTTGACAAATGCGAAACTCTGCGAAATGTGGCGAGTAATTTGGAAGAAAATACTCTTAAACCATAATAAAATAATGTAGTTTTCCATTTTAGAAATAATTTTGATATGTAACTACCGTTTTATATATTTTACAAGTTTTCTTAGTAATTTGTAACGTGACATCGCGAACGTGACAAGATTTCCACCTAGTTTTTCCAAGAGTTTGTTCATCAAATTTTATTCTATATTCCGATATATAGCTCTTAGAACTTGTTTTAAATTAAACTTTCAATATATTTCTATATATTAAAATGGTTCATGTTACAATCTTACTGTCCTACTAAGTGTAATCGTTAAAATACAAACGGTCCATTTTGAAAATCAATTTTTAAGAAAATAGGCAAAAATATGGAAAAAGTGAATTTATTCCAATGTAGAATCTATTTGTTCATCCTATTGAATTTTTTCTAGCGTATATTGATAAAATAAATAACTTGAATACATTTTTGGAAGAAAATTTCACAAGATGTGAGTTTTTAATCAATTTTACGTTTTTCGTCGTGGTGGACCTTTTTCTGGAAATGCCCATATGTGTAATAAAATAATCAATAATTAATTTAGACATTCTTATTACCATGCAGAGGGTATTATAATTTTGTGACAAAATGAGTTACTAATGAAGGCGTGAAAAAACAAGTTAAAGAATATATGTATGTTCTTGATCAGGTCAACGAACTAAGTCGATATAGTAATACCTGTCTGTCTCTTTCTAAGCATATTTTATATTCATGCTCCATTTTATATAATTTTCATGTGAGAGTCAGTAAATTCTTGCTAAATTAATTAGTGCGATAATTATATTATAATAATAAAAAAAAATTGATAGGTTCATTCCATATTTATTTCCAATTTAATCCAATTTAATTTAATGCCTTTGAAATTTTTTGACTGACTGTATGTATTGCATACTTTTCGGTGCAGAAAGAAATAAAGTTACATTGGTTTCTCCTCTAGGTAAATTTGTGTATTCTAGTTATCGTAAAGGGGAAAGAAAGAAATAATTCGAGACATTCGTATGCAATTTGATGCGATTTGAATGCAAATGAAATTTGCGAATATTCCATAAAGAAGGCAAATCGAACTTGCAACGGGCAATGAAGAAGAGGCAGAAAGGCAACTTGCCGCATCCGTTGAGTGCACCTTTAATGTTCACTCGGATGTGAGGCAACACGGCTTAAAGCGAGCGATGCACAGCTCGATGTCAACCATCCGAAAGGCATAAAAAACAGAGGCTGCCGAAGCACTGACAGAGGCAGGGGCAGCAGCAGAGACAGAGGCAGCAGCAGAGGCAGCGACAGAGGCAGCGACAGAGGCGGTCGCAGCGGCAACGCCAATTGCCAAGCCGCATTATTTATCGTATTTGCGTTATTTGGACCGCGTTGTTTAAGGGTGCAGCAGGGGGGGGATATGATGGCAAAACAAAATGGCGCTAGTGCCATAATGGCGGTCGTCGTCGTTGTCGTCGTTGTCCTTGTCGCTGGCGCAGCGGATGCTTGGCATTTATTGCAAGCGACAATATTTCGCTGGCTGCAATGGAGAGAGCAATGGAACAGGCCGCGTCCTGCGGGTGGCGCGTCCTGTGCGCTTCCGCTGCCTGGCGCATACATAGACGCGTCTTCTGCCGCTCCTCCTCCTTCTCCTCATCATCATCCTGCCGATTGCCATTATGGTGAGCGTGTCATTGTCAGTGATGGAAATGGGAATGGGAATGGGGTTTGGGAGCGACTGAATGCCGCATTGGTGGATCTCTCCTATTTGTTTATAATAAAGCGAGCGAATTTTTCACAACACATCGCGACAATAGCGGCAACGACAACGACAACGACAACGACGACAGCGTTCAACGAAATGTGGCGTCCAGGATGCAAAAGCAGCGATATCCACAAGGATGTGCAGCCTGAATATTCTGAATTCAATTGGAGGACATGGTAGAAGAGAGAGAGAGAGGCGAACAGATTGGCAAGAAGAAGACAGGCTGGCAGGCAGGCAGGCAGGCATCCTTCTACTTATTTATTTATGCAAACACATAATTCGTTATTTCGTCATTTTGTTATTGCGTAACATCGCCTGGCAATCAGTGAGCGATGATGTCCTTTGGCTGTCATCCTCTAACATCCTCTGGCATCCTGTGCCATCTTCAGCATCTTCATCGTGCTCTGATTGTATAAAGCAAACTAAACTTGCTGTCCTCGCTCTGTAAACGGCTTAGTTTGTAATCAAGCTGCCATGGCCACGCGTGTGAGTCGAGGACATGGCTGGCCAACAGTGTGAGCCTTGAGTCCGTCCTGTAAACCAAAAACAGCATGAGATCCAGTCCATTCCGTCCACCCAGCCCCGCCAGTTTCGTCGCCTTCTACCATTTGTCTCGCACACACCTTTACCAGTTACATTCTATACATTCGTTCATAGCCATGTGTGATTCAACTGCAGCTGCAATCAAATCACTCACAAATCTCTCAGCAAATCGCCTTCATCTCGTTTAATACTTAAATGTGTTGCCTGCTTTTAGGAGCAACGGCAGCTGTTCTGTTCTCTTCTCAGACAATTGGACTTTCATTCTGTTTCTTTCAATTGCTACAAATGCAATTTAAGTGCGAGTATATCAATAATTCAATTTAAGCTCTACAATGGGTGGCAAATAGCAAATAGCTTAGAATATCACGGATTGAAGTTTCCCAATTGTGGTGTGTGTTTGTGAAGTATTTTGTTTCTTTTTTCTTTCCCATCCCTTTTAGTTTTAAGCTATTGTCATCGTCAATTTTTTATACCGATCGGTGAAGTTTAGTGGACTTAAATGACCACCCAAAAAGGAGACAAACAGGTTTATCAGAGATTACAAACAAGGGTGCAAGTTTTTGATAAAAAAAAATTGTCTTACTTGATTTTGATTGAGATTAATATTTTACCAATACTACTGCATCTAAGTCAAGCATAAATTATATTTCAGATAGTAAACAAAAATTATAGAATTTATGTAATTATTATTTCCTAGTCGAAATTTGTCTTAAGCTTTAGCTTAAGATTCGGTTCGGGTTTGAGGATTAACCCGAATTTACAGAGCGTTTTTTGGATTTGATAATTAACCTTTAAAATGTAAAATACCTATAGTTTATATATAAAGAAATGGCAAATGCTTTCACTATTCAAAATATGTTACAAGTATCTCCATATTTTCATCATGGTAATATCCCCACCACTTTCTAGTTTCTTTCTCTGTGTTTAATATCTCACTTTACAAACTGCCCGGAGAATTCCGTCATAACTCTATTAAGTGAGCAACAGATGTTTTCAACAACTGGTCTGCCTTTTTTATGGATGTGCACACACACACACACACACACATACGTCACTCTCAAGACTGATGTTGAACACAAGAGGCCCCAAACAGCTAAGAAGGATATTATTGACAAGCGTAACCAGATCGGTGATGCTCTACGCGGCTCCTGTGTGGATCAATGCCCTGCAGACACCGAGCTACTCCCGCAGTCTACTGGCTATCCATCGTCTTTCTGCGCTGAGGATCATTTGCGCATTTAGAACGGTCTCGGACGAGGCAGCTCACGTACTCGCAGGAGTGGCGCCCATAGAGTTCCTTGCAGAGGAGAGAACTTCTTTCTACTCGGAGGCCCATGGTAGAGGACACTCATTGTCCGAAAAACGAGCTCTACGACAGGAAGGCAGGCAGCAATGTCTAAGGAAGTGGCAAGACCGCTGGGACTTGTCGACCAAAGGGCGCTGGACTCACCGGCTCATCCCAAACATTGAGGAGTGGGTAAACAGAAGCCACGGCCAGGTCAATTTTTACCTGACACAGCTCTTAAGCGGCCACGGATGCTTTCGCAGCTATTTACATCGCTTTGGACACGAGGCAGTAGGTGAATGCACATGGTGCAGCCACGGCATAGAAGAAGACGCTGAGCACGTAATCTTTTCATGCGGCAGATTTGGATCTCGCAGGCAGCAATTGGAACTCATCCTGGGAGACGCGATTACCGTGAGCAATCTAGTTCCGCTCATGCTGCGGTCACCCCAGAATTGGGAGGAAATCAGCAACTTCGCTGCGGCTATTATGTCTGAGCTGAGAGCTGCTGAGCGTTCCAGAAGAGCAGCAGAGCGACCTTAGTCTAGACGACGCCCCAGCCTTTATGATGCACAGCTTCACGGTAGTACCGTAAAGGAAGGCTCGTTTAGTTTTAAATATAATTTTCTAAGCCTGTACATATATGTTGAATAAAGATAATAAAAAAAAAACACATACGTATTTACATACACTCACATATCTTACTATCTAATTCACATTATCCTTTTCACTGGCCCGGCCTACCAATGCGGGCATCTATTCATAATATTCAGTTTATTTATTTATTCAGCTTAAGCTGCTTTAAGCATTTACTCGTACCCCTGTTTGAGGGAAGCCAGGCACACAAAGTCAAAAGAAAATCGGATTAAATTACTATCATATATACATTTATATTTATTCGTGTTCCTATTCCTGTTGCGCCTGCAACATAAAGTATAGCCTACTTTTTGGGGCCTGCGTGTGCTAAATCGTTTTCAAACTGGCAACAATGGACGATAACTGCGAAATGACTTAATAACCAATACACTTTGTTTTATTTATGTGTAAATAAAACGTTAATCAGCATAATAACTGACTACAATATGGGAAGAGAGTTCAGGAGAAGAGGTGAGTGGAGTGGAGGTGAGGTGCGGAAGGGAAGGGAAGGGAAGGGAAGGGAACTACACTTGGCGATTAACGCCCCGGCGACTACTTAGCGGTAATTGAAGTTTTTGAATAGTAAATAACAAACACAAGTATTGTGTGGTTGCCACACCCATTCCCCTCCCCGCCCCGCCCTGCCTTGCCCCGCCCTCGATGCCACCGCCTTCCTGCTGTCCTCCGTTTATTGTTTGTTGGCCAAAGCCTGTAATATATCAGACGCTGAATTGAAGCTCCTTTCTGGAAGGCAGAGGGGAGGGACGCAGTGGGGACGATGCCATACAATAACGGCAATAGAAATAAAAACAAAATATTTGCACAAAACGCTGTGAGCTAAGCTCTGGGCAGGTTTCTGGGCGCTGATTGTGGACGGCTCACGTACTCGAACCCCAATAAATATTGATGAGGACACAAACACAACATTAAAACGCTGTGCGTAAAACAGGACCTTACGCTCGACTCTCTCTCTCTCTCTCTCTCCCCTTCTCTCCCTCTCTCTCCCTCTCTCTCTGGGCTTTTCCTCAGTCTGGGCAAGAATACGTACTCCCAGCTCGTCGCTCACTAATTTGTCTTGCCGGCAACAGTTATAGGCAGTAAAATTTAATAACAATAATAACATTGCTTGCCTAGAAACAAGGGCAGTTTTATTTTTATGCCATTCATGAATGTGTGTGTGTGCTTGTCGTTGTGTCAGTGTGCTTGTGTGTGTGCGTGGGAGGGTGTCTTGGTCTGCGGGATGGCATTGCTGTAGGAGAGGGAGGCGCTCTGAGGGCAGGCGTGGCCGAAGGTTTATGAAAATGACCAGGCAAATGCATTAAATATTTACAGCAAAAATAAATGCTTTGAATTACAGCCCCCAGGCACATGCAACGAGGGGCGGTCCATAAGTTTTAATATCCAACGCAAAATATAAATTTACGAAGCTTACCAATTCTTTTTTTAAATTTTCTTTTAAATTTTGATCAAAAATTAAAATGTTGACCTTAAAGTGAATAATTAATGATTAGAAAATATTAAAAATTATGCTAACTGCGTCAGCATTATCCGACACTCGTGCAAATATTAATTAGTAAACTAAGAAACTTTATTTATAGTGAATTAAACTAAATTAACTAGACGATATTCAAGTTTTTAGTTACGACAATCGACAATCTAATACACGTAATCAAATAATCTTAAATTTCCCACATAATAAAAAATTATTTTTTAAGCTATGTAACAAGAATAGCTCATCTAAAAGTTTTTCTCTGTGTAGAATTTGCGATATATAACTGATAAAAATGCCCAAGCTTTTAACTAATTTTCTCAGACAATGACGATTAACTAATGTAGCTACCCTCGCAAAGTGTTCAATGGCCAGTGTTAGTAATTGAATTGACCTGCGGATTGGCCTTACGGCCAGTTGCGAGGGCTCCGGTTCATTTCGTTGGTAATTTCTCTAATAGGTTTACACTCAATCTGCGCCTCCCGCCACGTGCAACAGCAAATAAAACGCCGCACACAAGTGGGCAATGGTATTTGTGTGAGAGTGTGAGTGTGACTGTTGGTGTTGGTATTGGTGTTGGGGATGTGTGTGTGTGTGTGTGTGTGCTTTGTTTGCTTGTTTAATAAAAATGCAAAACACTTTCCACTCCTGTTTAGCGGTTGCAGTCTTTTCTTTATGAATTTTTGAAATATTTCTGCAAACTTGGCGGCAATTTGTGGCTTAAATTAATTAGACAAATGTCAAGAGCGGAGCGAAAGAGACATGGAGAGATAAAGAGAAAGGAAGGCAAATACAAGGACCAGACGGACATGTTAATTGCTTGGTATGCATGGCAAATCAGTGCGACGTTGACAGCGACGCAGGCAGCGACGCGACGCACAAATAATTTCAGTAATTGGCCGCGTTGACAAAATGGAATGCACACAGGCAGACACAAAGAGAGAGAGAGAGAGAGAGAGATAAAGACAGAGGATACTCTACGCCCCCAATGTGTGTGTGGGCAGGTCGCAACAATGCAACAGGATAAGCCTAATTATGTTGCTGGCCCAGGAGAAACGCACGACGAGGGTCATGGAGAGGTGAAGGCGAGCTGTGGTGCGGGGGACCGAAGCCACAGTTGTTCAATGCAATCCGAGATGATTTTGCTGATGCAGCAGTTGAACCTGCAATCTGTCGAAGAGGTAGAAGCAGGGACGGAGAAAAGAAGAAAGGAATGGAAGCATGCGGTTGGGTTTCAGTTGCGTCAACTTTAAATTCTCAGTGTGAATTGCGGTGAAATTAAGGATGCAGTAAGAGCGACTGAACTTAAGCGACGGAATGGACAGAAATAAAGAACGCAAGGCTTTTCAGCTGCGGCGTATCAATACCTGAAATACATATATTCAAAGAGGAGTTGAATTCTTTAAGCGCCTGCTTCTCATTCTTTTTAATTTATCGCCAATAATTTTCATTACTGTTCCGCTTTAAGGCCTCTCGTTACTCTGTCTCATTATTGAATCTGATATAATTACTGCTCGCTCAATTTACATATTTTATAAATAACATTTGTCGTTGCATCTTCTCGTTATATCTTCTCGTTATAGCTTCTCGTTGCAGCTTCGGCATCAGTGTTGCCAATTTAGCTATTTTCCCGACAGATTTAGTGGGTTGCAACTGGCAAATGCGGGATAAATTGTAAAACAGCGGGTAGCGGGAATTTTAGCTACTTCAAAAATAATTTTAGCTTTTTGAAAACATCTGGTAACTACATGTATTTTTTTATGTTTTACGATGCCACACTTAAACACTTTGTAGTATTTTTTCCATTTGAATGGCACAAAAACATCGGTAAGCCAAAAGAGAATTAAATTTTGTCGTTTTAACTATGAAATCAATTGAATCTATCACAATTTATGAATCGATCGGTGAAAATGCGTAAAATATATACAGTGGTCCACTAATGTCTTCATACCACCTAACTTTGTCAATTTGATATCTTAATTTAATCATCTATTCATTTAAATTCCGTTTGAATGATGCAAAAATTTCCTTAACCCATTAAGTACTCATAGAAAATTTTTAAATTTTTTTGTAAAAGTGAATTTTTTAACTTTTTTCCTCGGTCCCAAACAAAAAATATTTTGATGCAAAAAAATTCTTAAAACAATTCTAAGAGTGATTGGAAAAAATTTGAAAAATAACTTTGCTAGTATTTTTTATGATTTTTTGAAAATTGCTAAAAAGCCACTTTTTGGATGAGAAGGAAGAAAAAGGGGTTAAAATAGTAATTTTTATTAAATTTTAAAAAGTCATAAAAAATATTAGCGAAGAGACTTTTCAAATTTTCGTTTTCAATCCCTCCTAGAATTTTTTGAAGAATTTTTTTGCATCAAAATATTCAAAAAACACTGGATTAAATCAATGAAAATATCGTTTCTTTTCTCTAGCGTTTTTTTTAGCTATCAACAAATTTTTTTAAGCTATTTTCAGCTTTTTTCAAAGGCTATTTTGGCTTTTTCATGTCCCGAAGAGTTGGCAACACTGTTCGGCATACATATTTCACTTACTCGTTGTCTCTGTTCGTTGTTCCTTCTCGTTATGCTTACTTGTTTCAGTCCCTCGACACTAAAATCTTTTTTTCTGCTTTGTGTCTCTTGTTCATTTCGTTACAGTGTCTCTTTACTCCGACTCGTTAGAATTTTTACAATTTCGCTACAATTTCTCGTCGAAGCCTCTGGATTGACTGATTCTAATTTAACCTTATTCCTCTTAGCTTATGTACATCCCCAGTCGCCCTGTTATAGTTTTGTTCCTCGGCATTTTTCACTCGATACTTTTTCGCACTGGCCTTAGGCTGTGCTATGTTTGTGGCAACGTGCCGTATGTCATCATCAACGTTGTTCAGCTGCATCTTAGTGGCAAACTTGAACAAATGTTGCGCATTAAATGCAAATTGATGCTGTCGCACCTGGGGCGTAGAGGCGTAAATGCAGCCATCGATATGGCGAGTCGGTGGGCAATTAGAATGGCAATGGGAATGGCAATGGAAATAGCAATGTGAATGCTAATTAAACGCAAATCGCAACAGTTCACAGCATGTTAGGCACTTGTGCGCGCTTTTGGCCAGCAAATTGATTTGGACAGCTTTGCACTTACGGCCTTCGAGTACTTGTAGATGCAACCGGCACTCGACTCGTAGATGCCTCAGATGCACATTACAGCTAATTAATTCATTAGCGCAAAGTGTTGCGAGGTGTGGGGAGTGGGGTGAATTCAATGAAAATGGAGAAACTTAGCGGACTGCGAACGTTAGCTAATTAAAAGCGTTGCATTTTGGCCACAAAACGTCTTCATCATGCCGACATCCTTGTGCACCTCTTGTCCGTGCTCTCCTGCTCGTAATTCAATAATAAACAGGCGGCAATGCAATTTGTCAAAAGAGTTGGCCGCTTTGTTCATTTGCAGCCACTGGCCATAAATCGCCAGCGCAACGCGTCGTATGAGTTATGCACCTGACGCACTGTCACACACACACACACACAGACACTTACACACACCTAAACATACAAACATACATTAGCTACGCACGTGGCAAGTTGCACGTTGCCCGTTGAATTCTTGGTGGCAGAGTCTTTTCAACTTGCAAGTGGCATTGCCATTGCCATTGCCATTGAGAGCGCGTCTGATGAGCGGCCATGTCGGCAATTTTTCATGCATTTAACAATAGAAGCGTCGGCGCTGGCGACATTGCCTTGTCCTGGCCATCCATTCAATTATTCACTCATTCATTCATTCGCTCATTCATTCAGTCAGTCATGCGGCTATTCTTCATCACCTTGTTACTTACCTGCTGCGGTCTTCATGGAGCAGCTCCTCATCTCAATCATGCGGTCATTAAGATACTTGTAGTTAGATATATTGCGCGAAGAGTATCTTTAGGTTTATATTTTTATAACTTTCTTTACTTTCGGCAGGTTTAATTCATGAAACGCTTCAAAAAAGCTCTTGTAAATAAGTAAACTGAAATTTAATATCAGTCTTGAATAAAAAAAGTATTTCTAAAATTTAATTTTGGCAAAGTGTTTGTTTTGGATTAATTTATATATTTTAACATATTATGAAAATTATTTCTTTTTCCTAATTGAATTTAAATATTTTATTCATCGACTGCTTTTCTTGCGGTTTTATTTATTTATTATATTGTATTTTATATTTTTATAACATATTTAAATATTTAAAAATATCAATCATTTATTTTTAGACATTTCAATCAATATTTTTAAATGTCATTTCCATCTACGCCTATTGAGAGCATAAAGACTTCGTTTATCACAGAAATAGATAACATTCCTTGTTTTTTTTGTATTGAACTTTGGCCTCTTGCAATTTGCAATTCCGATGGCGAGTGCTTGGCATTTGCCTGTTGTTATTTATGCCGAAGAGCATAGGCAAAACTGTTGAAAAGAAGAAAAAGTCAAGGGAGAAGAGTGCAAAAAAATACAGTTATAGCTTAATTTAGTTTGCAGCACTAATTGAAACTGGGTTCAGGCCCTTGATAAAGCTCTCTCTCCGTCCTTGTCTCTGACTCCGTCTCTGTCTCACTTTTTCTCCATTCTCGATTGTTTTCTGTTGCTGCAACAATAAGAGAGGGCGTGGCAGAGTATTATATCTTCACACATATGACCTTTGTCTGCTCTCGGCATTGTTAGCCTTTTTTTTACTCTGTCTCTATACCCTGCATTAGTTAAAGCGCTTGAACGGAGTATGATAGACTTAACTTTAATTCGACTCTTTGAAGTGAAATAAAATGTTTGATGAAGGGTTTCTACAATATTTTACAGCTTATCTTTCATCGATTGTATCCAATTTTTATTTGATAAACTAAGCATCGAATATTAATATTTGTTAATGTATTTGATAAAATTGAATAATCATACATATTATAAAAATAAGCTATTTTTTAAATACACTGATAAAAAAAAGGATCTAAAATCAAGATTTTGGTCTCAGAACTAAGAACTTTTTTCTAAAAAATGCGTCAAGAACATGAAAATCTTGAAGTAAGAAAACACATTTTGATTCTAAGAACATTTCAATTAAGACCAAGTTCTTATTTTTAAGATCATAAATTCTTATATTTTCAAGACCACAAATCTTAGTATAAGGATACAACATATTATTTTTTAAGATTATATGTTCTTATTTATAGACTAAAAAGTTTTGAATACTCAAGACAAAAAATCTCAAAAAAAAGATTAAGCTTCTTAACATTTTATGAAGAATGAAGTAATATTTAGTTAACTTGAGGTCTAGTAAAGTCAATATGACACTAAACAACAACACACAAAACACTTGCAGATCGCAAGGAGCATGGCTCTGTATACAGCTGTTTCAAGAGACGTCAATCTCTATCATCAGTTCCGTAGTGCTGACTTGACCATCGATTTAAGCCTAATGTCATCTTTGAGAAGCCAGAACCAGTTGTGAATTCTAAGCCTCATAAGGTGACATAATTTTAAGATTTTTGTTTTATTTTAAGAGAAAAATATCTTAGATGTAAGATTTTTATTCTTATATCAAGAACTTGAGATTTTTTAGAATAATATTCTTAGTTATTGCTCTTAAAATGGTCTTAAATTAATAAAAAAAAATTTAAATTTTATTCTTATATTAAGAACTTACGATTTTCAAGATTAAAATTCTTAGATTTAGTAATTTGGTCTTAAAATATTCTTATTTCAAGAACAAAATATTTAAGATGAATGTTCTTGATTTTAGAAAGTGGTCTTTTTTTTCAGTGTAGAAATTATAAATGCAATTTTGGCTAAAAATTTCTCAATTTATTAAGTGTATAAAATTTGACAGTAAATAATTTAAATTTCAATATAAATAATTTGGGGCAACGGATTAAATAGATAAAATATCTGAAATCTCAGAAGCTCCGACCTTTGGTTTGCTTTGTCTATGTTCTAGAATTTGCAATTATAAATTTCATGCAGCGCTGGCGCTGCCCAAAAGCACAAGCAAATTTTGCGTGATCGATTGAAGCTCGCGTTGATGGCGACTTTTTAATAATTGCTCGCTCATTTGGATAAGCCCATGACTCTAACGCTGAGTTTTCTTGTAGATGTTGATACGCAATGGTCATGAAGTTCTCCAAAGTTCTAATGATCTTATTCTAATTGCAATAACATATTTTAATGTACTGAACAAAGAAATATTCATACTTTTTATACTAGTTTGTTTCAGTTTGAGGGCTGCTTGTGCTTGTAAATTACAGGATATTTCCTAGTCGACAGCTGAGATGTAATACATATATGCTTGTTTTCAATATTGCTGCGTATTGTCCTTAGCTGCACTGCAACAGGAACTTTGTAGCTGCCTGTATAGTTTTTTTTTGCAGATCTCTCTTTGCTGTCATGACGCATACAGCAGCTGTCCGAGTCTCCTGTCTCCTGACTCTGGCTTTTTGATTTCAACAAATGCTTTTCTAATCTCAACTGGTGCTTCCACTGTGGCTGATGCTACCCGTATTTCAGTCGCACTCACTCCGCTCCCTCGCTGCTCCTCGAAAATGCCAGCATATTTCTCATTTCGTTTTGTCGCCTATTTGTCATTGCATTGCCATTGGCCGCAGGCGACTTCTACGCACACATGTCAAAAGCAGCAGCAAACAGCAAAAGCTTCGGGGAATATGGAGGAATGAAACAAAGACAGATAGAGGAGAGAGACAGAGAGCGAGAGAGGGAGAGAAAGAGCGAGCCTAAGCCGTATGCTTGGAGGCATCTTCAACGGTTTTGCCTTTGCTGCAGCTAAGACGCATTTAATGGCGTGGCCATGGCCAGATTTCAATGCGCATGGATGAAGATACAGATGCAAGTATAACAACAGCCACAACAACAGCAGCAGGCTACAGCTGCTTCGTTTTGGGCATTAAGTGCTGCCCAGTTATAGGACCAGCGTTTGGCTGAGAGCACGACACTAACAACAACACAACAACACAGCAACTCGGCAACTTCAACTTGTCTTGCGACTGCTAAGTGTTGCCTACTTACGGGCGGTGGTTTCTGCTTGACGGCCAGGACAACATTTGTATGTAGAGCTCCTCTTTATCCTTTGTCCTGGCGATCAACAATTGTATAGCCAACATGCTAGTTATATTTTTCCAACTTATTTTAAATTATTGTTGTTATTTTAAAATGTATTCTGGCCTGTTCCGGTTTTCACTTTTAACTTTTTAGCACTTAGTGACATGTATTTATGCACTTTGAATTTAGACTAAGTGTTTAAAATTATCGTTTTTCGCTTTATCGGATTTAAACTCATAAGCTCAAAGTGATATCAATCCGCTGAATATCGCCGAAATGGTATTAGAGCAGGTTAAAGAAATTCAATTCCGACAAATCTTATCGAAAGTGAAATTCGGAACAGGCCTGATTGTATTCTTTTTTTTATTATTTTATTAAAAAAATTCTAATTTCTCTAACTATATTTTTTGTTTTAAATATGACTTTTTATTTACATATTTTTATTTGAGGTCTGAATTATTTGCTCGATTTTTTTTCGAACCGAAGCTATTTTTAATAAAAGCCATTCGTTTCGAATTCGGGTTCAAGGAGTAAATAGTTTCAAAGTTTTGGCTCATGATCCAGTTTAGGTAGCCCAAAAAAAGAAACAAAAATTACAGTAACATTTAAAAGCAGTTTACGTTGTAGATATTTATAACATAGACAAAAAAAGGTAAACAAAAGACTTTCATAAAATATTTATGATTAAGTCAGCATAAGAAATTGAACTTTGAGTCTAAACACTTGTATTGATAAGTGCAAGTTGGCGTTTTTGGGTAGGTGCTACAACGGGTATTTGTGTGTAAACTCAACCCACGTATAGGCTACCAATAAAATGGAATAAAAAGTGTCACCAAAATGAGCTGAGATGTTTAAAAAGAGGACACTTTTAGTGGTGCTTGGGAAACTGCTCGCTGTGCTTGCACTGATAAAATAAATAAGAACTTTGGTCTAAAAAATGCGTCGAGAACATGAAAATCTTGATGTAAGAAAACACATCTTGATTCTAAGAACATTTCAATTAAGACCAAGTTCTTATTTTTAAGATCATAAATTCTTATATTTCCAAGACCACAAATCTTAGTATAAGAATAAAACATTATTTTTTAGAGATTATATGTTCTTATTTATAGACCAAAAAGTTTTGAGTACTCAAGACAAAAAATCTCAAATAAAGATTAAGCTTCTTAACATTTTGTGAATTATAGGTTTCAAAAAGTGACAAAATTTTAAGATTTTTGTTCCTTTTTTAAGAGAAAAAGATCTTAGATCTAAGATTTTTATTCTTATATTAAGAACATAAGATTTTTTAGAATAATATTCTTAGTTTTGGTAATTTGGTCTTAAAATGTTCTTATATTAAGAACAAAATATTTAAATTTGAGAATTTTATTCTTATATTAAGAACTTACGATTTTCAAGATTAAGATTCTTAGTTTTAAAATATTCTTATTTCAAGAACAAAATATTTAAGATGAATGTTCTTGATTTTAGAAAGTGCTCTTTTTTTTCAGTGTAGGGACGACGCAAACAGTTCGAAAGGGTGGGGGACATGAATATGACCCTTCACTTGACTAACTTTGGTTGTGTGTGTGTGTGTGTGTGTGTGTGTGTGTAAGCTTACATCCACTGGCAGCAGCTGTAAGGAGAAGTCGTCGCTTAGTGAAAGTTGCAAGTCCAAGTCCCAATTCGATTTGCTGTTTTGGTGGCTGATGCAAAAGGTCACGCGACCGCACAGACAGCCGCAAAATATCACCAGACAGACCAGACAGACAGACCAGACCAGACCAAACCAGACCCAAATGCGGTCTGTCTGGGGACAAGGAACCTGCTGGTTATTGCCAACTCTGGCCAGTGGCCATGTGGTCACTGCTGCTGCTGCTGCTACGCGAATCAGAGCAAAAGTTATGTTTGGTGTTACGTGCTGTCGAAGGCCAACATACTCGTATTTTATTTGGTTTTATTGATTTTATAAAAAGGATGTGTCTATTCCGTTTCGTAATTTTTTTTTTCCTTTCTCTTTTTTTTCTTGTTGGTCCTGGCCTAAATCGCTTGAACTCGACTTGAAGCGTTTTGGCTTTTAATTTCAATTTGACAAGCACTTGGCAGTGTTGTCGTTCCCGTTGTCGTTGTCGTTGTAGTTGTCGTATGTGTGTGGGATGCGACGTGCAACCCGAATAACGAACAACCAAAACGTATCTGGAATTTTACAATAACTCACGGCATTTGATGACGACTTTTGGTTTTCCATGTATCTCTACAAAATTGTCTCTTTCTCTCTCTCGCTCTCTCTATCTCTCTTTTTTTTTTCTTTATTTAGCTGTCTATCTCTTTCTGTTTTGGGTCTGTGTGTAGAAGCGTTTTCTTGCTAGGAAGCAACATCATGTACGTGCGCTTAAATCTTCGATAACTTTTGTGTTTGTACGTGACTAAAATGCAATGCACCCAAAGGCCGAAGGTAGCAAAATTTACTGTAGAATAGAGAATAGAAAAAAAACGTATTAAATTTAGATTTAGCACTTCAAATAATTGTTACCCTGTACTTTTCTTTAAAAAATGTTTAATAACAAATATTAATATCTAACAATTTATTTAAAGAAAAGATAAGTAAAATCTCCAAACAAAGAAAAGATTTTTATGTTTTCCTATGACAGCTATTCGATAAAGTTGGTCAATTTGCATTCAAGAAAATTAGCTTTAGAATAGAAAATATAAACACAGAATTTTATTTTGCATATCAAAGATTTGATACCCTTTAATTTTTTAAAAAGTAATATTATAGAACTATTTTTTTTATAGAAGGGGTTGTAATTTCGTTAGCTAAAATATCCAAAAAAGAAGATTCTAATAATTTCGTATGACAGTCTTGAGAAACAAAGAATTTTTTCATACTAAAGTAATTATGGTAAACGATTAACGGATCTATAGCAAGTTTTAAAACTGTGCTACTAGTTGATAAGAAACAATAGAACAGATGGACATCGTTCTGATTCAGAACATTTATTCCGTAAAAAGACTTCCACGACATCACATTTTATAACAAAATTATAGTACCCTCTGCAAGGGTATAATAAAGCAGTAATGCCTTAACCTTCTGTCCCAGCTTCTGCTTCTGCCTCTTCCCCAGCCTATTCCTCAATACGAGAATTCCCCTCATCGAGTGTCTCTGTAGCCTACGTCTTGTAAGTCTGGCTAGAAAACCGCCTGCGGCTTTTGTTGAAGTCGAAGCGCCAACTGATGTCGATGCTTTGGCATCTTAAAGCGCTTTAAATTAAGTGCAAAACGGCGGACAAGTCGTCAAACATTGATTTTTAGTGAGGCAGTCAGTCGGCTTAGGTTGGAGCTTACAGTTTAATACATTTTAAGCAAGTCATTTATGATGTAACCTATGAAAAGTACCTTAAGCTATATTTCTTGCTATTTATTATTCTTAGGCTGAAAGAATATTTAATGTAATTTAATTAAAATTGTTGTTGTCATATTATTAGGCATTCAATTGCAATTGATACTCTGACTTTATTAATTTATTCATTTTTTTAGAATTTTTAAATTGCTTATTGCCCTGTAGGCATTTGATAGAAACTCGTTTTAATGAATGGAATGGAACGGATGGAAGAATTTCCAAGCTTTACTAAATTCAATTTCACTTACCTTCATCTAGTATTTATCATAGGTTCATATCTAATATTCATGTTATTTTAATTCATCTTTAGCTTAAAGCTCACAGTTCAGTTTAGATGTCAATTATTTTAAGGAAAATCCTAATCAATTTCAGCTTTTCAACTTTTATTTTGAAAGCCCTTTTTCTATCGGACCAAAAAGGGTATAATTTTAAATAAATATAATAATTATCTGCATTAAGTATTTAATTATTTGATTATCAAAGTTTAATTATTTAAAGATCGAGTTCTCAACTACATTTACTCACATTCTCATGCTTTTCAAATATACTACTTTTAGCTAGTGTCATTGGATCTGAATCGATAATGATAATATTCACATTCATATTCAAATGCAGGCCAAAGCATTTGGCTTTCAAGCCATTTCAGATTTTCGTCAATGTTGCAACGCATTTTGTGAATTGTGGCGTCCACAGAGCGACGATGACGAGGATGACGACGACTTTTGTAATTATTCATGCAGCTAAATGCAGTTGTGGGATTTGGGGCAGGCGTTAAACACACACACACACACACACACACACACACGCACACACGCATAAAGCATACATATATCCGAGTGTGTGCAATTAAACACATCCGTCCGTCCGTCCGTCCGTCCTGTTGTCCGTTTGTCTGTGCGTTACGCTTTTCTGCTGCGTTTGCACATCCTCGTATTCGCATTTTGGCATTTATCGCGTTTGCTTATTAATGAGTTTTCCAATAATTTCGCACTGGTTTCTGCCCAGCGATGTTAGGCGCAAGCAGAAGTGGGAGGGAGCAGGCGATAGTCGATAGAGAAGAGAGAGGCACTTAGAGTTATTGTTCGTGTGTGGCATTTAATCATTTATTTCGACACCAGGCACATGAGCAATGCCCCCAGTTCGAGAACAGGCAGGCTGACAAATTTGTGTGTGTGTGTGTGTGTGTGTGTGTGTGTGTGTGTGTGTGTGTGTGTAGGCGGCAAATGCAACGCAACTCAATCAACGGGAACGTTGCCCCAAGCGGCAAGTGTTTCAATACCCTCAAGCTAGACACTCCCAGCTGTATGCCTCTGTGTGTGTGTGTGTGTAGAGTGTATGTGTGTGTGCGTGCCCAAATCGAGGAGCTTCATAGTTTGCCGCAACTTTCAATTGTTCGGGGAATTCGCTTGAACGTTTTGTGCCATTAGGAAGCTTGAGCCAAGTGGAAGCCTTCAAGCAGCCGTGTTAAGGAGCGGAGAGCAGAGTGGAGAGAGGGGAGAGGGGGCCGCCTTTGGGGCCCGACTGGTGAAGCCAATGTTGCCGCGTGTTAATGTTAATGCTGTTAATGTTAACTTTGGGCTTGTAATGTATGTTTGATAAGTTAATTTTCGCTTTTAGCACCTAACACTTACGGGGCACGGCACCGTTGCTAACATCCAACTGACTGAATGGGGCTTATCATCAATGCTACACCCAATCCCAATCCCAATTCCGTTCGCTCTCTCTCCAATTTCATTACTAAGCGAAAACCATTCCCATGGCAACAAAGCCATTAAAACGCTTGCTTTTTGTGTGGCAGCCTCTTCAGTCAGCGAACGTTGCCTCAGCTTAACTTAACGCTCATCATTGGCATAGCCATTGATCAAATCATTTATTTTCGATTGTTGAATTAGGCCTACGACGGCACGTTTTGATTGCCCAGTAAGTGGCGCATTTTTTTTCATACAGTGTCCAAAAATCAACGTAACACGAAGATTAGGATTCAGCTTAAGCCATAACGCAAGCTTCAATCGCAGTTGCAATGAGATTTGTTCGAAAAATACTTAATCTGTGTTTGCCAATTTAAACTCTGTTTTAAACTTCCTATTAATCCATTAGTCAAAACACTCCCAGTCATATTTCAGTAGAAGTTACTCCGTTTGCTCGTCAAATTTGTATATTTTTATGGACATGATAATAGAATAATTCTCGAAATACATGATTCCTCTATCAACAATCAAACAATTTGTGTTAATCTCCTGGTGAATGTTTTGTTGGAATTGTAGGGGATAATCAAAGTGATCATTTCTTTAAATGTAAACAGGAACTATTTTATAATAACAAAACAATTTGGCGCGAAACGATTAATGATGTGGAAGCCAATCGAGTAAAAAGCAAGATTTAAATGAATAGATAACAAGCTGTAATAATAAGAAATAATTAGGTCATTTATTTGACTCGCAAATATTAATAATTTAGTAAAACTACATTTTTTTCAAAAAGTGTTAGATTTTGATTCTATTTTCATACGGGTTCCCATGGTGATGGTTTGATCGTTAAATTGATTCTATAATTTATTAAAAAAGATAGTTAATTTGCGATAGAAACCAAATGCATTTCGTGGTTGTGTGTCGGTCTGAAACCATTTAGGCCACAAGTTGCCTAAGTTGCAACTATGGCATTTCCACAGCCTCTCAAGTGGTTTGATTTTGGCTTCATAGCTTGTTATCCTTTACTGTCCTGCTCACACACGCTCGCTTTGTCTCTCTCTTTTACTCTTACCCGCTTCTGTAATCAATGAAATTACTTTTTAGTTCAAGACAGTCAATAGCGTTGCAAAATTAAATTATTGTTGGCCAAGGCAACTGCAGCATGCAGCAACTTCAGTGGCAGCCCTTGTTCGATGACTTGCTGGTAACGTTTTGCTAATGAAGTGTTGCCAAGACGTAGATGGCAGTGGGACTGATATTTGGCAGATGGGGGCACAGAATGCTCTCTCTTACCCTTTTAACCTCTCCCGTTGCGCTGTGTCTGACATTTTTCAGTTATTTCCCTCGTTTTTGGCCGGGTGTTGCATACATTTTCGCTTAATGGCTTTGGGGAATTCCGATGACGCTTATAGCCAGCCACCAGAGCAGAAGTCGGAGCAGAAGCAGGAGCAGGGACAGAAGCAGGAGCCAATGCCAGAGCCAGGATCCAACATTCAGCTATAGTGTGGAGCACTCGTCGCGGCGCATCCTCGGGGAAATTTGCTTTTGAAACTTGTCTGCTTTTTTTTTTTGTCTATCTTTCCTTCTCAGCTCGGCAAATGACACTTAAAGCGAATCGCTGAAAAAGAGGCATCAGCATCGACTGGACAATAACTCGTTGATGGTCAATGATTTGCTGATGGATGTTCCTTCCTTCAGCATACACAATCCGAAAAGCGTCTCGGCGTGAGCTAATTTGATCTATTGCCTGTTTTTCTCTTTTACTCTTTCTCCGATTTTTAATATTTCAAAATGTTCAATTAATATTAACACGCTTGGCAGCACTGTTAACTTTTTGCCACAACCTCGATTTTAATGAAATTTATCCTATTATGTTTTAGACAAGTTTTTTATATACATACTATATGAACAAAGCGATCGACTTGTTAGCTTAACAATTCGCCTCGTCATTCCCTTAATTGATTGGAGGCTAACAAGTTTTTATTCTTCTTGTCATTCAAGCTAGCTATACATTTTCTAAATGGCCGTGAAACTTTGAAGTTGGCAGCACCATTTCTTATTTCGCAATCTGGCCACACTGTTTTGTAATGCATATGATATCGATACTTTCATCGACATCCAATTAAAATCCTTTTGAACTCCGTTCATAACTATATCATTTAATAGCTGAAGAGCATTTGGTTTGATTCATTTTATTTATTAATTTGATATGCCAACGAGTTGGCAGCACTTAGTGCAATTACAGCGATTGATATAAAAACCAGTTGGCAGCACTTTTTTGCATCTGTGCAGAGTCATTAAATCAAATTAAGTTAATTTGTCGTACGACGCACACAATAATGTCATCAGTGACCCCGAGAACTGGCAAGTGCAATCTGGAAATGGGAAGGGGGAAGGGGGACCGTTGTCCGGATCACAGTAGTGGGATCTCAGTTGCCATTGGAGCCATTGGAGTGTGTGCATGTCTGAGTGCTGCTAATAAACGTCACCGATGCATTGATGCATGCCAATTAGCAGCGTAGTGCGGCAGCGACAACGACAACGAAATCGACAATAACGAGACCAGCGAGCCAGTGCTGCCAGATTTTCAATTGGCAATTTGATCAAAATACTAGCTAGAGTTAAGATTATTAATATGTTCAATAATTTTTTGACGGCAGGCAGAGAGACAAAATAACAAAAAGTTGAGTTATTTGCCTAAAATTTTGCAACTGTTGAACTAATTTTGATAAAGAGAGAGAAAAATAGGCAATAAGAAATGTACATTTACCGATACCGATCAAGTAAAAACGATCATGTTAAACAACTGAGCCTAAAAGTAACTTACATACAAAAAAAAAATGGATGTTATTAAATGCTCTAAGATAAAATGTAATAGTTGGAACAGGCTAATGAAATTATGAAATATTACTTTTCTTTTATCTAATTACATATATTTAAAGACATACATATGTATATAAATGTATCCAGACGAAACAAATGCTTGAGATGAAAGACTCCACTTAGAAATATAAGCCGACAGAAATTATGAAAACGTTAACAAATAGCTATAAAACAGCTAAAACTGCAAAACTGACAACGACAACGACATCGTCATTGACAGGTTGCATCTTTGCCAAGTGCAGCAAAAACTGCACGCCGCATTAATTGCAACTGTCAATTGCCTGACGGGGGCGCGGTGCAAGGTTAAGGGGCAGTCAGGGGCAGTAACAGCTGCAGCAGCGCAGGTTACACTTGCCACAGAGCCACAGAGCCTGGAGGCGGCATCCAGTCAATCAACCTGATGGCAAATGACGGCAATTGCCAATGCGGATAAGTCGCTGCAACAGCAACTTGCAACTGCAACTGCAACAGCAACAATGTCATATTAACAGCAGTTAACCAAGAGAGAGAGAAAGAGAGAGAGAGAAGTGCATCAGCAGCAGTTAATCAGCAACAATACTTAATATTTGCCTCAACTATATTTTTACATTCCTTCTGCAATCAGTTCATCAAACTTCATTGCAGTACCAGCAAAAGTATTAATTATGATTGTAGAGCACAACAACAAATCTAAGTAGTCCCATCCACGGTAGGTGAATTCTATATGAAATTCTGTACAGAACCAGAACCGAAACAGACAAATTTTTATCTTTCAAGAAAGAGAAATCTGGAACTTTTTTACAGGTACGGTTTTAGTACCATTCCAAATAAATTCGCGAAATCAAAATGATCTCCTGATATAAAGCACTCGACGAATTAACAAAATGAGATCCGTATGACTTGGCATAAACCCAAAATAGTTCATATATATTTATTTTTAATTTTGTACAATTTTATAACGATTATAAAAAGATATTTTTAAAATATATAATAATATATTTCAGCTCTTCGCGTCAACTTTGTTGATGTTTGATTGTCAGTCAATTGATTAATATTGTATATTGCAATTTACAATAATTAAATATGCTAAATGTTTATAAAGATATGTAAGTATAACATAGTTAAGAGTGCTTTAATTACTATATGTATGTTATTGTTTCGTGTTTGGTGGAAACATATCGTTACCTCAACAAACTTATATTAGTAGATCATATCATATTAGCTTAAAGATTTTTTAGGTACTTACCATCTTTACTTTCGATATTAAGATTAAAGATTATCTGACAACATTAAAGGAACTTACGTTTTATGTCTACCGATCTACAGATAGTATTGAAGATTTTCCTCCGTTTTTGTCTTGCTTTCTTATCTTTAATCTCTAGAGTCTAGTCATTTAATTACAATATGTCTGGGTTTCCAGTACAATGTTAAGTTGATTAAACTATTCTGTCCAGAGTTGATTCCCAAAATTGGGATAATATTTCCGACGAAATGCATATTTGATTAGTTTGTCAGTGCGGTTCTAATCTTGAGTATTTCCTTATACATACATATGTATATTTAGCATTAGTTGCTTTTTGCCAACAGTCTTTCTTTTTATTCGCCAAGTACTTGTCAGAGATTCAGAAAGCAATGGGAGGATTGTGCTGGAAAAATCTCCAAGAATATGCTGTGTGAGGGGCGCTGATTTAGCGTCGTCATCAGGTCGAGTGGCAGCATTTAATGAGGTGCAAATGAGCTTGTCCTGGCAGCAGCAGCAATAGAAGCTAGTGAAGCAGCTGGAGAAGCATCAACAAGAGCGCGAAGAGTCGCAACACTTTAAAAGGAAATTAGCCTGGCAGGAGTAGGCCAAGTGGCAGTCGCCCAAGACTCCAAGCAGGACGACGACGAGTGGCAAATGTTGTTGCCGTTTTACGTTTTACCTTTTACGTTTGTCACTTGCTAATTTCTACAGTTGCTTTGCTTTTTCTCTCTCCAACTGTCTCTCTGTCTGTCTGTCTGTCTGTCTGTCTGTCTGTCTGGTTGTCTGTAAATTTTACATATTTTCTATGAAAATTACCATAGACAGGCAAGCAAAAAGAAGAGCGCGCATCGCGGCGAGTCGTCACATGCGTGGCACGTAGACGTGGGTGCACCCACTTAACATGATAAGCGACAAGACACCTAACATGTTCAACACGACACCTTCACGACAGCGCCAGATGTGGCAAGCGGCACAAAAGGGGGGAAATCTGTGTGTGTGTGTGTGTGTATGTGTGTGGCAACCACTATAGAGCGCCTGCAGCAGCAGCAGCAGTATCTATGGATGTACATCTGTATGTATGTATGTTTGCATGTACTGCTGCGCCTGCTGCTGACTTGTGGCAAGGATGAAATTCCCCTTCCCTTTCCCTTTCACTTTTCCCCATACACCTCCCCTTCTATCTGCTTGTAACGCGTCCTGTCGTGTCGTTGTGCTCCCTTCCTTGTCTTTGTCGTTTCGGTTTTGCGGCTCCAGCAGCACCAGCATATCTTGCCACAATATTAAGCAAGTGCGTATACGTGTGTGGCATAAGTTGCCGCGACATTTACACTCAATTTCGACAGGTATGACAGGGGGGGGGGGGGGGGGAAGGTACGCCTGTCAGCCACTCAACCACTCAACCATTCAGGCCAACCCACCCACCCAATCCGCACTCATTCAACCACTCAACCACTGCTTGTTTTACATGCCTTGTAAGACACACAAATAATTATCATATTGAATCATTTTGCATTGAATATGCTGGCAATTTGCTGCCCTTCTCTTCCTCTCCCTCTCTCTCTCTCTGAATTATTTTAATATGCTCGCTAATTAGTCAGCATACTTTATAAAAGTTTTTCAGTCTGTCCTTTGACCCTATTATATGCGTTGTTGGCAAATTAATTTTCGCATCCATTGAAATTGTTGCAATGTTTTAAATGTTTGACAAAAAAATATTGTAAGCTGCTTAAATCATTTGAAGCATAAACAATATGCAACATGCAACAGTATCTTCAACTATGTATGGCATTTCACTAACGAGGGCCGTTTCAAAAAAATGCGCAATTTTTGAAGTTAATTTCCTGTATAAATGGTTACATTAAAAAGCTTATATTCTGCAAGCAAACTATTATTAAAGAGGCTTGGAAACGTAATTTTTAGATTTTCTTTTGTAATTCTTTTGCGAAATCTAAATATATGTAATTTAGATTTTGGATAAGGTTCGTTTTCTCAACTAATATTAATATGTTCAATCGAAATATAAATCTAATCTAAATATCCTTTCGGAATACCGTTATTTTTACATGGAAATGGAAGTTTTTCTGATTTTTAACGAGAAATTATAAGTTTTGGCTTTTCATACGAATTCCTATATTATATTTCTCGCTAAAAAGCGGAAGATCGATTTTGACTTTAGACCCATGGTTTCTTTAGCAAATCTTCTTAGAGTTCGTCGTAGATTACGAATTTGACAACCGCTTGAAATCGAAAAAAATTTATTTTTGCTATATACAAATTGACCCAATTGTATTGCACATACCTACTATATTTATTGATATTGATGTATGTATGTTTATTATTAATATCGATATTTTCGTTATTGGTTTCAATTCTAGCCCGATCAATCTGAAAAAACTTCAGTTACTTAAGTTCTCCAAGTTAATAAGACCAATAACTCTTCATGCGACCCTCGTACTTGCATATGTAGTTAATAGTTTATGGCTGAATAAATTTATGTGTGTTGGACTAACTGAATTGGTCGATATGTCGAGGTACTTAATCAATATTGTTATTTATTATTGAATACATTTTTCAGCCAGATCTGGAACAGATGTTTCAATGGAAAATGCCCAACAAACTAGTCAGATACACATTATTCAATTGTGAAATATGTTTCACTCATTTATAGTTACTTTACTTTGCCTACTTACTATCTATCTCTATCGACTATTGATTCGTTTATAATAAATGAATGTAAGTTTTATCTTTAGCTCGGGCAAAGTTATTTGTTTCGAGTATTAGGTATTTCAATTTCTCTTACTTTTCTTCTTTTTTTCATACATATTTTTCTTTGCTGCGACTTAGTTATATTTTATAAATATTGTAATAAAAAACAACATTATTTTTTGCTTGTCACAGACTGTCTGTATACCCCGTAACCATCAAGCGGGTATGCTTGCGGGATATGAAGAAACTAGAGATGGGCATGGGCCGTGCCGTGTCCGTGCCGTGCCGTGCCTATTTAAAAAAAATCCGTGTTGGGCCGTGTTGGGCCCCTTATTAAAAATTGCCGTGTTTTACCGTGCCAAAGTCGGTAGGCACGGTAGGCACGGGAGGCACGGTAGGCACGGGAGGCACGGTAGGCACGGTACAGATTTTGAATTTAAATATGGTAGTATCGATAAGTTGGCGTTGTTTTATAGCTTGTTTGTCAGCTTGAGCTGTAGGATTCATCGATGTATCACACAATTTGCGAGCACTTACAACATCGATAGCACGATTGATGCCATTATAATAAAAAAGTGACGCCACGAAGTGACAAAAATGGAGATGGGCATGGGCCGTGCCGTGCCCGTGCCGTGCCGTGCCTATTTAAAAAAATCCCGTGTTGGGCCGTGTTGGGCCTCAGTTTTTACCAGCCGTGCTTGGGCCGTGCCGTGCCTCAAAAAGGAGGCCCATGCCCATCTCTAGAAGAAACTATAGGTTACAGGTACTAAATAGACTGTAAGGAGCTATAGTATGGACAATACTTTACACCATCAATTAATTGTTGTTAATAATAATTTAAATTTTGATTTGCAATAAATATTAATTATTTTCGACTTTAATTAAATTTGCAAAGTTTCTAAAAGATGTATAATAATATTTATAGTTTTAATCAGCTTGAGTTTCGTTAAATAGATAGATAATAATCGAAACAATACAATAATTGATTTGTTTCTAGCTTTTTAAAATCGCAGAGTATTCTTTAGTCGAGTATTTACTCCGCCATCGGTTTTGTGGCCGTCAACTTAAACATCAAACAAATTGTCGGCATTTAAGCGGCTTAACTTGTGTCTATGGAAACATTCAGATTGAGAATTAAATAAATGTGACTATCCCCAACAATATGAGTAAAGATTCATGCTTGATATATTTTTATAGTACTCTGTGATTTTCAGTTATTTTCATTGATTGAAATACAAGAAAAGCCCCACACTCCCACACAAAATGCATTTTATTGTTTGCATTGATGTCAAGCATGTTGCACGTACTATATGTGTATGTGAACTCGAATCTCGGTCAGAGCTTGCAACTTGATTAGATTTTCTCTATATGGCCTAATGGCCTGAACAATAAATAAAACCCTAGACAAATGTTGAGTTACATTTCCTAATTGTTTTGTTCGGCTGTCCCTTTGCTTATTTTCTGACTGCCGTCCAGCTGCTCGGGGCCCATAAATTGCTGAGCCTCAATATGAGGCGTGTGGCATGTGGCATGGTTGACCGCAAAAACTTTGCATGCAACAATCGCGCAACTGTTGCCAGTGTACTTTTTTTTTTTTTTTTTTTTTGGCAGTTTTTCTTTTTGTATCTTTTATAGACTCGTGTTCAGTATTTTAAATAGGTTTTTGTGATTTGGCCCTTAACAAAACACAATGAAAATAAACTTTATAGTTGTTGAATATGCAATACCCTGTCATCCGGGAAATATTCGATCAGAGGCTGAAAAATGAATACAAACTACAATTTACTTTAGTTTGGAAACGTTCAATGAAACCATTTCAAATAATTATGCGAATAATCTGCTGAGCCTTTGTATTTTTATGTAGCTTTAACCGGGAGCTTTCCAATAATATCTACAACGAAAACTTTTAAATAATTATAATTAATAATTAAAACTATAATAATAAATGATTGTAATCAAGGGATTTATTTTGAATTAATTCTTTAAATACTTTTGATGCTCTTATACTCTGCATATAAAAATGACTGAAATGAAAAAAAGTCATTATAAAAGATACATATTCAAGCCTGTTCCGGTTTTCACTTTCGGTAAGATTTTGCGGAAGTGAATTTCTTTACCCCGCTCTAATATCATTTTGGCGAAGTTCTACGGATTTATTTCACTTTGAGCTGATGAGTTTAAGTCCGATAAAGTGAAAAACGAGAATTTTTTAATACTTAGCCTAAATGGAAAGTGAATAAATGCATTTCACTAAATGCTATAAAATAAAAAGTGAAAGCCGGAACAGGCCTGATTTTCTTTTATTTATTTATTTTTTTATTCCTAGCACTACAAGTTTAATCTTATTATTTAATGTGCTAGTCACAATATGTTGTTTACTTAATATTTCTAAAGTTACATATATTATATTTTAAAAACTATATTTTACAATTATTTAATTTAATTTAATTTTTCATTAATTTTGATTTAATCATTAGTTACTTAATCTAATGTCTACAAATATTGTTTAAGTTTAATATTAAATGAATATATAAATGAAATGTGAATCTTAGAATTGTATAGTGTTCTTCTTCTGCGCTTCAATTGTATTGAAAATTAAAAGGCTTGACTTGTTAATCAGCTTCATCATCAAATTTGATGACGAAACTTTAGAGGCATCGCAACATAGTCAAGTTGCCACACAGAATGTAAATATGTTAGTTGAATGAATGGAAATTCGTGTCCGTGTCCGTGTCCGTGTCGTGGGCAGTTTGTGTCATTCTGTGTTGCCTTAAATGCTGCAAATTGCATTGGGCAGCTGTGATGGCTGTGTGTGTGTGTGTGTGTGTGTGTGTGTGTAGTTTGTGGGTGCTTGATGTGCAAGTTGTCCAGCCAATGACTCGGAATGAACACCTTTAAGCCGCTTAGAAAATTGCAATGGCCAAAATCAGAGCAACAATGAACTGAGTCGAGTCATCGTTGTGGCATTCAAATTCTACTCGTTCTTCTCGTTCTTCTCGCTTCTCGTTCCTGCAGTCTTTTTCAAATTTGCTACAAAGGATTTCCAAATCAATTTGATTTTGCTGGGCGACCGTTGCATGGTTGCATGATGGTCCAAGGCATTGGGGCATGGCGAGTGGTGGCAACGATGGCAAGCGCAAGGTGGAGCGGTAAAGGGGCAAGGGGCAAGGGGAAGGGGAAAGGGGGAGAGCTGTTGAGGCGTGAGGTTACCAGCCTGCAACTCCGTTCGCAATCAATATGCAATGACAATACTCGGTACTGTTGCCTATTCTCTCTCTAGCTTTTGATTTGTTTCGCTTTTGTCAATTTCCACAGGACGCTCTTTTTGCCAACCTCTCTCCTCCACCCGCGCCTCTAAGCCACCCCCTTCCCCCACAACCCTCTATCCCTCTATCCCGTTACCCTTTCCCTTCTATCTATCCGCCTGCTCTTCTTTAGGCGCCCCTGCAAATACCCATTCTGCTGTTGTTTGATTTCATTGCTTGGTTTGTTTGTTTGCTAGCCCGTTTGGTTGGTTGGCTGGTTGGTTGAATGGCTTGTTGCCTGGCTGGATGACTGGATGGCTGGTTGACTGGTTGACTGGCTCACTGGCTGCTTCACTGGTTACCCACAGCAGCGCCGAAATCACATTTGACTTGGCATTTTAATGACGTTGACAAACAGGATTTATATTGTCGCTGCTCGTAAGCCTAGCCTTAGCCTCGCTAACAAGCTAAATGAACAGTTTTCCGCAGTTAAATCCTGCATCCTGTATCCTGCATCCTCGTATCCTATATATTCAATAAAAACGCTTCGGAAATATTTGATAATGTCCTGCCCATGTACGAGCTTGTAAAGTGGATGAAAGTGAATCTTTAAGCTTGTTTAGAGCAACAATAACATTTGGGTTCTTCTGCCTGAATAAATTGCAATAGTTACAGCGACTACTTTGCAAAAGTGTTTCCAGCGTATCGGCTTACTTATATTCAACTGTTTATGAGAGTCTTTTAGTTTCAACCAAATAAAGAAATATTACTGTACTCAATAAAGCAATATATTCCAAAACAGGACAGCAAATTGACTTCATATACATATTGTCATATATATTTACTGACTTATATTTTTGAATTTAAATTGACAAGTCATTACAGTCTTCATTAAACTTCCTATTGACAACAAAAAGATATTGTAATATAAGCAAAAGTTGTTGTTATTGTTACTTTAGTGTTGTTTTATGTGTCAGCCTTAACAACTAACTACAAACTCTAGAGTATAATAATAATTGACAATTTGCAATGACAATGAATTGTTGTTGTCTCGCTCACACAAACACGAATTTAGAGTGCACGAAAATTAATGATAACAATGCGAAAAATAATAAACATGTTAGACTGAGAAAAGTCTGATTGATGGTAACTGAACACTAAGTGCTCGACAAAACAATCTCCAATTAACAAACAGACAAGTGCATAGGATATTTAGTATTCGGTGTACCACGGATTGTCAAAGTTTCAAATCATATTACATATGTTTATAGTATTCCATTGCAAAGCTGTGAGTTAAATAAGCGAAATGGAATACGTAAATAATTTATTGAACTAGCAAATTGCATTTCAGAGTTTTCGCCATCAATCAGGCAATGAGCATGACGGAGTTTAAGTAATTTATGCAGGGAGTGGGAGTGGGAGTGAGTGGAAATGGAAAGGGAGTTTTGTCCATTTTCTGGAGACTAAATATTTGTGCAAATTATTTTGTAATAGAAAATCAAATTGCAACAAATTCGCACACAATTGCAACAAAATGAGCAAAAACCAAATAAAGTGAATGCCATCAGCAAACGGCATTGCGCTGGTTCGATTTACACCCCCCCCCCCCTCTTATCTTTCCCCTTCTCCTTCCCCTACCTCCCTATCTCCGCACCGCAGCACTCGACAGCTGTTGCAGCAATTGAGTTTTTGGGAGCGCCCCACGACAAGCTGCAAGCAAGTAAGCAACAATGTTGTCGCATTTGTAACTGTCTTGCAGTCGAGCAGTTTCCAAAAACAATGCTGAAAACAACAAGTGCAACAACAATAACAACAGCAACAACAACAAGCTGTAACTAGACGGGACAAACCGTAAGACAAAGGCCACAAGTGTGCAAAGGGACGCACGGCAGAGCACAGGATGCCGAAGGCTGAGGGGCTCGAGGGTGGTTCAAGGGGGGACACTTTGTGGCAAGGGGCTGGCAACCAGCAACCAGCACATGCAGCGAGTTAAAGAATTCCAATCAGCAGAGCTATTGTTCTTGAGACATTTGCTGAAAATTGAAGATAATTGAAGTGTAAAGCGTAGAGCGGAAGTGCAGCAGTCAGCAGCAACAGCAGTAACAACAGCAGCAGAAACAACAACAGCAGCAGCAACAACAACATCTCATCCCTGGCTCTTTAACACCATCCGGTCTATTCAACAACCCTCTTAGCCATGTCTCAGTCTCCGGGCTTGTGGTGCTGAATGCTGTCCGAGGCATATTATATTATACAATACAATTTTGGCTGCTTGACTTTTGTCTAGTTTGTGGGTCACGTCGTCTTGTCATTTCCTTGACTTGACTTTTCCCAACACTTGATACCCTGTTTGTTGCCCATCAAATGCCTTCAAAACAGTTTGCAATCTATGTCCATAAGAGGTTGACACTGACGTTTCTGATCTATATGGCAAATAAAAAGTCTATATAAGATTTCAGCTAGTTGTATGCAGATGTTTATTATGTACATATTTATACACATTATCTTATTTATCTATTCATAATTATCAGTAGAATTAATTTAAACATTAGAATTTAAAGTTACAAATTTACAGGTTAAAATTCAAAGAAAGGCTGCAAAATGGTTTTAACACTTTCGATTCAAAAATCATTTAATTGATTTATTAAAATCATTAAATAATTGGATTTTAATCTTTTACAAGAATCGAGCTTATGATAATGATAAGGATAGCCAATGTTTGAAAAAGTGAATACTGTTCTAGGTCATGATTTGGAGTGCTCTCAACAACTTATCAAAAATCTTTTAATATTATAAAATTGTTGATCATGAGTTGTGCAATCGTCATAATTCGAAACTTCAGATTTTTGAGTTAATAATGCATAAGTTTCCTCATGTGCGGTTCTATATTTTGTCAAAATTCCATACTTAATTTTATTTACTCTTTTTGTTAGAGTCGAAAGAATTCTTGTTGTTACTGAATTGAAAACTTTAAATGCGTTTTTCTCCGAAAGGCTGTTGTTTTTGAGTTATGACAGAGATGTGATATTTGCATGGAGCTGAATGGGAATGAAGTAGTTTTAAAAAGTGTAGCATACTTTTAAGCTGTCTGCCATATTGGACACAATATGAGAGAGATGAAGATAGCACAGGGAGCGTGTGGCATTTAAACATTTCCGTTCTGGTTTAAAATTGAAAAGGTATAACGAAAATTAATGTTGCGTTATTTGTCGTTGTCGTTGTTGTTGTTGTGCGGTGGCTGCTGCCACTTGGCGCCGCTCGCAGCTAAATACGAGAAACATCAACGAAAATGAAAATGAAAACGAAAATGAAAATGAAAACAAATCAAATGCACGGCGACGAAGCATAAAAAATTGCTTTGCCACTGTGATTGAAGCGGCCGCCGGCAATTTTGTTGGCAGCAGGAATATGTACATATGTATGTATGCATGTATGTGCGTGGTGCAAAGGGTAATGGTAGTTGAGAGGGGGTTGGCGGGGGTGCATGTGGCATGGTCGAACTTTGTGCTATGTTCTCGACTCTCTGAACGCAAATGTCATTGGCAACATAGCGGCAAAACGTCGACGCTGACGCCGACGCTGACGCTGGCAGCGACGTCTACCGATTGGCAACAGTTGTATAAACGATTCGGATGTTTACTTGATAATACGCGAAGCGTGTGAGCCACTGTTGTTGCTGCTGCTGCTCCTGCGCCAACGGCGACAGCAACAACAGCAAGGTGAGGGGGGGTAGGGGGAGGGTGAGAGGAGAAAGGCAGGTAACTCAGGTACCGGCAGCGAAAATCAAACGAAACGAAAACACAGCCCACGGGGGCCACCGAAAAACCGAAAACGAATAAATGAAATTCCACAGCGAAATAACATACACAAACACAACAACAGCAACACACTCGCGCACACACACACACACATACATACATAGAAATGTGCAACTATGTAACTATGTATACATGTGAAATTGCATTTGTGCATGCAGATGAGCAGCAAACTTTGAAATAGCAGCAAAAGAGATTGTTGTGCAGAGAGAGAGAGAGAAGTCGAAGGAGAGAAGCATGGGGGAGTGGGGGTATTGTAGAAGTTTCCCCTCCCTCATCCCCCATCCCCCATCGCCTTTTTACGGCGACCCGCTCAATGATTGCATGAAAAATGTAGATGCATTTCATGGCAGGCCACATAGGGCGGCAAAGTAGGCAACATGTCAGTTAGCCATGGTTTATACTGGCGATTGGCATATGCAGCATGAGGGGAGGGGCCAGGGCCAGGGGCCAGGGGGCAGGGGACTTGAGTTTCATGGGATGCAGTGGCTAACAGCATTTGGCCACAGCATTCTTGCAAAAGTCGGCAATCGAAAAATGTTTTCTCAAATAGTTTGCTTAACTTTACTTCCTGACTTCTTCTTTATTGTATTTCATCATGAAAGCAAATCGTGGAATTGTTCGGATTTCTTTATGTTTTCCGGGTCGAGTTAAGCCGTTTACATATATCTTATTTGATTGTAGTATTGAATTTTTAATTTGATTTAAAATATTAGTCGATTTTTAATTTATCGTGCATTCAATAAGAATGAAAATGAAACAGTACTCTAATTTAATTTATAATTTATTAAAATTGAACTTATCATTTATTAATTTATTTATTTATTTATTTATTTATTTATTTATTTGTTTATTTATTACTTTATTCATTTATCAAAGCACGACTAAGTGCAGTCGGCGAAAACTAAATTAAATATTGATAATGAAATGTACATAAACATTAGGTTAAAGACTGAATAGAAAAAAGTTTATTAAACACGACTTTAATCCACATGAACACATGGATATCAGGCAAACTAAAGAGCCTGCATACAGGGTATATTCCAGTTGGCTAATAAAACCATCGTTTGTGGTACTCAAAGAACTCACAAGCGAATTTATTGCGTTGACAAGTGCGATATGTTTAAATTGCTTTCGCATTTATCTGCTTTGCTCAGTCAATTTTTTTGCTCAAACTCTCGCTATCTTGCTTCCTCTTTTAGCTTTTCAGCTGAGCTGTCCCTTTTAAAGTCAGCTCTGTAGCAAAGTTGTTACCAAAAAGTATCTGCTGCTGCTGCTGCTGTCAGTGCAGTCAGTCAGCTTGGGGCGGCAACTGTATACGACCATAACCATAACCAGAGTGACAGCTCACGAATGTCTAACTGCACACAAACACACACACACACACACACTCCAAATCGCACACAAACACACACACACATAAATTCGCACATTGCACCTTTATGGTCAAAGAATTTTTTGCTGACGTACGTTCAGCAAGTTTTGCTGAAAGGTAATGTGCACTGTTTTCCCTTTATATATATGGTTAACTGACGCACACAGTCACACACAGTCACACACACACACACACACACACATGTTTTCGTTTTATTTTTATCAGCTTTGGCGTTTGTTTGCCGCAAAACGGAAATGCGATTTAAATTATTTGATTTCCTCTTTCGCGAAGCAGCCGCAGCAACGCCATCTTTTTGTCTGCTTCTTCCGCTATCTCCGGTCTCGCTCTCTCATGTCTCATCTCTCATGTCTCTCTCTCTTTCTTTCTCGCCGTCTTTGTCTCTTGAGTGCCGTGGACATTTTGCTTTGTTGCTGCTGCTGCTGCTGCTGCTGCTGTTACAGCTGCTTCTATTATTTCTATTTTTGTGTTGCAGTGTTGTCTTTTTTTTTTGTTTTCTTTCATCTTCTGCGTTTCTGTTGCATCCATTTGCTTTGCCTTTTAATGACGGCCACTTCAGCGTTTCCGCTGGGCGGCTGTTGGGGGCGTTGGGCGTGGTTGTCTGGCTGCCGTGAATGTAGCTCGTAAATTTGTTAGTTTATTAGCGCAATTTCCGTTGCTAATTAATTGCTAGGCCACACACACATACAGACACTGCGAGATTGAGAGAGCGAAATAGAGAGAGAGAGAGAGAGAGAAGGACAAAGCGAGACAGTTGCAGGTTCTCAATCTGCTCCTTTGTAGCTCCCCGCCCCTCGGTTTCTCTGCACGCTGTGAGATATTAGTGACATGTAGCTGCAGTTTTTAAAATGGCGGATATATTTGTGGCTCTTTTGGCTCGTCACTGTTGGTGTTGTTGCTGTTGTTGTTGTTGTTGCTGTTTGGCCTTCTGCTGCTGCGGTTTGGGCCTGGTTCCTTCTGGCCTCCGGCCTGCCACTCATCTGTTGGCTTCGTTGGCCTCGTATAATCCAAGCCAATTTGCTCTACTGCATATTTCTAATTAATTAAGCTGCCTGCTGCAATGAACGTCGTATCTATATACAGACATAAATACTCTCTCTCTCTCTCTCGTCCTTTCCCCACTTTCCTTTTACTTATGTATACTTTCAATTTCCGGTTCATAAGAGAGTTTCATCAGCAACATGAAAGAAGTGCAAGAGATTAAGATATTGAAACGTAACTTTCATGCTCTTGCTGTTCTTATTATACAAATTTTTCCTTTGCACATATATACATATGCACTAACACACACAGACATTAATTTTTACATGAGATCTTTAAAAGTCCATACAAAGCTGATAGATTGAAGTAATGACAAAAGGGCTGCATACATTAGTTTCTCAATCAAAATTCATTTGATAGTGAATTTTGCTGATGAAATGATAAAGAAATGATCACATTTTTCCATCTTGTGGTATTTTTTAAAATTTGCCTCTCTATTACTTATCCATTTATTTTATTTATTAACTACTTTATTTATTTTACTGTTTCAAACTAAAAAGGTAGTTAAAACATTCTTGAAATTTTTGATTAAGACATTGTGAGCATGGCAAATAAGTACAAAGATCAGTGTCATCAAACTTAATTATTGCATGGCTTCTTTCTCAAAGTGAGCTCTTTAAAATATTCTTATATTAGTTAATTAAAGTTGTAGTTTACGTGTACTCGTACTGTGTGCATACGCTGTGAACGATTTAAAGTCAAGTTAAAGAATGTAAAACCTCAATGAAGCCAACGACAGCGGCAACGAGCTATAAATTATAATTTTCAAGACATGACTGTCAAACAAATGGCAGTCGTTGAGCCACTGCCTCATAGAGAAGGTACATATGTATGGGTATATGTGAATGCGTGTGTGTCTGTGTGTGTGTGTATGACTTTGACAAGTTTTTGATGGTGTGTGCCCCGCGAGTAGTACTGTGGGACCAATTAAGCGCCTCGGTCAAATTAAATAACAGAAACTAATGTAAGAAATAATGAGCATTACTTTCTTTTAAATTTATTATTTCATGTTTTTAAAGTAGGGATCGTGACGATTATAAGTTGTATGAAAGAAACAAGTGGGAAAGGCTATAGGACTAGATTATAGGATACCTGTTACTTAAATTTTAAATATTTTTTATTGCATGCTTTTAGGCACTTACACGGCTTAAAAGCTTTAATCAGCCATTACCACCTTTCTATTTGTCCGATCTTGTTACAATTTGGAAGGATGATAGGTAATAATAGAGTTAATTTTTTTTAATTTTTAAACTCAAAATTGAAAAGTAAGTATTTTTTAAATTTTTATTAAAACCCTTATTTTAAATTTTTAAAATAAAAAATAAAAATATAACTAATTTTCCAACTTTTATTACAAATGAGTTTTATTTTTAATTTTTATTATACAAAATTCAAATAAAAATTGAATTTAAAAAAAATTTTTGCACGAAGTTATTATTAGTTATTATTTAGTTATTATTTTTGTTATAAAAATGAAAAATAAAACTTAAAAAAAAAGATTTGAAACATAAGAATTGGAAATAAGAATTTATCCTGTCCCTAGATAGTGCTTCCAAAAATAATATTTGTGCAATTTCCCCAATGTCCTTGTTTTATTTTAGTGTTTGATTTTTTTCCGACTCATAGCTCTTATTTGTGATCCCTGATTTAAAGCAATGTTTTGCCTGGATTTGCACCACGGTGCAGCAGCACCGCGGCGGCTCCTCATGTAGCCAACATTTTTCAATTAACAAACGAACGAAAAATGTATGACATGCCACAGACACACACACACACATACACAGCGAGTCGACACGAAGAATGCACTATGGGTAATTTCAAGAGTTTGTGAGGTCAATAACCATTTTCTGAAAGTCACCAATTTGAAATATTTTTGAGTGCAACGCATTAACAAAAGATGGTTCTTCAATGTTGCATACCAGAGATCTCAATAGATGGCGCCACTTCGAAGAAATCTGTGGCGGTCTGGCAGCACGACATCTGTCGGAAAAATACCAAACCTAAATTATCGATAAAATGCGATTCGATAGACAATATCAATGGTCTCTTCTTCAAGACTTGCGAAGCCGACAACATCGGACAAATTCCACCAAATGTAATTTAAGTGATTAAATCAGAATAAAGATTATTATAGCAAACTACAAAACGCATTTGCTACAAATCAGCTGTTAAACACAGGGTTGTATTTGCAAAGCACGCGCTTAAAAAATTTTAAGGTTTTGTTCGCGATTTGAATGTGCCAATAAGTAAACAATAAGGCAACAATATTAAAATATTTGAAATGAATTCGAATCCGTGTGGTTTGTATTATGTGTTTGCGAGTGTCAAATGTAGAAATTGATAAGGGTGTCCCCATATTAGTGTAAAAATGTAAGTAGACTGGCAACCGAAAATTTTTCATTAAGTCTCGTTTTTAAAAAGGTATTTAAAGTGAGTCCAGCGGAGTCCATCCTTAAAACATATGGTGTGTTGTAGAGCATTTAATTCTTGTTCAAATGATACCCACATTTACCCGCTATTTGTGATATTTATTTATTCAAATGCCGATTTGTTCGCTTGCCGTATAGGGAATTTCACCAGTTTTAGATGACATTAATGAATAACTCGTAAACTACTCAAGATATTTTGATGCGGTTTTTTTATAGTGTTATACATACTACTAGAAGTATATTGGAAAAGTGGGTGTGTCTTCACCCCCGCCCCCCATTTGTTTTTTTAATTTTATGCTCACAGCCATCTAAGAGGACTTACAACTTTCTATATCTAACAAGTACGTTTTCTTTATATTTCTAATAATATATAAGGTCAAAACTTGTTATTTTCAATGAAAATCTTAAACTAAAATAAAAATAAATGGGGGGTGGGGGGTGGTGACACGCCCACTTTTCCAGAATACTTCTTAGAGGATACATAGCACTAGAAAAAAAGCCGCATCAATATATTTTGAGTAGTTTACTAGATATTAATTTTGGCCTCACAAACTCATGAAATTACCCATAGTGGAATGGGCACACACACACACACACATAAACATATGCATATGCATACAAATACATACATAGATATACATATATCATTTTTCACAGGCGCCCATTTTTGGAGCAGCGAATCAAAGCTTTAAAATGCCGCTGTCAAAGAGGACTCTCTGTGGAGGGGCAGGGGGCAAAGGGGGCGGGCGAGCCAAGGTAGGGAGGTTAGTTTAAGGGGACGGCAGCTTGGCAACTACATGTAACAATACTAACAATAAGCAGGAGGAGGACACTGGGACCAAAAGGATGTGATGTACTTGTCTCATTCGCTTCCTGGCAAAATGACAAGCGAAATGTTTGCCACAAAATTTCATTTAGAAAACGGGTTATTAATAATATCAAATTTGAAGCCGGGCGGCTATTATGAAAGCCTCCCCTTAGTCAGCACTTCCCGCCCACAAACACACACACACACACACCCACAATCATTCTTGTTTGTGTATCTGTGTGAGTTTGTGTCCTTTTTGGGCGTTTTGTAGCGCGCTAAACACCTGCTACTTTATGATTTTATTAGTCACTCAACACGCCACAAACAGACATGCAGGTAGACAGAGGCATAGAGAGAGAGAGAGAGAGCGAGAGCGAGAGAGAGAAAGAGAAAGAGAGACAAGGCACACACACAACAGGCTGAAGTGGTGTGTGTCCGACTGTGTGTTTTTGCTCGACTACATACTACATACATACTACAAACGACTTGCTTAGCAAATGTTCAAAATGCAGTACATAGTTAGTAAGCATGATCTGCCCAAAGAGTGCTTGACTGGCAGATACCCTATATATTTACTATTGAACTAACTAAAGAGGCATACATTGTCCATACCTTAAAGAAAAAAAATATCTAACTGAATTACATTGGTCTTAATAACTCAATTGTTATGTAACTGACAAAGTATATACATATCTAGCACATTTATATACAAGTTATATGATAGGTATAAAGAAATGACGTTTCCTGAAAGTATAGCAAAGAACCTAAATATTTTAAGCAGAGATCAAGTATCAATATGAATACGAATTAATTTTAGTATTGGCATCAGTATTAGAATTAATGTATCATTATTAGTATTAGTATATGTTAACCAAACTCACAGATTAAGAAATTTGAGGAAATTTTATTTAATTCAAATGGGAGAACTACAGGAGAAGGATCGGTTGAAAGTCTTGTTTTTCTTTAAGATATCTTAATATGATTTCTAATCAAAGTTAAGAAAAAATAGATTGAATGCACCTAAAACACTGTGCACCACTGCTGCTTTATACATACACTATTCCAGTCCAAGGAATGTCTGTACCCAATAGAGTAAGAAAAGATTAATTGAGAATAATGAGAAAAGTATGTTTAGATTTCCAATGGATTCCAAAAATGTGGAGAGCTTTGAGCTACATTTGTACATATATGTATACATAATGCTAACGGACTGTTAACTAACAGCAATAATTTCTGGGAATGCATAAGCTCATCGCATATGCAATTTAACGAGTACTCTGCTCTAAATCCCCCTGAGAGTTGTACATTTCACTTAAGTAAGGACTGCTTAAAAGGCAGCAGCAACAACAACGACAACAACAACAACAACAGCAACAACTACAGTTCGACTATTAAGAACTGTAAATGTGTGTGTTTATGTACGTGTGTCTGCCTTGCTAGTCCAGAATACCCATAAACAAAATACCCACATAAATATATAAACATATATAAAATATGCATAAGAATCCTGTTTCACAAATACACACACTGCCTCACACACACACACATGCTCATCTAAATATGCTCACCTTCACAGAGAACTTGCCGCATCAATTTAAATTGATCCAACACACACACATACACACTCACACACATAATGAATTTTCTGTGCGAGCACTAAAAAATTTTTAAAGGCAAAACTATTTAAATTATATAAAAATTGTGGCAACAAAAAAAAAAAGCAACAATAAATGAATAAAAAAACAAACAACAAAAAGAACATGAACAAATCATTTGCATATGTCCGTTCATATATATATTATATGTACAGCTGCGGTCAAAAAAATAGTAGTGCTCTTTCTTTTACTATAACAGCTATTGTAAGTCAAGTCTTCAAATTTAAAAATTATATTTGGAAAGGTCATCTAAATTCCGTTTGAATGATGTATAACTTTCCTTAACCCATTAAGTACCCATTAAAATATTCGAATTTTAAAAAAGGTCTACTTTTTCAACTTTTTTCCTCGATTTTTTCCAAAAAATGTTGGGATGCAAAAACATTCTTCAAACAATATTAGGAGTGACTGCAAAAAAAAATTTTCAAAAATATTTTTGCTAGTATTTTTTATAATTTTTTGAAAACTGCAAAAAAGGCACTTTTTGCATGAAAATGAGGAAAAATGGGTTAAAATGGTCATTTTTAGGATTTTCAAAAAACTATAAAAAATACTAGCAAAAATATTTTTGAAAATTTTTTTTGCAGTCACTCCTAATATTGTTTGAAGAATGTTTTTGCATCCCAACATTTTTTGGAAAAAATCGAGGAAAAAAGTTTGGAAAATTGACTTTAAAACTCGAATATTTCAATGGGTACTTAATGGGTTAAGGAAAGTTATACATCATTCAAACGGAATTTAGATGACCTTTCCAAATATATTTTTTAAATTTGAATACATGACTTACAATAGCTGTTATAGTAAAAGAAAGAGCACTACTATTTTTTTGACCGCAGCTGTACATATACACACACACATACTCCAAAAAAGAGGGCTAGAACAAAACTGCAAGACCATAAAAAATTATTGAATACACAAGTATAAGCAAGAGTTAGTCGGCTATATAGTTAGACAGTTATCCTGTTTAGGTAATTGAATTTGCTTATGTTATTAAATGCATAGAGATTAATATCAAATTTGAAAATATCTTCGAGATTTAGCTAAATTAACTGGATGGACGATGAACAAACGACTTTCTTTGCGTAGGTATTACAAAATATTTCAAAGTATATACAAAGTATGTACATAGTTGGCTATTAAATTCCGTTAACGGAAACGGTTTATTGATTCAAGGCATTTATCTGAACAAAATACGCTTTATTATTTTGGTTCGAAACTTGGGATTTGAAACTCTGCACTTTTGCAAAGGATCGATACCTTAAAGAAAAAAACTATGTATTTCAGCGATATCAATAAAAATGTAATGCAGAATGAATTAAAGGCCAAATTTACGCGTGTATAATGTATTTGTGTTGGAATAATATATGCGTTTATTAGATCCGCGCAATGTTGTACTGTGAAATGTTTACAGAGAACTGAACTTAATGAGTAACAGAGTATGTTATCATATTTAGCTTATTTCATAACAGCGTTACTTAACATAATATTACCGATATTCGACAATTTGCAACTACAATTCTTTTGTTTTTCGATTCATTTTTTCGTCGATTTTGATATGTTTGGATTTACATCACTACTTTGGAGTGTGATCAGCTTATTAAACTCTGCCTGGAGTTGGCTTTTTTATGCTTTTGGGAGGATAGCCAACTTTGAGAAGGGGTTCACAGAGAAGGCGACAGTTTTGGGACCCCAGACAGCTCCAGGACTCTAACCTTTTCTCACTCAACATACTCGTACTTATTTCGTAATTTTCACTTGAATTTTTAATATTTGTCGCCTTGGCCTTTTGGGGTGGTCGATTTAATTGTCAGTGGCATGTCTCCAGCACCTCGAACACCATTTTGAGTTTCAACTCCCCCATGAAAACATATTCAAAACAAACATAATAAAATGTTTTTTTTTTTATTTTTTTTGCCGTTGTTGTTTTTGGTCCAGCAGCCCACAGCTGATTTCCTTGGAGACAAATTAGCCAGCAGTTGACACCAAAAAGAAGTTGCCATAAAATGTGTGGTTTGCCTTTTTTGTTTTTGTGAATTTTTATTTTATTTTTTTCAGTTTTGTTATTTTTTACTTTGGTTGGGGCAGAACATTAATAAAGTTGTGGCCGGGCGAGCAGGTCAAATGTCGACGCTGGAAACAGTTTTGCATTTGTCTTTATTAAAGTGCCTGCCACAAATAGTCGCCCCAAAAAGCGGGCTGACTGCCGCTTTGGGGCAATCAAATGGTGTAAAGGTGTCGGTCTGTCGGTCTGTCGGCTTGTCGGTCTTTTCCGGTATGATGACTGCGATGATAAAACAGAAGTTAAGTTTGAATGACGAATGATCCATGTTTAGCAAGTTTATTGATAAAGTACGAGCCTCTGGATGGGGACTGACAGTCAAAAGTAAATGTGAAAACTTGTCACAATCCATTTGAAACTTTTTAATAAACTTCATGTAAATTTATCCGTTATAATATTTTTTTTTTTTTACTTATTTTCATACTATTATTTGAAATATATTGTTGAAATCTAACAGAACGGTGATGTTGTAAAGAAATATTTAAAATTCTGGCTCTATAAAAAAGAGTTGACTTGAAAAAGGCATTATATATATGTTAATGCATAGGACCGATCAATCGAAAGTTAAGCTTTTGTATATAATACTCTCTTTTCCTTCAGGCATCCTCAACCAACAAGTTAAATGCTAGTCAAATTAAGTTCCACATAAACTGAATTAATAGGATTCAGGAAAGGCTCGAAATTTTGGCATAAACTCGAAACCTAAAACTAGAATCTTAAAAATTGGCACGAACCTTAGTTAATGTAATGTAGAACCACGTTTTACCTTCCCCTCCCCATCCAACTTTCAGGAAAAAGTGTAATTTACTTACATAAAATCTAAATAGTTAGGCTAAACTTGAATTTATATATTCTTTTTTGTTTTTCAATTAGACCTTGTCTTCACCCCCCTCTTTTTTCACATTTGAAACTTTGCATGTTTGCTTATTAGGCTAAAGTAAAAAACAAATAAAAACTTACTAGATAATGATACTAGATAATTATTAGAAATTGAAAAACGAATAATTTGTGTCTGTGCCAAAATATCAGACTTTTTTTCCATAATGCAAGCCAAACCAGTTCACATTGAAAAGAAAACGTGTATTTCTCAGCTAAGCTAGCTATAGGTAAAGGATATTCAATGTTCGATGAGCCAAGCAGGCATTGATATTTAAGTTTGCTTTTCTGACTTAATCTATCCGTTAAGCGTATACATATGAATGTATCTGACTGTTGTCTTGTTATTTAACATCGCTTAGAAGTTTCTTATTAGCTGAAGTGCATTTGAGGCAACTCGTTGCTGCTTTCAATGCTATTTGCGATGAAAGGAAACGTAAGCGATGCGCTCATAGAGCAAATGCTGCCACACAACCACTCAGCAGTAGCAGTAGCAGCAGCAAACGCACCACATTGCACCACACTGCACCACACCATGCCACACTTGGAAGGTAGCTTTGCTTATTCGCTGCACTGATTTTGCTTTGCGGGTTAAGAGGCCAAACACAGCACGAAAGAGACAGATACACAGAAAAAGGGAGAGAGAGAGAGAGAGAGAGAGAAAGGTGAAGTGAGGGAGGGAATGGGATAACAAAATGCTTAATGTTACTTCAGTTAATGGTTTGTTTTTATTTTAGTTAATGAAATTACCGGGCGACATTTTCCATCACATGCTCACCTGTTTCTGTTTTTTTAACTTCGCATTTCTTTCGTTTGTGCTGTTTCTGCAGGTTCTTCAGTTTCATCTGCGTCTTCTTCCTCTTTCCTCTTCTTCCCTCTTTTTTCTCTCTCTTTGTCTGCTTCTGCTTCTGTTGTTATTATGGCTGCACACATGCGTGTCTAATTTCAGTTGGCAAAGCAATTTGGTTACTTGGGTCGAGATTTTTAAAATGAGACAGGTACGCTTTGGTCTCTCTCTCTCACGCTTGCTTTATATCTTTATTTACACACACACACACACACACACACACGTACGAGTACTCACGAATACAATACACACGTAAAGCGGCGTTGGGAATTGCATGGGCGTCGCCAGTCATGTGCAGCGACGTCTCAAAGCCAAACACGAAAAATATTTAAAAAACATCAACAAAGCGAAAGCAAAGGCGACGACTGGGAATGTTATGAGTTTTGGGGTTTTGTGGGCTGGAAGACGATTTAATGCATACAAAATGATTTACACGCCGCTGGCCAAAAATAATACTCGAGAGCGTTACCAACAAGGCGGCTGCAACTCCCTCAAACACACACACACACACACACACACACACATACACATATGCACATGCACACATACTACATATATCCCAGTAAGCATTTCGAATCACATAAGAGTCTTAAAAGAGTCTTTTGACTGATTAAAATGAATCTAAATGAGCGCTTTTTCGAATCTCAAATGATTGTTTCCTGTGAGAAAACGGTACCCTAGCAAAGACTCCTTTGGAAGAGTCATTTATGACTCTATTTTTTGATCAGTTTAGACTCAGTTTGGAGTCTTAGTTCTGAGCAAATCTTTTTATTTGAGAGTCATTTGTGAATCACATTTGAGTCATATTTGAGTCACATTTGAGTCTTAAAAGAGTCGCAATTGAGAGTCGTTTGTGAATAACATTTGAGTCATATTTGAGAGTCATTTGAGAGTCACCTTCGAGTCTTATTTGTGTCACAAATGAGAGTCATTTGAGAGTCACCTTTGAGTCTTATTTGAGTCGCACTTGAGAGTCAGTTACGAGTCATAATTGGATCTTATTCCCAATTGTTTGCTGCTAAAAAAATAATTATTATCATTTTGTATTTATTCAATAATTTTATTCAATTTATTTATTACTTAATATTACAGCTTTTTAATTTAATAATTTAATTTGTACGTTTTCTTTTTGCCGCAACGCGGTCGCCAGCATGAACAAAATGCTTTTGGAGTACCCCATTCATAACCTTGTCCGTTGCCAAGAATTTTATATAGCAAACGTCTAATAAAAGAAAAGTTGTTAGTTAAATGTACTGAAGAATTTATGAAAATATATGTACGTACTCTTAATGGTCGTAACCACGAACAATCGCTCAGCGCTCGGTTTAGTGGCGGTCCCCTTCCAACTATAAGTAACAGCCAGGTCATCCGCAAAAACTTTTCGTATGGCTGCCCTTAAAAACTGCGCTGCTCCATCTCCACCTATTTTTCCTATGAATTCTTTCTGAAATATCAGAATTGAATGTATTGTATGTATATGTATATTTAAAATTATGTATTTAATACGTACAAATTTATGAAGTTTCTCTTCATTCTCCTCGATTGTGTTCTCAAACTCTTCCAAGGCCTCTTTGGTTGAAAGTGGTAGCTGTTTTGAGTCAAAGAACTCAAAGGATGTAGAATCCTGGCGGTGCTTCCTGGCCTCTAATTTCACAGCAAGGATCTCCTCCGTCATCTTTACCATCATTTTAGAATTCTGACAGTTTTGCTCCTTCAAGTCTTTGACTTCCTTTCTCAATGATGTGAGCTCCTCCCAAATGAGCTGCAAAAAATTAGGTTTTAGAACGTTTTCCACTGAAAAGAAACATAAGTTTATATTAAAAAAAAAATCTTTTAATACTTACATGACTGCAAATCGGAGCTTGGCTCATAATGAAAATCAGACGACATGACTCAGAAGAGGCGTGAAAAGAAAGAGTTATCTGTCGAATCACGTAAACATAAAATTTTGTGTTTTATCCTACTAATATCAAATTCTACTTTATTGTCAAGTTCAATGTCAGCACAACAATATATTTTAAAATTACTCGATTCGATTGGTTGCGAGAAAAAAGACGTCAAATTTGATACTTCCATTCCGATAAAAATCGGAATATGAGCAAGTGATTTAAATTCTATTACTTTTACAATTTTCTCGTCAACCAAACAGAAGTTGTCAGGTTCTTGCAACGAAAAAAAAACACCATTGACAAACACATTTAAAATTTTCCCATTAACAACTTTTCCAATCCTTGTTGGCTTCTGACATGTCTCTTTCGTTAAATGTGTTAACTAGGCTAGTGTTATTAGCCGCGTCTAATATTTTACTTGGTGACAATAGTTTGGCAGCTTCCCTTTTTGCCAATCTTTTTAATTGTTTTGCTGACATTGTAATAAAATAATAAATAATAAAAAAACAGCAGCGACTTACTTGACCGTCAGACAATTAGGTACTAAACCGACAACTTAAAAGCAAACACTTCAGATTTGACGAAATGCAAAAGAAGTAAAGAGATTAAACAGTTACATTTCCAGTTGCACCGTCAAACGCTAAACAAAATTCAAAATATTGCAGTAAAAATTCCAACGAAGAGAGCGAAAGTGTTCGAAATATGCAAAACAAAGCAAACACATTTCGGTCAACAACCTGATCGTTTTGAGATGGCTCTATATTTTGTTGTTGTTAATCTCATTTGCTTCAGCAAACTGTTCGAAATATGCGCTCATAGAAAGAATCAAAGCAATCACATTTCGGTCCGCAAAATGATCAATTCGAGTTCGCTGTATATTTTGTTATTGTAATCTCATTTTAGGCATACACATGGATCATTTATGACTCTTTTTTAAATCACACAGGAGATTAATCTTTTTTTTAACATTAAAAAGAGTCAAAAAAGACTCTCCAAGAAGATTGCGATCAGTAAAGATCTTACAATTGCTAGCTGGGATAGACCTGACCTTAAACGCACGCATTCCATATGCATGCAAGTCGCAATAGGTTGTCAACGAACTCAACCAGCGACTGTTATCTGCCCTGGTCTGTCCCTGGTCTGGTCTGGTGTGGTGTAGTCTGTGTTTTTGTGCCACGCTCGCATTTGCCTTTGCTATTGCATTTGGAGTCTTCCTCGGGGCGCCACATAATCAGCAAACGCAGCAGCGCTGAAAAGTATGCTACACTTTTTGCACAGAATTCTTGTGGCCTAGGCTCGACTGCCATCAAGCTAAAATCTCTGATGATACGAAATCAACATAAACAACAGCAACAGAAACAGCAACAACAAGAACGGTAAGGGTAACAACAGCGTTGGGCGACGAGGGGGAGGAGGGAGAAGGACTGGGTTCATGGCACAAAAGCAACTGCAAATAGGGTTAACAGCCAGTGCAATTTTCATATTACCCAGCAGCATCCAAAGTGTAGTTGCACCCTATATCTAAGCCCTGCACCTGCCCCTATTGCTGCCCATCATCTCTGTCTCTTTCTCTTGGTCTGTCTCTCTCACTCTCTCTCTCTCTGACCCGGCCAATGCTCCTACTTGCAATGTGTGTGCTGGCAATTGAGATGCGACCTCGTGAGGAGTTCGTTGAACGGATTGCAGTTGGTTTTCAACAGCTGCCAAGAGATACATTTCTATAATGAACACACACACACACACCCATATTGCGCTATGTAAATGTGTGTGTTGCATTTGTATTTGGGTAATTGTGACAATCCACTATATGGCAGACGAACATTATTTTTTCCATATTTTGTTGTTTTGCTTGAATAAAGTTCAATTTTCTTTTATTTTATTTTATTCATACAAAATTCATGATTGAAGGCATATTAAACCCTATAAAGCATTCATTTTCTTGATCTGCCGAGTCGATAAACCCATGTCCTCAGTTATTAATTAATGCCACAAAATCTAATCAGAGGCCCCATAGTGCCTTCGTGCTGCTTTCGTCACTTGCGTGGACTGTCGTCCGAAGTGATTCTCTGTTCTCAAATATTTAACCACCAAGAAGTATAACACATGCAATAACGCTGTTGAGTGATCAGTCGTACATGACCGTTCTTCAGCTTGTACAGGATATAGCCATCAGATTTGTTTCTGCAATTGATGAAGCATTCTATTCAATTTGTATTTTTTCTTCTTATGCCTTATACCTTTGTCTGATTTATGAGATTTTAATCATGTGCGTAGAAATCCCCAAAGCCCTCAAAACATTTTGCCTGCCATTGTGCTATCCAAATGGGTAAATTAACCAATGCCTAGTTGTCACTTTCGTCACACAAAGAACGAGATAGCGCAAGGGAGAGAGAGAGAGAAATGAAAGAGAAAGAGAGCGAGAAAATCGTATGTGAAAAGCTGTCTTCATTAATAACACAAAACTTTGCTCGAGGGGCTGCTCCGTCCGTCCGTCCGTTTGTCTGTCCGTTCGTTGGCTTGTTGGCGTTTTTTGTCCCTCAGAACGGAAATGCAAAATTGACAAAGCTAAAATGCTTTAAAGCCCTTTATTGGTAGTGCAACGGGCCTGAACATGAGCAGAAAATGAAGCCAAGAAGCTCTGCATATGAACTATGCCGGCTTAAAAGGCAGTCTCTCGATTGCTCTTGTTGTTGTTGTTGTTGCTGTTGCTGTTGTTGTTCTTGTTGTTGCATTGCATTTCTTTTTCGGCCAACAATGGCGCAAAGATCTGACTAGGAGCTGCTGCTTGGTAGCTGCCAACTGGGAACTGCGAACAGAGAGCTAGGAAGAGCGAGAGAGACAGTGCTGGAAGAAGCGAGACGGCGCACGCCATTAAATCTCTTTAGAACTCAATTCTTATTCCCAACGCAATTTATACAACAAAACTTCACAAACACACTGACATCAGATACACATACACATACACATACACAGAGAAAGACATGCACACGCTAACAATGCTGCAAATTCACAGGCCAAGAAAAAATAATAACAATATACATCAAAACACCAGCTAAAAAATACTCTACAAATCTACAAATCAGAGTATGCCAATTAATTGATCCCTCAATTTATTTGATAACTAAATGCGAAACACAAAATAATGAATAATAAATATTAACATTCGAATATTTAATAAATATATTGAAATTGGTATATTATCAAAAAACAGTTTGAAGTAAAAATTAAAATCGATATGCATTTTGATCCCTTATTTGAAAAATCACGTTTTTTTGGGATGATCACTATTTTTACATTTATCACTTTTTTGTGTTTTTAACTGTTAAATAAAATCTAATATTCTTTAAAATTTAACCATGTTACCATAATTTTTACTTTCTCTTAATCTATTTACAACTAGGAACAAATTCTCAAATGAATTCCTCTGGAATGCGTTTATTATTATAAGATCATCGGAATTAAAAAAAAAATAAACAAGTTTACTAAGCCAAATTTATATTTTGTTGTTGGGTGCGATGAAGCTTCGCCTTTTGTTATTTGTTTATTTTTATTTGTAACTCATTTTAACAAAATGCTTGCTTCAAATTTAAGCAAACTTTCTGTCAAAAACTTGTGAAACGATAACATTGATACATGGTTAAGTCGTATTTTTAGACTGCAAGTGCCTTCAATTTACTATAAGCTTTTAGAATTGTAACGAGCGACTTTATATATTTGCGAGACTCACTTCAAAGTGTATGTGAGCGGCAAAAGAATGAAAATGAAATGAAAACGAACGGCGTAACTACAAAGCGGCGCCCGAGCGTGTGTGTGTGTGTGTGTGTGTGTGTGTGTGTGTCTGTGTGTGTGTGTCTGTGTACATTGTGAGAGTGTATGTGTATGTGTGACAACAAGAACTAAGAGCTGGTGTGACATATGGAGCGGAATAGAAAATAAGCACACGTCAACTGCATAACACAAACACATAGAAAACACACGACGCGAGAAACCCCGAAAAAAAGATAGAGAGCAGATAACTAGAGAGGGATAAGGAGGGGCAGAAGAGAAAAAGAGAGGGAGAGTGATGAAAAAAAGGGAGTCGCCGGCCAGGCCAGGCGAGTATTCAATGGGCCAAAGACGCCGCTGACGTTTTGGGGGGCGTGGCAATGTGGTAAACGGTGAGTGTATAAAAATGGCGTAAAGCCGTGGAACATATTTATATTTCAGACACATACACAAGCACAAACTCTCAACAGCACACAAATACACACACACACACATATGTATGTATATCCACAAGTGTGGCAAACAGATAAAGAAAAAAAAAAAGAAACAAATAGCTGAAGCTGGTTAGCAAAGAGAGCGAAGAGTGGGCAGCTGGGAGGCATAAAGGCGGTTATGCCAGCACAATGACAATACCAACAAAACAACAACAACAGCAACAACAACAATAACAATAACAACATAAAGGTGCAGCAATGCACAGCACAAATAAAAGTAGACAAGAGAGAAACTGTAGCATACACAAAGGCTAATAAAAGCAAGCGAACTACTCGCATCAAGCATTCAGCTGCAGAGGAGAGTTGTTGCCAAAAAATATTTAACAGCAATAAATATGGCGGAAGTCGAAGCTTAAACACACTAACAAACTATTGTTCAAACAATAATTTAATTAAAATAATCACATTGGTTGCACCCCAATTGCAAATATTATTAAATACATCTTGTGATTAAACTTGATCAATAACTGCGAAATATTAATTGAAAAATTGCAAAACAAAAAGATCTGTCTTTAACAAATTACAAGTTTTGGACAACACATGTTACAGACTTTGTGACATAGTTATGGGTACAACCCGTTGTAAGGGTATTAAAATAATATAGCGAGCCAAGCACAAGTTTACACTATAAAGTGGATAACGGTTTCAAATCAACGCAGCTATAAAATCAATTAGAGTTATTTTTTGTGAGGCGATGCTCGAGATGAGTGAGGTGAATGGGCAAGAGTTTATGGCATAGAAAATAGTAGAGAAAAACGCTTCCAAATATGAAACTTAATAAAAATAAAATAAAATTGCAAATTGGATGAGAGTTTTAAGAGCGAAATAGTTTACTGCTATCCGTTGGATTTTACTGAATTTCATTTCAGCCAAAAAGTGTGCAACGAAATCAAAAATTTCAGAGAATAAGTTTAGGATTTCAATAAACTTAAATTGGGAAAAGAAAAAAAGTATGCACAGTATATGGAATGGTATAAAAATTCCAAATCAAATTGCGATGAACAGCAAGAATTTTAATATATATTTAGAAATACTCGTACTCTATAGTTTTTGGCATATGTGTATTCAAAATAAGAACAACTGCATATTCCAAAAATTACACTGATTTTCCTAGATTTCCAGATTTGTTTGTGGTTGTAGCGGTGATTTCGATATATTTAAATGTTTTTAAATTCTTAACTGGATTCTAAATTATTGTCAGTCGATGGAAGTATTTGAAAATCTTTGCTGGACAATTTCATATTCTAAACATAAGCCATCTGTAGAAACACGCACACTGAGCTATTGATATACTCGTACTCGTACTCGTACTTGCTTTTCTTGTTGTGGCTGTTATTTTGTTGCATATTGATATCATCGTACTGGAAGTAGAGCGAGTTCACTCTTACCTTCTCTCTGTGTTCCATGTCACTCGCCTGGCTTGCACGGCGCGTGGGCTGCCACCTGGTCAAGTGGCTGGTGGTTGATGGTTGGAGCTTCGACTTGGAGGCGGTTCAGTTCGGTTCGGTTGCCTGTCTATCAAATGCCATCAGTGCAGCATTGCTTTGGTTTTTCCTCAATTTCGTGCCCGGCTCCAGCTATGGCTGTGGCTGGGTCCTTGTTCATGTCCTGCTCGACGTTGTCTTTTTTTGTTTTTGTTTTTGTTTTGTTGTCTTATATTTGTTTTCCTTTTGCCTCGTTGCTTGTTTGTTTGTTTGCCGACTGACGATGGCCTATCTCATGCTGCTGTTATTGTCTATTGTCCATTGTCCATTGTCCATTGTCCATTGACCATTGTTGCTATTGCTGCTGTTGTTGCTGTCGTTGCTGTCTGGCCGCCCTATTTATGTACACGTCGCATTGCATTGCATTCTTGAAGGGGCAGCCAAATGATTATACTCGAGGCCAATGTGACGTCACGAAAAAGGGATTTCTATTCATTTTCCTACATTCCTTGGCAAATTTCTGCATCAAAAGGTCTTTCTATGCAATCATACATATGTTACATACATACTAACAACAAATCTGTATAAGCAATAAATAACGTTTTCTTGTCAACAAATTATCCACGGGCTGCAGACATTCTCAAATATTTTGCATTAACTTCACTTTGAGATTCAAGTTTCGTTTTTGATGCGATATCTTTGAAATTAAATTTAAATCTTACTACAGACAAACAACTTTCATTTTCTGTTGACCTATGAGTATATTGAAAAATCACTTGAATATATTGCACTCAAGTGTGTTTATATAGAATTGAGTATAAGCTGAAATTGAAATTGGCCTGATGAAGGACTTTTGCCTCTTACGAATGTTATGTAACAATTGGTTTGTTGTATGGTCGCCTTGCCAACAATAAAGATTCACACACACACACACACACACATACACATTCGCACGCATAAAGTTTTTCATTCTCTTGCACACACACATACACACACACACACACACACACACTTGGTGGCGCCCCAGAAACGCGCAGAGCATTAAATTAATTGTGGGAATATCTCAAGGCGGCCTCGACGAACTTCGCCTTTGTTGTCAGTAATTTGTTGCTCTGCTTGTTGTTGTTGTTGCGTTTTATATTTAAGCGGGGCAGCTGCGACTGAGGCGCGTCAACATGATTAACGTTATATTATGAAAATGTACAAGTGTGTCTGTGTCTGTATGTGTGTGTGTGTGTGTTCCTTGGCCGCTGTGTAGTTTATAAGCCTCAACTGGCGCTCAGTTGCCTCAGTTTCAGCACTTTGCAAGCTCCTCGTGCGTTTTTAAATAAATGCGGGCATTTGCAATACCCTGTACATTAAGCTGATGAGCATCTGGGCATATCCGTATATTCAAACAAAAAAGCCTAAGGCTTCTTAAAATACAAATTTATTTTAATTCAGTAAGAAAGATATACAATTCCAAAGATATGAACCTGAAATGTTTATACGAAATCGAACTAAGCCTAACTTATATTTTATCGCTCAAAAAAGATTAATTTTTGTCTATTCAGATCAATAAAGCTTTAGCTTTTTAGATTAGTTATTTGGTTGGACGAAAAGAAGCGTGCGCAGCGCAATGTTCGCAACAGACCAATTAAAACTATTTCAAATCCTGATTTCTCGATCTTTTTTAATTAGTTTTAAAAAATATATTCAAAATGTTCGCATCGCACTAAATCAAGTCAACGTAAATTGTAATTGTAAATTATCCCTACAATCACAAAGAATTAAAAAAAAATTTGTCAAACAACAAAAAGTTAAATATACGTATTAGTACAAAATTAAAGATACTGCAACCTAAAGATTCAAGTTATTCAACATAATTTCCATAATACTTTTTAGAAATCTAATTTATGGAAATTAAATCAAATAATTAGGTTTATTAGGCACAATTAAAGCGTAATTAATTTGAGTGAAATGCAATTGAATAAATAAATTGTTTAATTTGTATAAATTATATAATTTGTATATTAGTACAATGTACATACATACATACTGTAATGACTTATGTTTATACCCGATAGAAAACACGTCCTATCTGTTTGAAGTATCTTTATTCAATTAATATATGAAGTTCTTTTAATATCAACTTAGCCTAATGTACATAATAGAGTTTGGAGTTCTGTCGCTCAAAGCAGCGGCAGAACGGGAGTACATAGCATGCCATATGTATTTGTATATATGTTGTTATATGTACATGCAGAAGGCATATACATTGGAATGCGCTTGGGACCGAACGGTCAAAACGTCATAGTGCTTAAAATTATTGAGAAAGGACCTGGGTCCTAAAGGACCTAGGACAAGAACGGCAACAAAATCAAAAAAAAAATTAAAAATAAAATAATTAAATAACAACAATAACAGACGCTTCGCGGAAATATACAATTAAAAGTGAATTATTATTTTAATAATAATGTCAAGAACAACCAAATATTAAACAAAGTTTGAAGTGCATAATGGCATAATGCCAAGTAAAAAAAAAAAAACGAAAAAATTGTTGAAGTATTGCAGCCACGCGGTAAAACAGAAGTGACACACGACCCAACAAACAAACAAAACCATGTCGGAAAAGAAACGAACAAAATTTGCACAAACAACAACCCGTGTTTGCAATAATTGTTGCATCTAATACTTACGCATTTGCATGTGTGTGAAGCAACAAAACACAAACACACACATGCTTGGTTGCAACCAAAGCAGAATAACAAAAGCCGAAAGACATTCGTGCATGTTCGATGGCAGAACAGTGTGAGCCAAAACAGCGCCCCATTACCAACCTACGTTCAAACAACTGGAGAAAACATCGATTACGAATCAATGAAACAAAATAAGAAGTAAAAGAATCTGGAATTAACTACATTCTATAAAAAGAATAACATCAAATAATAATAACAACAAGAACAACTACTACGACTACAACAACAAACAACAACTACCAAAAAAGAAAAACAACTTAAAGGCATATCATAGCAGAAATTTCAATTTCACGAATCCCAACAAAATTTTTTTTTGCTGTGAAATCGGAATCAAAGACATGAGTGACGAAAGTGAGGTGTGCAGGCCGCCCACCTCACCGCCGCTGGAAAACAAATACCTAATGCGGGGTAGGCAGGCCGCCCACTCCGCCGTCGTTGGAATTTCTAAGCCCCAGTAAGACAGAAAGAAGACGCCCCACCAGACAAACAGCAACAACAACAACAAAACTAAAACACAGCAGCCGATAGTAAAAGTGTGAGAGGCAGTCCGCCCTTTGCACCAACGAGGGAACTATATGAGCAACGTTGGACTGGGAGACAGCTTCGCCAATGTGCGAAGAAACGCAAACGGGCTGCATAATTGCGAAGTGAGTGTGCAGGCCGCCCACCTCACCGCCGCTGGAAAACAAATACCTAATGCGGGGTAGGCAGGCCGCCCACTCCGCCGTCGTTGGAATTTCTAAGCCCCAGTAAGACAGAAAGAAGACGCCCCACCAGACAAACAGCAACAACAACAACAAAACTAAAACACAGCAGCCGATAGTAAAAGTGTGAGAGGCAGTCCGCCCTTTGCACCAACGAGGGAACTATATGAGCAGCGTTGGACTGGGAGACAGCTTCGCCAATGTGCGAAGAAACGCAAACGGGCTGCATAATTGCGAATGCCCCAATTTGCTTTAACATTAAGTTCTAATTTCAAGCCTATGCGGGAAACCGCTGCTTGAAAAACACTAACCTCTGTTAGGCTTTCATACTAACAACATATGGCCGATATTGAATTATATAGAGCGAAACATTGTAAATCGGTCATATGTAAACTAACAAATTTTTTTTTCTTCACTTATATTTTCATTGCGCGAATATAGACACGCGAATTGGCCCTAGAGGCAACAATATACAAAAATAATAATCGTTTAAAAAAAAAAAATAATTGTTAATCTAAAAAAAAAAAAAAATTGAAATATAAAGATGTCTAAACGATAGTTTCATATATGCATGCTTAATTATGGCCATACACAAAATCTAAAATTTTAAACCATTTTCATATTTCATAAAATAATGCTTTTAATGCATTTCACTACCAAATACCAAAATTTTTATAATTTCTAAATCAAGACCCTGAACAGGATCCTATAATCTTTAAATTAAAAAAAAAATTTTTTTTTCTCCTCCCGTGAATTTTTGAATTTCCAATCACATTCAAATGTAAATAATTAAATTAATAGTTCAACATCTTCTGATGATTATATCAAATAAAAAAAAAAAACAAGCAATGATTTTAATGCATACTAATGCATTACCAAAAATTTCAAAAAAAAAAAACCAAACATGTCAAAAAAAAAAGTCACTACCATAAATACAAGTAGACAAAAGTCCTGCGCAGGAAATAAATTAATAAGAAGAATTGCTTAGGCAATATCTCTAAAAGCTTCTAAGCCCAACGTACATGAACTCATGTCAAATGATAAAGTACGAAATGTAGTGACCTTGCAAACAACAAAAAATAAATGTTTGAGAACATTGAAATAAAGTTATTGCAAGAATGGATGTTAGCGATCTGTGCACCAATGGAATTCTCGACTTAGGTCAGTTCTTCCAAAGGCTTGAAACGCAAGCCGGTACACTTGGGATCAGCCAACACCAAGAGGCACCGAGCAAAAGATCTTTGAAGCAATTTCAATAGAATCTTATAAATAATTGGGCAAATATATTATGAATATATAAAGAGTAGCGCTACTCAGCCGGTGACCCATATAAAGAGAAGCAATTTTGTCTACAACACTTGATTTACAAATACAAGGAGTACAGGCATTAAAACGAAGTAAAAAGACACTTTTATTGAAACAATATGACATTTCATATTATTCTTACATAAATAGATGTCCGAAAAGCCTGACGTCGTAAACGACAATATATTAAAAAAAAAAACTCCTAATATTCCATCTTGAATCTTTGAATTTTTCATATTGTATCTCTGTCCAATGAAGACGTTCATTTCAGACATGGGATCTGAATATAAAAATTTTATAATTAATGACTTGAACAATGTATATAATATATGCATATTGTAAAACAAGCAACTTGCTAAAACATTTTAATAGTGTATAAAATAATTGAGAAAGAGATAACATCATAATCTCAAATACCAAAAAAAAATGGACATACTTAAGCAAAAGCATAATTACAGAAGGACAATAATACAAAAGAATATTAAAAAAAAAAAAAAAAAAAAAATTATTTTAAACATACTTAAGCAAAAGCATAATTAAAGAAGGACAATAATAAAAAAAAAGAATGAAAAAAAAAAAGTTTCTTAAACATACTTAAGCAAAAGCATAATTACAGATAAACAAAATATAAAAGCATGTTTAGTAAAAAAAAAAAAATTAGAATTTTTTTTTAAATATACATATACACAGAAAAAAACAAAATAATAACAAATAATATTTCATTACATGTTAGGCCTGATCAGCCAAAATATATAATTATCAAAAAAAAAAAATATATATATATATACATATTTGTAGTGTATGCAAACATTTTTATATTCTTCATATTACCTAATCGTATAAAAAAAAAAAAAAAAACAGACAAAAAAAAATATTAAATAAATTACAACTAACTATATTAAATAAAAAAAAAAAAAAAAAAAAATTACAACAAAAATACAAAAAAAAATATTAATAATAATAATTAATAAAATAACTACATATATTACGTTATTTCTCTAAAAAGGGAGGTGTAGCATGTTACATGCAAATAAGCATATGCCCACCATATTGTAGTGTATACAATATGTAAAGTGGTCATATGCTCAATCTCGAAGTTAGAGTATCAAGCGCATTGTATACATAATACAACTACCGCCAAGTGCCGTAATATGATCAGCCACTTATATGTGGACTGGCCTGCAGCGTGAGATCTGCAGCGTAAGCACTATGACGTTTTGACCGTTCGGTCCCAAGCGCATTCCAATGTATATGCCTTCTGCATGTACATATAACAACATATATACAAATACATATGGCATGCTATGTACTCCCGTTCTGCCGCTGCTTTGAGCGACAGAACTCCAAACTCTATTATGTACATTAGGCTAAGTTGATATTAAAAGAACTTCATATATTAATTGAATAAAGATACTTCAAACAGATAGGACGTGTTTTCTATCGGGTATAAACATAAGTCATTACATGGCGACCGTGACATAAAAATGTTTGCATACACTACAAATATGTATATATATATATATTTTTTTTTTTTGATAATTATATATTTTGGCTGATCAGGCCTAACATGTAATGAAATATTATTTGTTATTATTTTGTTTTTTTCTGTGTATATGTATATTTAAAAAAAAATTCTAATTTTTTTTTTTTTTTACTAAACATGCTTTTATATTTTGTTTATCTGTAAGTATGTTTAAGAAACTTTTTTTTTTTCATTCTTTTTTTTTATTATTGTCCTTCTTTAATTATGCTTTTGCTTAAGTATGTTTAAAATAATTTTTTTTTTTTTTTTTTAAATATTTTTTTGTATTATTGTCCTTCTGTAATTATGCTTTTGCTTAAGTATGTCCATTTTTTTTTTGTATTTGAGATTATGATGTTATCTCTTTCTCAATTATTTTATACACTATTAAAATGTTTTTGCAAGTTGCTTGTTTTACAATATGCATATATTATATACATTGTTCAAGTCATTAATTATAAAATTTTTATATTCAGATCCCATGTCCGAAATGAACGTCTTCATTGGACAGAGATACAATATGAAAAATTCAAAGATTCAAGATGGAATATTAGGAGTTTTTTTTTTTAATATATTGTCGTTTACGACGTCAGGCTTTTCGGACATCTATTTATGTGAGAATAATATGAAATGTCATATTGTTTCAATAAAAGTGTCTTTTTACTTCGTTTTAATGCCTGTACTCCTTGTATTTGTAAATCAAGTGTTGTAGACAAAATTGCTTCTCTTTATATGGGTCACCGGCTGAGTAGCGCTACTCTTTATATATTCATAATATATTTGCCCAATTATTTATAAGATTCTATTGAAATTGCTTCAAAGATCTTTTGCTCGGTGCCTCTTTGTGTTGGCTGATCCCAAGTGTACCGGCTTGCGTTTCAAGCCTTTGGAAGAACTGACCTAAGTCGAGAATTCCATTGGTGCACAGATCGCTAACATCAATTCTTGCAATAACTTTATTTCAATGTTCTCAAACATTTATTTTTTGTTGTTTGCAAGGTCACTACATTTCGTACTTTATCATTTGACATGAGTTCATGTACGTTGGGCTTAGAAGCTTTTAGAGATATTGCCTAAGCAATTCTTCTTATTAATTTATTTCCTGCGCAGGACTTTTGTCTACTTGTATTTATGGTAGTGACTCTTTTTTTTTTTTGACATGTTTGGGGTTTTTTTTTTGAAATTTTTGGTAATGCATTAGTATGCATTAAAATCATTGCTTGTTTTTTTTTTTTTATTGTTTAATTTTCGATATTCATTGGAATTCATTACTTAACGAAATATTAAAATGGTTTTAAAAAAAATTTTTTCTTTTTATTTGAAATTTCTTCTATCATTTTGGTAGTTCTTGATATAATCATCAGAAGATGTTGAACTATTAATTTAATTATTTACATTTGAATGTGATTGGAAATTCAAAAATTCACGGAAGGAGAAAAAATTTTTTTTTTTAATTTAAAGATTATAGATTATCCGAAGATTGCAGGTTCGAGTCCTGTCACGGTCGCCATGTAATGACTTATGTTTATACCCGATAGAAAACACGTCCTATCTGTTTGAAGTATCTTTATTCAATTAATATATGAAGTTCTTTTAATATCAACTTAGCCTAATGTACATAATAGAGTTTGGAGTTCTGTCGCACAAAGCAGCGGCAGAACGGGAGTACATAGCATGCCATATGTATTTGTATATATGTTGTTATATGTACATGCAGAAGGCATATACATTGGAATGCGCTTGGGACCGAACGGTCAAAACGTCATAGTGCTTACGCTGCAGATCTCACGCTGCAGGCCAGTCCACATATAAGTGGCTGATCATATTACGGCACTTGGCGGTAGTTGTATTATGTATACAATGCGCTTGATACTCTAACTTTGAGATTGAGCATATGACCACTTTACATATTGTATACACTATAATATGGTGGGCATATGCTTATTTGCATGTAACATGCTACAATACATACATACATATTTGCAAACGATTTAACCGGCAATGCAAATAAAATTAAATGGCTAGAGGGTATTCTGCGGTCGGCCAGTCTCTGCCACGGGACGCAACTCCTGCTTGTTTTTTATAATTAATTGACACATGTGCAACGGCAGCGGCAGCTCCAGCGGCAGCGGCAGCGGCATGTCGCCAGCGGGCAGCTTCCATCAACACTTGGCGCATCGCATTAACTGTTATTATTATTTATTATTATTTTCGCTGGGTTTTCATGCCCACTCTTTCTTTATTTTTCACTGTTTATGTTGTTGTTGTTGTTATTGTTGTTGTTGTTATTGCTGGTGCTTTCGTGCGATTTTCTTTCTCATTTTGTTTTTCTTTTTTATTTCGGGATGCGCAAATAATTAAACTAAAGCGGCAGCTCGGCGCGGGCAGCGGTCGCTGTTCTGGGAATCGCCGCCAATTCATTTTGCCGCATTTTAAATGCTGAAAGTCATTTACAAAAAAGGGATCAAAAGGATATCAACAGCGTTGGCGAGGATGCATCAGCTGGGCAGCCCGACCTTGTATGTGTGTGTCTTCCTCTCTCTCTCTGTCTCTCTCTCTGTCTGTGTGTGTGTGTGTGTGTGTGTGCGTATGTATGTGCGTTTACTGAAAATTTATTGTTTTTGCCATTAGCGCTGGCAAATGCGTCGAACGGGCAGACGTTAACAGAGATGGCTACAGAAAGAGAGAGAGAGAGAGAGAGAGAGAAAAGTGAGAAGTGAGAAAAGAGAGATAAATAGCAAGCGAGCGAACGTCGTTAATGTGCGAATATTCATTAAGCGTATTGTGAAGATAACCCCAACCAAAAAACGCCCACTTTTTGTTAATTGTAAACAAATGTCAATTGAATAAGACAATTTAAGCGGCTGACATTAATGAAAATTATAAGAAAAAACAGAGTGTAAAAAAAATAAAAATGTTAAAACAATATTGCTCATCAATATATCCATCCATCCATATCCATCCACCACGTTGAGTCCGTGTTGTTTCTGAGTTTGCAATTCGTTAGAATCCTTTAAATTGTGATCAAATGTAAAGTACAAGTATTTAATTGCTAAGTAATTTCACGCCATTGCACTTTGACTTTTATCGTCTTCCGTAAACAGGTGTCAACTAATTAGAAAATTGTATATCAATATTGAAAGCCTGGGTTCGGTGTTACACTTTATGTTAACTGCATTACTTAATTGATTGAGAAAAATATTAAAAACATAAATGAAATTCGATTAGCATACGATTTTGAGTATTTTCAAAATGTATATGAAATTTTTTCAATATTTTTGTTATTATATGAATTTAAATTAAACGGTTTTAAATTTGAAACATAAACTCGAAATTATTTAAGACAACTTTAAAATAAAAGACGTCCGGATCACAGGCAAATGCAATAATGCAATAAATAATATTTTGTTCGTCAAATTTTGAAATATTGCAAACAAATTCAAAAAATTATATTATGATAATATAATTTAAAAGAAAGAATCCTCTACACGTGACGATTAAAGCCCCAAATTTAGCGATATTACATTTTGTACCAAAGGATACTCAATTTAATGCATACACTATCTACTAGTATACACTTTTTTGCACCTTAATTTATTCAAACAAATTGATGTCTGAAATGATATGCCGAAGGATTACTGTAGAGGATGACTCTAACCCAAACGAATTCAATTTAAAGAATTGAAGCCACTGCCATCTTTAGCGCATTCTCAAACGCCTGCTCAGACTATTCATGAGTGTTCGTCTCTTTGGTTCAGCTGCTTAATGTTTTAACAGAATTGTTTGGAAACCGCCCGATGCTCATTAGCCGATTGTCCGGCTGGTCGTTTGTCTGACTGGCCATTAACCAGCTTCAACTTTAGCTGCATTGGCGCCAATGTTCCTCCTCCCCTGACCTCGGTTGACCCAAAACTTTTACCACTTGCTGGGCATTGTTGTCGTTTTTAAAATCGACGCATTGCCCTTGTCGCAGGTCTGGGCTTGTGTTCGGCACTGGAAGACTTGTTAGTGGATCGAGGACGGGTTCTGGTCGTAGTCGTGGTCCTGTACCTGTCTCTGGGCTGTGACTTCAGCAATTAAACACCGGGCGGTCTGGGAGCGTGACAAGGTGACCAACAGCCATCGAAGTTCGTTGGCGGCGACAATCAATTTACCTGGTGGATAGACCAACCAGTCTTTAAGCAGAGACAGAGAGAGAGAGAGAGAGTGAGGGAAAGGGAGTAGTCTGATAAATGAGAAAAGTTTTAATGCCGGGCGCTCAGGTCGGCTCATTGGCATTTTTACGATGTCGGCGTTGGAAGCGCTGTCCTGCTAGGCACAGGACAAATAGGCAACAAATGAGACGAGCCCGGGATGCTTAATAGAAAAGCGCAGCGTATGCAAGATGGGTGAGCTGGAAGGCCGACACAGGAGACGAGGAGATACAGAGACAGAGACAGAGACAGAGGGAGGGGAATAGGACAACAGACCCGCCGGCCGAGTGGGGCACTTAAAACTTTTTAGCATGCAACCGCGGACGCTGCAGCTGCAAACTTTTTCGGCCAGCCAAACAGGACTCGGACTCGGACACGGATGAGTCCTGGATGCGGGCGTAGACGTAGACGTGAGCAAAGGGCGTTGAAAGGGCGTTGGCAGGGACCGCCGGCAATTAAATGCACAGCAACAAGCTGAAGAGCCATCTCTGATATGCACAATGTTTGCCAGTCCTAGCAACAAGCTAAACGAGGCTAAAGAAATACTCTACATGCCAGATTACTCATAAATTAATTAGTCAATCATTAACAGCTGTTGATTAACCATAGATGACAAGCGATGCATTTGCAGTTCCCTATGATTCAAAATAATAATCCGCTTAAGGTTGAAGTTCATCAGTTTTAAAACTGTTGTATTACTCAGCTAAGCAGCTATCTTGTAGCAATTTGTGTGGACACTTGAATTTGAGCTTTTCTTAAAGCTAATTTATTGAAAGTTGGCTTCGCTTTTTATACCTTATATGTAACGCATTATATTGTGAAGCTTACTGCCACTTTATTATTGTATAAATTTGATGGCTTGCATTTAATTTTAAATTTATAATAGGTCAGAGTTAGCGTATCTCAGCTTCGGCTGACTGTAGCTAGACTGAAGCTTACTTTTTACTTAATTTTACAGCTCCAAGTTATTTAGGCCAGTTTCAAATTACACTTTAACTCCAAATCCGCAGAAGAAAGGTAATGCAAACTTTATAGACTGTCTGAAAATAACGAGCAGCTAAATACTTAAAAGTATGTTAAGTATGTTTCTATCTTTTTTTTTAAATTTAAAATAGGTTTGCTACTTATTCGAATTCTAAGTATATGCAGGATATTGTATGAAATAGAGCATTAACAATGTTTTTGTGGTATTTTTTTTTGTGTGTCAAATGCCGCTGAGTGCGGAAACCTAAAAAAAAATCACATTTCTCCAAATATAGAGGACAAAAAGTAGGAACGTTACTGTCGAGCTGCTCGACTTTTGAATGTTCAGCACCCGTGTCTTCGCAGCCGTTCAATTCAATCATCTCAATAAATTAACACAAAATTAATACCATACTAAGTAAACAAAATTGTAATAGAAATAATAAAAACCAAAACAAAGACAACACATCATTGTTTTAAGCTCGGGTCGTCAAGATCATATGCGAAAACTCAACTCACTAAGCCCACAATTATAAATGATTGATTGCATTTTGAAACTCACTTTAATTTTCTTTGTTTTCTTATTTTTGCAAATAAAAAAGTTAACATACCTAAATTGTAAATGTTTTATCAGTTAGTTATAGTCGCATAATTATCCGATCCAGTTGAATTTTCATCATAAGTCCAAACATCTCAAGACAATACTAGATTGAAAATTGCTCTAGTCGTTCAATTCTCTTGCTCCGTTTAAATCAAACTGGATCTGCGTGCACAACATGTCGGACAGACATTGTCACATATTCAAAAGCCTCTGTACCCATTTGGGTACTGGGCCAAAAAGGAGACCCTAAAACTATGAAAGCGCCTGACTGTTGACCGACCGCCCTTGCAATTTTTGGTGACCAGCGAACGCAGCAACAAAAGCGTGACAAAAAACGTGACCGAAACTTTTTGTCGGGTTTGGATGGTTTTTGGGGGCGCCTCTGTCTCCGTCTCGGTCTCCGCTTTGTGGCGGGTTCGTGTCTGTGCTAGTGGCGGCGCCAACAAATTTCAATAAATTACAGTTACATTTGCCAAAGTCAGCAACGGAGGATACGTCGTCCCGCCGCGTCTCTGGGTCGTTCTGCTCGCTTAATGGCTCCGCCGTCAGCTCTTTCTCCTCCCCATTTCCCCCTTTACTCCCACTGCCCCGCATCCTCTTCGCTGAATGCATAATTCAATTTGTGTTAAAGTTTTGTGAGTGCGTGGCACTCGCGTTGTCGCCGGCGGCCCTCGTAATGCGGCACATAATTCAAACCAAATTCCAGTGGGTGCGACCCCAAGCCCCGAGGCGTCTACGACGCGTCGTCTACTCTATGGATTGGATGGGTCTGTGTGTCTCAGTCAGCGCATATACTCTGATTGTCAAATTATATTAGATACTATCATCGAATAGTGAATCTGTAATGTCATTCCCTTGGTTACTTCATTTACCATTCAACAGATCAGCAGAATTGTTGTTTGGGCATTAGCTGATTGAATGACAGAGACTTGGATAAGTTAACATATTTAAAGTAACATTGACTGTGACTGTGACTGTAGCTGCTGTAGTAACATTTGTAATAGCAATTAACAGCATTATATGATTACGACAATATCAGGATCAGTAACTGTAAGGAAAGTAAGAGTAACTTTGAAAGTAACAGTAACAACGACAGTAGAAATAACAGTAACAGTAAAAGTAACAGTAACAGTAACAGTAACAGTAACAGTAACAGTAACAGTAACAGTAAGAGTAACAGTAACAGTAACAGTAACAGTAACAGTAACAGTAACAGTAACAGTAACAGTAACAGTAACAGTAACAGTAACAGTAACAGTAACAGTAAAGGTAACAGTAACAGTAAAGGTAACAGTAACAGTAACAGTAAAGGTAACAGTAACAGTAACAGTAACAGTAACAGTAACAGTAACAGTAAAAGTAACAGTAAAGGTAACAGTGACAGCAACAGTAACAGTAACAGTAACAGTAACAGTAACAGTAACAGTAACAGTAACAGTAAAGGTAACAGTAAAGGTAACAGTAACAGCAACAGTAACAGTAAAAGTAACAGTAACAGTAACAGTAACAGTAACAGTAACAGTAAAGGTAACAGTAACAGTAACAGTAACAGTAACAGTAACAGTAACAGTAACAGTAACAGTAACAGTAACAGTAACAGTAAAGGTAACAGTAACAGTAACAGTAAGAGTAACAGTAACAGTAACAGTAAAGGTAACAGTAACAGTAACAGTAACAGTAACAGTAACAGTAACAGTAAAGGTAACAGTAACAGTAACAGTAAAAGTAACAGTAACAGTAACAGTAAAGGTAACAGTAACAGTAACAGTAACAGAAACAGTAACAGTAACAGTAACAGTAACAGTAACAGTAACAGTAACAGTAACAGTAACAGTAACAGTAACAGTAACAGTAACAGTAACAGTAACAGTAACAGTAACAGTAACAGTAACAGTAACAGTAAGAGTAACAGTAACAGTAACAGTAACAGTAATAGTAACAGTAATATGAAAGGCTATATCCTTGGATCAGTAAATGAAAACCTCATCTGATTGATCCAGTCATTATGATTTAGTCAGTCATTATGATTTAGTCAGAGCTGTAACCGAAAGGAAAAATTACCTTCTCTTCACAATATATTCACATTCACATACACATATTCCCCAGTCTTGTGTGGACCATCCCTCTAAGATAGTCTAATTAATTAGGTAAGAGGTTGGGGGAGATGTTTCCGAAAGAGGTAGTATCAGTTCCTGTTGATCTGTTGTTAAGTTGCAACTGTTGGAAAATTGTTTTTTTATTTTGCTTTGTTTTTTTTTTTTTTGTATATTTTTATCTATTTTGGGTACTTGTGAGTGCAGCACGTGAATACCAAGTGAATAAATGTAACAGCTTTGGCGTAACGCGTGTGGCGGCCATAAATCAGAGGCTGGAGCCGGAGCTGGAGCCCAGCAACTTTGGAGCTGATTACGTAGCCAGAATCGAGTCGAGGAGAGACCAGACCAGGCAAGGGATGCCATGGGGAGGCGAGGATAGAAGAGGAGAGGAGCGGCGAGATGAGATGAGGCGAGCCGAGTCAAGACAACAACGAAACTAACAATTTTGTGGGCTAACTGTGACGATGTTGCCGATTTTACGCTACATTTGCCGCACGATTGTCGCTGATGGGTCTCGGGTCAAGGGGGAATGGGAGGAGGAGGAGAAGGAATACGGAAACGGATGTGGAACTGGAAACTGGAGCAGCTAGCGATGCTAGACATTGTCTGACCAGGGTCCGCTTGTTGTTGCCCATATTACATACTTGAGTGCACTTATTTATTTGCTTGTATGTCAACCTGCATACGTGTGTGTGCCAGTGTGTGTGTTTGTGTGTGACTGCCATTTTTCTATTTTGCGATTTCAATTTGTCTATTGTGCGGCACGGCAAGCAGACAAATGACTGAACCAAGAGAAGGCAGAAGAAACACCAAACCCAAACCAAAACCAAACCCAAGCCCAGGTCAGACCACAGCAGACCAGACTAAGCAAGGCGAATACCAAAAGGCCAAAGGCGAAAGGACGCCCAGCTCCTGTTCTTGATTAACCTATTATGATCATTTGATTGCTCGATTTAATTTGCCATCGTTTTTTTTTTTATTTTTTGTTACTTTCCTTCTCTTTCTTTCCCTTGAAGAGCAATCGGAAAGTCAAGTCACAAGAAAAAAGCAAGAAAACTTACTTTTTTTTTTACTTTAGTTTATTTTTTCTTCTCGAAATTGAATTTCTTTGATGACTTTTGGCCTGCACAATGTCCGGCTCGTATTGCATTCAACAGACAACAACAACATCAATTGACCCTAAATTCATTTTCATTATAAGCCTTGGCCTTTCACCCTCTCCTTCCCTCTCCCTTACCCCCTTGCTCTTTATTTTTTTTTAAAAGCTCCCAACTGAATTCGTGCTGTGGTCCAGCTTTTGTTGGGGTCATTTATATTTTTGAATTAATTTCCGTTTTTATTGTTGTCATTGGTAATTGTTGTTCCTTAATATGATTATGCCTTTTTCCATTTAGCTAACATGCATAACAATTTGTTCAATTTTACTCTGTTCACCCCCTTCCCACCAATGCTTTTAAATAAAATATTCCACTAACTGTTGAGATGGTCTTCGATATTTAATCAAGAGAAATTCTATACCACTACTGATAGTATTTCTAGTAAATAGTTATTAAATATTTTTACAATTCAAACAATTCTGGGAAAAATTTAGACCTATATGCTCTATTGGGTATTAAATAAATCTTGCAGGGTATTAAATAAATCAAAAGCTGATTAAGTGCCATTTTTCACGCATAAATAAATTTAATTTGAATTATTGAACAACAACATCTACAATAGTTAATAATATGTAGCACCAAGCTTCCAAAGCAGCAGCACTCATTGAGAAACAATGACCACGGCGAGAACGAGAGGAGTTTCAACAGTTTTGAGACGAAAAAACAAGATTATCAAACTGGGACTAAAATGATGTGTCTTCATTTTGTATAATGTTATATTTTTTAGCTTTGCTAAACACAATCACAGATTACTATTATTTTTGATTACTACTAGTTGGGGTGAAAAGTAACCTCCAAAAAAGTAATCGCAAAAAAGGTTTATGGTGCCTTCTAGTCCATTCATATTTAGGCAGACATGTTAAATTTCAGCGCGATACAGTCATTTGATTTCTTTTGAGGGTTTGTGTGTATGTATTATATAAATCAGAAAAAAAAGCAAAATAATTATAATTTGTATTCAATTACTGAACAAATAATTATATCGAACTTTAATTTGATTTCTATGATATTAAAATATATTAATTATTTAATCTTTTAAACTATTCCCACCTTTATATCTTTTATTGCTTCTAGAAAATATCAGATATCTTAACTGAAATTGTTAATAAGGAGTTGACAAACTTGTTGATGGACCCACACAGTTTGATGAGTATTGACTATTGGCATGCAGTTGTCGTTAGCTGTTCGTAGGTTTTATGTCAATTTTTGTTGCTATTGGCAATTGCCAGTGGGCTTTTCAATCGACTGTGCAACATGGCGTATGCTTATCAAATTAACGAATTACGCGCTTCACAATGCCAATGACATTTCCCGTATGCGGTTGCAATAAATGATAATCGCACGGCCAGACCAAGTGCACAAAACACACACACACACAGAGAGAGAGAGACAGAGAGAGAGCCAAAGTAGGAGAAAGGGAGAGTGGGAGTGTGCTATGGTGGGCGCTGCGGTAACGTCGACCAAAAGTCGTAAATTCTGTTGCTGCCGCAGAAAAACAGGCAACCAACGAGCCAAAGAAAGAGATAGAGAAGGAGAGAGAGAGAGAGAGCAACTGGCAACTGGCTGCAGCACAACAATGCAAACAATGCCACAAATGCACAAAATACGCCCGGCTGTATGACCAGAATCCCAAACTCACACCCACACCAACAGCAACAGCAACACCAACAGCAACAGCAACGACAGGCAACACTGGCAACACTATGGCAATGCCAACAGCTCGGAGGCAACGGGAACGGCAACGGCAATGGCGCGTCAGGGACGCCGTTCGACATAATTAAAAGCGCGCGCCGTTTACGCAATTAATGAACTCTCGCCAAATTAGGCTGCGGCAGCGCGACAAGCAAATGGCCAGGACGATGAGAGCGTGGACGAACGTGGACGTGGACGTGAAGCAGCCCAGGATGTCCCCTCAATGACCGCCTGCGCTGCGGTTGCGGTTAGCCTCCCCTTTCTGCCCCAGCCCCTGGCCCCAGCCCATTCCGCATTCCACATCAATGGACGCGGGCGCAACGACAACGGTGCACAAAAACCGCCGCTTTTGCCGCATTGCAGGGCCTTTGTTGCAGATGGGCAGACGACAGCCACATTAATGGCCGCCAGTAAAACAAGAGTTGCCAACTCACCACCCTCCCCATCCGTCCAATCAAATCCCACGCTACGCGCCCTCTAAACAGACGTCTGCCTTCTAAGCACTCCCGAGTCCTAACTTTCGGCAACGAGCTCAAATCACAGAATGCACCAGTAATTTTAAGCACCAAGCTCAACGAGCTGTTGAGCCGCCAAAATAAATTGAAGTACTGCGAAGCCTATCATATTGGACACTGCGACTCCGGTCACAAAAGGATTACATAATGCCAATTATCGATAACAATCAAATGGACTCTGGGTAGGTCCATGATATAGTAAAAAATATCATGGGATCCTTTCATCCCTTAATTAATTTGACTTAACAATTGCATGATGGAATAAAATGTACTTGTTGTGTGCCTAATTTAAATTTCTTGAACGGATTTATAATTCTATATTCATGCAAACTAATTTGTGTTTTTTTGTGTCTTCAGAAAATTATAACTGTCATACTCCGCTATTTAAATTTGTTTTATGATGATGGTACGATATTCTAGCACAACATACAAATATTTTATTAGTGACTTTATTAGATATGATGCCTTGTGTCTCCAGTCTTCGGTTGATCATATTCTTTTATACTCATATGAATTTTGCAATATTTTGTAAAACAATCGAAGGATTTTAGCTTGGCTAATATTTGTATAAAAATGTTTATTTTTAGCTCTCAAACTTACTGTGCCATAACAGTTAAAATATTAGTAAAAGTTAAAACTCATAATCAGTTATAGTAAACAAATATATATATGTATATATTACTACAGGTGTAATACTTACGGTGTTATCGAGCTGAACCAAATTAAAACAGTTATCATGTGCTCCAGCTAGACATGATAAGTAGCTGTAATAACCGGACTAAAGAGCCTTTAAGCCATTTGATTTATACATACGTGTAAGTCCAAGACGATTACATATCTGTACTGTGCCAGTTTTGTTCTGACATATTGCCATTGCAGTAATGTCAGACTGAAACACTTCAGATACGAATGGAATTCATATTGAAAATTTCATTAAAATCGGATTAAATTGATTGGCAATTATGTTAAAGGGTTTGGATAAAATGTTGTAAAATAGTTGCTCTCCGAAAGTCAACTGATAAACCACCAAAACCGAGCTGCAATCAAATTGTTGCGTATTTGCCAGAATATACACAGAAATTTCGTTCGCTCGGGGCCAAAACCATAATGGGGCAACTTTAAATGCCGCTGCTTTACACGCAATTCAATAATTTGTGGTCAATGTCATCAATGTAATTACAGTTGCTTAATACACACAAAACATTTAGGTGTAGAACCGAATCGAGAACACAACCCGAAAAATACACAAAAACAGACTCAGTCTTGATTGTTATAGTTGTAGTTACTTTTGTTGCCATTTTGCCTCTGTTTATTTTTGTTTATTTTCTTGTGTAGTGCAATTTCTTTTCATTCAATATCAATTCGCTTCTCTGGCGCACAAAACTTTACAATTTCATTTCACATTTCACATTTTTCTCCTTCACTTTTTTCTATCTCTCACTGACTATCTTTTCTACTACAAGCGTGGATAATATTAAAAAAAAAACTTAAAAACACAAAAAAAAAGGTATATATATATATAAATGTACATAGTTGGTATAAATTTACAGAATTTTTTTCGTTTTTGTTTCTTCTTTTCTGCTTAGCTAAGTTTCTGTTTAGAATGGAACAGGGGGTATAATCAATGAACGCGATAAACCGAAATAGGGAATCATATTATATAAAGAAGTTGCCCAAAAACTTCAAGCTTAAAGTAAAATTAATAAATAAGGGGCACGCGTGACAAAAAAAAAAGTTTATATTATATATCAAATATATAGTAATTGAGGACTTTATCTCAAAATGCCACAGTGTTTAGTTTGCCTTCTTCTCGGTTGCCGTCGGTGGCATCGCTGTCTCAGTCGCTGCCGCAGTTGGCGTCGACGCTGCCGTTGTTACTGTTGCTGCCCCCAACGGAGAAGTACCCGAAATGTCCAAGTCACTCGCACTGTTCTGTGGTGGATAAAGAATAAGAAGAAATTGGGAAAGACAGAGAGAGATTATTTAAGTTATCGATTAAAGCCTAAGTAATGTATGCACATTGTTCATGCACACATATATCGATCAACATAAAACAATGAATGCCTAATAAAGATTACATATCTATTGATGGTAATTAACTGATATTGATGAAATTATGGCACATTTGTAAATAAATACAAGAATATTTAACTTCAACCGTATACAAATTGCTGCATACTTTTAGCCGCTTGAGTTGCCTAAAAACGTGAAGCAGCTAAAAATATACCGTCAGATTAATCCGAGCTTGATGCAATTAAGTGCGATAGTAGACAATAATAAAACAAATAACTTCAACCATTCAAAAGAGAGTTTTATCTTAAAAGCGGTTCGAAAATTTGAAACAAACTTGATATGCTTCACATTCATAGAAGTCTGTGTGATAAATTTGGTAGCGCCAGCTTTAAAATTTATTTATATATAACTTGACTATATCACGTCGACTTTCATATCGATAAAGACATAATTACAATAATGAAAATAAATCGATAATATTAAGATTTAAATAAACCGATTAACGTAAACATAAATAAAACGATGGGATTTTGTTTTTAATGGTGGTTAGCTCACCTTCATCTCCTTGCGCAACTTCATGGACTTGCCCATGGACTGCAATCGATAACGCTCCTTGGCGCGCTCGCGAATCTTCTCCGGCACGACCCAGAGCGTGGTGGCCATGTTGCCAACGAAGAGCAATAGGAAGAGGCCGCTCATGACAGACACATGCCAGGGTGCATCGGGGGGCGTGTAGGCGAGCTTGTAGAGCGTCCAGGCATTGTATGCCTGGAAGGCATATCCAATGAAGAGGAAGGGCAAAAGGAAGCTCAGGCCACGCCACATCCACGAGTGGAAGCCCTCAATGGTGATATCCATGTTGTGTCGCTCACCCAGCGCCTTGAGTCGATACAACAAGCCTTTCTGATAACCAAACTGCAAATACTGTACAATGCCTGTAGGGAAAGTGGATAAACAGAGACGGAGATAGCCAGTGAGAGAGAGAGAGAGAGAGAGAGAGATAGAGTAAGGAAAATGGAGATGACAACTGTGAGGCGAATGTTCCATCATGTGTGATCTGAATATTTACTTACTGATGTATACATTAAAGTACATAAACTGAAGCCGAAAGAGTTGCCAATGCTCGCCCTGGGGCCAAACGAGGAGGACGCCAGCGGCCACCGTCGATATGAAATGATGGGCACGCCACCAGCCCTTGATCCTAGAGCCGTTTACCTTCAGTATGGACTCGCGTATGGTCAGAGTGCAGTAGTACCAAACCAGCAGAAAGATGAAGGCCAGCTCTAGAGCTCTGTGAGTAGAGGAGAGAGAGAGAGAGAGAGAGAGAGAGAGAGAGAGAGAGAGAGAGAGAGAAAGACAGAGAAAGTTGCAGATTGCAGGCAATTGATAAGTTGGTCATGCATATAACTGTCGGATGCAGATGGGTGGGGGAGGCTTGGGTGGGTTGGCTTGGATTGATTAATGACACTCACCTGTAGTTAAATATCAAATTGAAGAACGCCATTATCAGTCCAATAACGTTGAGTATTAATTTAAACTTTTCATAGTCGTCTTTGTAGCGAACTTTGTCGTTTCTGTTCAGAATTGAGACGTTCACGTCGCCAAGAATAATCTATACCAAAAAAAAAAGAAAAAAAAAATGAAATGTAAACACAAATTGGACAACTCAAACTTGGGTCGAAGAAACTGTTTTCAAGTAGCAAATTGTCGCTCGAGAAAGTTACTGCGAATGCAATTTGTGTAAAATTGTGTCCAACTCACCTGCAAGTAACGACCCGATTTAGCTGGCAGCGATTGTTCAATTTCATGCAACTGCGCCTTCCGCTTCAGCGACATTTTAACCAGATCATCGCGTTTCTCCTTATCCGCCGGCCCAGCGGGCACTGGAAATCTAAAATAAACAAAGCAAGTTAAATGATCAATTTAAGTTGGTAACTCTTTCACATTATTGAAGTACATAATATGATAAATGTGTTGACTTGTCGATCTTTCAAAATTAGTTAAAAGCTTAGAAATTACTGGTATTCAACAGATTCTCATTCATACTAAACGCTTGACTTTTTTGTACACAACGTATTATTTATGGCCCTTGAAGGAACCGTAACTTTTTGATAGAAAATAAATTTACTTTTTTAACATAATCTTTTGTATTTAGTACCGTCGAGTATTTTCTGTAAATTTCTTAATTTATAAAATAGTCACAGGAAAGAGTGTAATGGTGTAATACCAATCCGTAGCCTATTTCGTGTTCTAATACAAGAGAAAAGTTTTCAAACGAAAACTTTAAGTGGCCTTCAGTTGGTGAATGTAGCCCTCTAATAAAACTACATTTTTTTTAAGAATGACTTATCAGCCCAGTAATTAGTCAGAACTACATATTTTTTCCTACATATCTGAAATTCAAGAAACACTTGCAAATCGCTATTGAATTCCCAGTATTGAAGACCAAACCAGCACTTAGTTATTTATAGTTTACTGCTTCAAATACTGTTAATAGTTATAAGAGCACTTGAACTTTATTGTTATATCTGATAAACAAAGTTCGAACATAGCCCAGTTAAGTATGATGAGGTATCTGTAATGATATCAGTAATATTTTGTTAAAATATTTACTTTACTGATTTATTTGTGCAGTTTGAGATTTGTGAAGGTTTTATGATTACTGGAAAATATCATGACATTATGGAATAAGCCATTTTCAACGGGCTCAGGGTATAATATACATATGGGTATTTCCAGGATCGCGAACGCGACATTTGTACGACTTTAAATGAAAAAAGAAATGGCAAAAATTGACATTTTCAAAAATGTTTTCTCACGTGTTTAATGCATTTTATCAACTCTATTTTTATGATAAAAGACAATCTTTAAAGACTTGTCGTTTTTTAATTATTTATAGAAAACAATGAATCGCGAACGCGACGAAAAATGGAAGTCATTTTTGACTTCATCTTGACAAATGCGAAAGTCTGCGAAATGTGGCGAGTAATTTGGAAGAAAATACTCTTAAACCATAATAAAATAATGTAGTTTTCCATTTTAGAAATAATTTTGATATGTAACTACCATTTTATATATTTTACAAGTTTTATTAGTAATTTGTAACGTGACATCGCGAACGTGACAAGATTTCCACCTAGTTTTTCCAAGAGTTTGTTCATCAAATTTTATTCTATATTCCGATATATAGCTCTTAGAACTTGTTTTAAATTAAACTTTCAATATATTTCTATATATTAAAATGGTTTATGTTACAATCTTACTCCCTGACTTAGTGTAATCGTTAAAATACAAACGGTCCATTTTAAAAATCAATTTTTAAGAAAATAGGCAAAAATATGGAAAAAGTGAATTTATTCCAATGTAGAATCTATATTTTCATCCTATTGAATTTCTTCTAGCGTATATTGATAAAATAAATAACTTGAATACATTTTTGGAAGAAAATTTCACAAGATGAGAGTTTTTAATCAATTTTACGTTTTTTGGCAAGGTGGACCTTTTTCTGGAAATGCCCATATATCATTTATAGGCATACACTGAAAAAAAAAGACCACTTTCTAAAATCAAAAACATTCATCTTAAATATTTTGTTCTTGAAATAAGAATATTTAAAGACCAAATTACTAAAACTAAGAATATTAATCTTGAAAATCGTAAGTTCTTAATATAAGTTCGAAAAAATTTCCTTTAAAGTATTTCAGACATTGACGTTGTTTTTTTTTGTGATAAAGATCGAATGATAAGAGAAATATAATTTTATACAATATGATGTCAAACATATTGTTGTATTTGGTAGTATTTTTAAATTCCTTTATTCTCAATTCTAAATAGCTCTTTACGCTTTTGTTTTGAGAGTATAGAGTTTTGCAATAGCTTAAATAACTATATTTGGTACCAAGTCTCGTTGAAGGCTAATCGATAATGTTTAGCTATAAAATCAATTCTCTACACGACCGACACGGCAATTACAATTTGGCCCCACGTCAAAGTTCAATTTAGACCCAATTGATAATTATCTACATAAATTATACACATCTATCTAAATATACATCTATGTATGTATATTAGTTTGAATATGGATGTCGTATTACTTGCTCGTTACCCTTTTTCATTTGTTATTGTTATTATTTGTTTTTTTTTTTTTATTGGCACTGGCATTTTATCAAACGCTTGCATAATTCATGTTTTTATTTTTAAACATTCAATAAACGATACGGTAAAAAGTTTCGCTGATAAGCGACAGACGACATTCGATACGGTTTCCCGTGCACCGGCGAATCGACAGAGCAAATGCGAAATACGTTGATAAAACTGGAAAGTACTCGAAATGGGGCTCGTCTGATAAGTCACAGTCACAGTGGGATAATATTTTACTTGCCAATTTCAGTTGCCCTTAACAGAAGACATTATGTAATTGGCCGGAAGTTCTCCACAGGAAAATTGATCAAAGTGACTATTCAAGAGGTGAAATTGTTAGTTAATGTTATTTACACGAGCATCGTTTCATACGGACATGGTATAAATGAGATGTTCGTAATATCTGGCATAAATATATATTTATTTATTTATATAGAAAATTTGTCCACTTATATTCTGACATATAAATATATGCGCTAAAAATAGATGATTTATATATGCATATATACAAGTGTTGTTCTCATGTTTTTAAAGTTTTAGTTAAATTTCATTGCACACGCGCCAAAGTCGCGCCTAAAACGCGCGCGTCTCCGTGTGATCATTAGCAGGCCACTTAAGGCCGGTTTTGCAATATAAACGTTGTACTTGTTGTTGTAGTTGTAAATGTAGCTTAAGTTGTTGATGTTGATTGCTTATGGACACTGCACAGTGTTCACCTTTAGGTAGACAGCGTGAACACTTTCGCAAACAAATAAACAAACAGCAAGGCACTGAACTACAACAGCAACAACAACAACTAAAACAACAATTAGAGAGTGCTTGACAGCTGACAACTATATTCATACATATTTGCATATCGCAATTAAAATTAATTTTAAAAAACCATTTCGAATACAATTTCTAGCGTTTCTCGTCATGCGCTGCAAAAACCGCTCCAAATCATTTCATTTCATTTTTCATTTTTTAACGCGCGACAAAAACCGCTAGAAATCATTTAATTTTCTTTATACATACATATGTTTGTATGTTTGTATCTCTGTGATGTATGTTTGCATGTGATGTGTGTGTTTGTTTATGTTTGCATAATTTATTGTGTGTAGAATCAATCTGGCAAACAGCTGAGCGCAAGGCCAAAGATACTTAGTATAAAAGCAAGTTTATTAGACAGAAGGGGAGGGGGAGACAGTGCGACAGCGATATACCTAGCGACCAAAAACGCTTCGTCAGCAACACACATACATACAAGCATAATTGTATCGTCAACAGCAACTTCACAACTCAACTCAACTGCAGCTACAATAACAACAACGACAACAACAACCATTTGGCCTTGCTTGTGTTCCGCGCACAGTGGAACGCAGTTGCTAAGTGAAGCATTCAATTTGATTTGCTTTTAATACCGACAACAATTATCAAAAGCTGTTTTTCAACGAAAAACAATTAAATTTTTGTGAAACAATTATTTTTTTGGAAGGAAACCCATGTACATATACATTATAAAATTAAATAATAATTCTCAATTTTTAGCGACAACTGAATAAAACACTACGCACAAATTAACGGATGATTTGGAAAATACGAGTACAATGGGAATGCACTAACACAACTACTATCAGCTGTTGAATTTGAGTTTGAATCTAATCAAGGCAAAGTTCACTTTCAGGTAGAGCTATTTAATCATAAGTTGTTTAACAACAAATTATTTATTGTTGTTTTGTGAATCAGACGAAGAAAATACAAAATATATAATCAAAACAATAAATAAAAAAAACTTAATTCATTCGGGAACTTTGTACGCTTTATCACCCCGCTAAACGACTTTCAAAGGAATATGCAAGGTAATCTAAAAATACTAGAATTAAAATATTAAGAAAATATATAAGAAGAAAGCATGTAATTTAAGTAACTTTAGTGAAAAGAAAGACAGTGCGAATCAATAAAATTGTTGAGCAATGAATTTGTCCCACTGTAAAACAGCTGGTCAGTCAACGAGATTTGTTTGTTTTTTTTTCCATTATAATTATATTTTTTTTTTTTTGGTTATTTGTTTATATGGCATTTTAGTTCACGCTTCATGCAACATCGTAGGGTCAAGGGCAACTGGTTGATGAAGAGACCAAACGAAAGGTAAAAGGGAGTTGCCACAGCTTTTGCGGCTTTCATAAGGTGGCAGGTGACAAGACAGGGCAGGAAAGGGGTAAGGTTGCTACCTGACCAAAGGTTACGTTTCAATTACTAATTAAACCGTTTATAACATCGACTTGGCCAATAAACACGCCCGACGCCAGTTTTGGAACAAAGTCTACGAGCGTTTTATCACAGGTTTTATCAAAAGAAACACAGTTGTAAAAACTAATTAGTACCGGCATGTATGTATGTCCGTTAGTAAGTAAAAGACATATAACAAGAACAACAACAACAGTTTGTAGCGATAAAGCTAAAGTTGTTGTCGCCTGTTGCTCAGCGAGCTTTGAATTTCGTTCGGAGTGTTGCTGATAACGCTACTTTCCTGACTAATTACCCAAAGACATGTGTTCACCTGTTTATTGATAAGCGCGGCAATAAGTGTGCCACTGTATGTGTGCGTGTGAGAGTGTGTCTGAGTCGTATTAGAATAGCTAGCTACCTGTGGACCGGTAATTGATTGAGATCAAATTCCAATTGGAGAACCTTTAACGGGGGTTGTTTACATTAACAATGAAAGGGCGAAGCGAATTTGATCGGAAACGAATTTGAAATTCGAAGCGATGCAAAATGTTAAACAGATCAACGAGAAATCTCCATTAATGACCCAATGCAATACCCAATTGTTTATTTATGCAGATAAATATACGTAAAAAAAGCATTGAATATGCAAATTCTACAATTTTATATCTTTTTAAATACTTTCATTCTGACTAATAACATATGTAATTTGATTTGACTCAAAAGAAAGGTAATAAATCAAACTAAATAAATTAGCTTTAAGTATATACATATTTTAAATCGAGCCACAGTCACGCAGTAGAAATTAAATTTATGTTCGTGTCACGCTGCTATCCCTAACTCACCACCCTGCTAACCCTAACGTAATTGCAAGTAAGCATATTTAATTGAATACAATTTTTTAAAGGGTTGTAATTTTTTTTTACAATTTTGTTTGTTTTTTTTTTTCGTCGTTTTTTTGCACATAGTATGTGTACTATGTGCGAGTGTATGTTAAGTTAAGGTACTCACTGTCGCAACGAGGCCGTTATTTGATTCATGCGATAGCGTTGATGTTTGATCTCGTTGAAGCATTTTTGTTGATGACTGTACAGCTGTTCCAGCAGCTCAATATAGCGTCTGTTGCACGTCTGCAAAGATGTTAGAGAGGGAAGGTGCGTTGAATGAGAGGGATATAAATATTAGCAGCTGTTCGAGCTTGGAAAGAAGAAAAGAGCAACAAAAACAACAAGCGCAAAACTCACCTCAAGTTCTGTGTACTCGCGATTGAGTTCATTCCATTCATTTTGCAGCGCTTCGATGTCCATTTTATACTAATTATTATATTATTACTCTGGATGTTGGTGTTGTTAGATTTACTCCACACGTTGTCTGTTGTATGCAACAGCTGTTTGTGAGGTTAGGGTAAGTGAGAGGGGAGGTCAAACAGTTGCCGGCTATTGTTGGGGTTGCCGCCTGCGCTTTCTGCCAAGTATTTTGTTGAAAAATCAATTGGACGCAGACAGAACACAGACATATGCATGTATGCACATATGTATGTACGGATGTATCCCTCTATATTTTGAGCACAGCCACAACGGAATGTGTGTTATTGGTACATATATTGACAGTTCCCACTGTGATTGCAGCGACACTTTCGACTTGGGCACTTGCAATTGGAAATTATGCCGCCGTAAATCAATGCTGCTGTTCCTTTTTTCTATTTGTTCGTCGTCTTCTTCTTCTTCTTCTTCTGTTGCTCTGTGCTGTGTTGTAGTTGTTGGCGTTGGTGTTGCTGCTGGCGTTGTTTTGTTTAAAAATAAAAATTTGAGCGAAGCAGCGACGATTATGCCGTACGCTAACTAAAACTGAACTGAACCGAGCACACACTGCACACACTGTATAGAGCCAGGCGATTGCCAATTGCCCGCGCGCGCAATGTGACGATGGCGACAGCGACGGCGACGACGACGGTGTGCAGGGCAACTACACTGCTTGAGGAGACTTAGTTTGGCGACGTCGAAGATTAGATTAAAGTTAAACACAACACACAACAAACACAGCACGACAAACAATATCTTGCGAGAATTTACTTGTACCAACAACAAAACAATGCGGGGGAATAAGAAGCAGCAACAGCAGCAGTCGAAACTCCGGTCGCTTGTTGCGTCGTCACTGCCACGCAACTAATATAGTTGTGCCGCTCTCTTGAATGAATTCGTTGTATGTAAGTAATGTTATCTTGCTCACACTCATGCCCTGTATACTTCGTAGCGTGATTGCGAATGGTGAGTTTGTCATCAATGGTGAGTTTGTTGCGCGCGAAATTCAAATTCAAATGTATTTTAGACTGTGCTTGTTTTTTTGTTTTTTGAATAAATATATTGGCTTTGTTGTGTTTAGAAAGCATGTTTAATTTGAAATGCCAAGCCTACTAACATTAAATGTACATTTTCAGCAGTTTTGTGTTCTATGGGCTAAACAATTAAACATGAGTAATTAATAAAAAAAAAACAAAAAAAAAATATTGTATGCATATTGTTTATATGAATGTGTGTATGTATATATGCATGTATGTATATATAAACATAAACTAATCAGAACACTGCTGTGGAGTTATTCCTTGCGCCTGGCACGCAATCGAAGTGCCAAATATGCAAATCCTCGAAAGCTAATAATGAGCAGGACCAATCCAATATAATCAAGAGGAAGATCTGCAACAGAAAAGTTAAGCGTTTCCAGGATAACTTTGCCAGAGCTGGGACATGTCGTATTGGAGGAGGTGCAGGTGATCTCTCCAGGCTCCACATCGGCCCACTGATTAATTAGAAGACCTTCATTGGCGTATCGAAACCAGGACAGATATGACAACCATTTCAGATAAATGGGCACTGATCCCGAGTTTAGGAAGAAGCCACCGAAGAGCAAGAATGGAATGATGACCGGCGGCCCTATCGAGAGTGCCATGGAAGTGGAGGAGCTGGCGCACGATATCAAATAGCCAAACGAGGTGGACACATTGGCGACCAGTGTCACCAATGCCAGGCAGTTGAAGAAATGCAGGGCTCCTGCCCGCAGTCCAATCATCGGATAGGCAATTGCCGTAAACACAAAGGGCACGGTCAGAAAAAGTGGCAGCTCCGCTATAGTCTTGCCCAGAAAGTACGTGTCACAGCGATAAAGTCGACTTCGTGCCTCCCTCATAAACACAGGCAGCTCCGAGGTAAAAACCTGAAAGACAAAAGAAAAACAGCGTTGAAAATCGGATATGGGAATCAAGTCAAAATGCGACTCACGTTGATGGTGGCAAACACATTCTGGAAGGTCATGTTGGTCAGGAAGAGAAATATGGCGCCATTGATGTTCATCACGCCCACCTGGGTAAGCTGCTGGCCCAGGAAGATGAGTCCAATCAGCACAGCTACCATCTAAAAGGGGAGATTCAATAAGGATGATGAGATAACGATTCACTCGAGACCGCTCGACACTCCATCAAAATATAGTTGACTTATATAAATTATTTTTAAATAATATCTGAGATTGCGAATAAAAAAGTTATGAGTTTAAAAATATAAAGCAAGTATTCTGTAAACAGGATAAACTTTTATTTTCCATTGTTGTTATGAAATTTAAAACTGTAAATAATAAAGCTCATGTGATTTAACAAAAATTCAATTTCACAAAATAACAAAATAAAAATTGTGAATTTTCGTTGGCTCGCGACCTTTCTATTTAATTGAATTCGAGTATTTAAATTGAAACTGATTCAATATCGAGCCAGCTAAATACTCTAATTCAATTAAATAGAAAGGTCGCGAGCCAACGAATATTCATACTAATTTCATAAATTTCGAAAATTGAAATAGACCTCGAGTCAGCTGATTACTCAAAAACTACAAATTTAACTGTAATATCATAATTTTTATATTTAGATTGAAAATTAAAAGGTAAATTTAAGTTTTATGATAAAAGTCAAGAAATAACTCATATGCTACAAAATTTAACCATAAAGAAATCACGAAATTTTAAAAATAAGTGGTCAAGATCAGGTTCTCTGTAATGTTAAGAAGTTTTGGTTTTCGACGCATTTGTTTTTTTTTGCCAAAAATTCCGATGATTTGAAACTCTTTGTATATTTGACCGAAAGTTAAAAGTCAAAAGTTTTATGGTAAAATTGTTTCTTTCATAACTAATTTCGATCGCAATGAAATTTATTGGGTAGATCGGAAAAATGGGATTTAACTGTTACTGCCGATTAAGTATATAAATATTTAATAATGATACTCATAATAATATTCATAGTTCATACCGTGGTTTGAATGAGTCGCACTTTGACCAGCAGCGGCTCCTTCAGCACAGATAGCCAGGATCGCCAGAGCACGGCACGGAACTGCATTAGCCAAGTGGCCTTGTAGGTATAACCGTTCTCCGGCTGCTCGAGTGGCTTTGTCTGCGCCTTGGTGGCCAGCAGTTGCTCCATATCCCGGGCCACTTTGCTGATGGCAAAGTTGTCGCAAATCTTGGCAATGCGCTCGCGGGATTCGACCTCGCGACCTGGCACAATGGCCAGCACCTGGACATAGAAGTCCGCTGGATTGTAGTTGGTCGGACACTGGGCACCGACACTAATGAATAAAAGAGAAGCATAGATGGATATTGATTCAGTAAATGTAAATGTCTCCTCTTATTCAACTCACTAGGAGAAGAAGTCCACAGCTTCGCTGGGCGTGCCCAGAAATGCGACACGGCCCTCGGCGATCAGGAGAATCTTGTCGAACAGCTCAAACAACTCCGACGAGGGCTGATGTATGGTCAGTATGACGGTCTTGCCCTTTTGCGATAGCTTCTTCAGCACCTGGACAACACTGTGCGCGGTAAAGGAGTCCAGGCCCGAGGTGGGCTCGTCGCAGATCAGGAGCGGCGGATCGGTGAGTGCCTCCGAGGCGAAGGCCAATCTCTTACGCTCTCCGCCCGACAATCCCTTCACGCGTCCCGGCACCCCGATAATCGTGTGCTGGCATTTGCTCAGCGACAGCTCCTGGATCACATGATCGACACGGGCCACACGCTGCTTATAGGTCAAATGACGTGGCATCCGCACCATGGCCTGGAAGATGAGATGCTCCCGTGCCGTCAGAGAGCCGATGAACAGATCGTCCTGCTGCACATAGGCACAGCGTGCCTGCATCTCCTTGGCATCCACCGGCTGACCATTGAGCAGCCGCATGCTTGAGGGCGACACCTGCACTCCCTGCGGCGACCTGAAGGCCAGGGCGTTCAACAGAGTCGTCTTGCCCGCTCCCGAGCTGCCCATCACGGCTAGCAGTTCTCCGGGATAAGCCACGCCGCAAACTGGGGAAGAGAGAAGTCAGAGCGCTTTAGTCGAGTGTGCTCGACCGTGAAAGACCCGATTCCCTGATCCGCTAGAGGTTGCTAATACTATTTTTAAAGCGGACTGATCTCCTCCAAAAAAGAACAAATTGAAATTGATTCCCCCCTCACTCCACCACACACTTTTTTTGTGGTGCATTGTGTTTAACAGTAGTATTACAGTGAAAATGCTAAAGATTTTCATAAATGCTAAAAAATATAAAATGTTTCGATGAAAATGTACAATTTTTAGAAAATGTGAAAAGCTTTAAAAAATGCAAAAAAAAAAAAAAATTTCAAGAATTTTTCCAAATTCTAAATTTTTTTTTACAATTTCAACATTTTTTCTAATTATTTTCAAAGTTTTTAACATTTCCATAATTTTTTAATATTTGAAGGTGAAGAAGATGAAGGGGGTGAAAGGGAGGCCTTACCATTCTTGAGGAGATGCTTGCGTGGCGCAGGAATATGGCGCTCGTTGCAGAAGAGTCCGCGTGTGCGATTGACGAGCTGGCGCCAGTTGGAGCCGGGCTGATGCACTGCACCGAATATGTCCACGTTGTGCCAGGCATAGGTGAGTGTCTCCGGCAGCTCTCGGAGTGAATCCGAGCTGCTCAACGTTCCGTAGTTCTTGCTCTGGCCAAAGCCTTGGCTGATGCAGCTCTGCGATGTTGGCGCCGATGCTCCCGCCGTTGTGCTCTCGCCCTGCTGTAAGATTCGAGGGGGGTAGGTAAATTAATGAGTAGATGAGTAGATAGTAGGCGACACCGACGCCCAAAAAGGTTTCGAAACTTTTCAATTTTACGCGAATTGCCGTCACTCCCCGGACCATAAAAAAGGGCGACGACGCGTAAATCTTTTCGGCGTGCTAATCCCGGCGCCAACGCGAAAGGGACCCATTTTGACTTGGTGGCTTAAGGGGGGAAGGGCAGGGAAGGGAAGGGAAGGAACGTCTGTTTAAGTTTCATAAAAATGCCCAAGTTGAAAGAGCCCGGCCGAAAGACTCAACTCGACTCCACTCGACTCGACCATTTAAAATGTGCAAATTAGGGTGGCCATAAGCCACAGACGGTGCCGACTCCAACTCGGGGCAATGGGGCAAGCAGCAGGCGGCCATGTTGCCACTTCTTAAGACAATTGCCCCGGCGCGGCGTAAATGTAAATCGTTGAGATTCGTTCGGATTTGGGTCCGAATTTGGGTTTTTCTCGTTTCAGAGTTTAAGTTTCAGCTCAGTTTGAGTCTGAGCTTGGGTCCATCAGCTATATTCACCCATTTGAAGGTGACGGTGACTCGCAAGTGAATGTTTTCCTTTCTTCAAATGTTATTTTCGAGTGCAGTGAATCACTTTGAATGGCCAAATGAGTGGGAGTATAAGTGTGAGTGCCTTAGTGTCAAGTGATTGAGCAATTGCGCATGTTGTAATTTACTTAACACGCATTTTCAGCGTTGATTATGACACAAAGGTCCTTTAAACTGGCCCGGTTAACAAGTGTAAAGGGCCTAGAATCATCATTCTCAGTAATTGAAATTAAAAAAAGAAAGTCTGGGACGTTTTCGCAAAGCATCTCCAGGGAGTGTTTGTTTTAAAATACAAATATATATATAAATATATACATATTCATTTTTGATTCATAATAGAGAAAAAGACGAGTTATCTTCCAATTGATACATTTTTGGCAGAACTGATATATAATTGGAAAGGAACTACGAAGAGAACAAACATTTATTTAAAATATGTTTAATTGATCGAAATTGTAAATAGGATAATCCTTAAATTCAATTGAGTTTTAGCTTTTTAAGCAGTCAACTGACATTTATTTTTTTTTTTTTTGGAAAAAAGTCCTGTCAATTAAAAAGAAAAGTTTTTAAATTCAAGGTATTCCTGACTACTTTATAAAGCGGGCAAACCAATTACATAAATACAATTTGGATTGTTTAAATAATACTTAGTTAAAAGTAAAAGTTTTCGCTGTCTTTGGACGGGTAGTTAACTAGCGCCATCTGCCGGCGAGTTATGCCTGCGGCTGGTCAAAAGCGTCACGAGCTCGTTGAAAATGTATTTTCTTATAAGTTATTCAAAAATAGCCGACAAAGAAAAAGTATGGAAAATTAAATAAATATGAAATGTAAGGAACAAGGAGAGTGGCAGGCAACCAGATAATACAGCAACACACACTTAAGAAGCGCCAAAGAAGATGAAAACAACAACAACAACAACAACAACAGCAACAGTGAGAACATAACACAAGCAAATAAATACAGGAAAACTTTTTAATAACATTTTTCGGCCTCATTTGTTGTGAAAACAATTTTACTTGGGCTGTGCAGCGTACCACGCCGCCGCATTACACCGCATTACACCGCACCACACCGCACCACACCGCACCACACAATGGCAACAGGCCCAATTCCCTCATGCCACCCAATGTTGCTTCCACATGTAACGGATATTAAATTTTTCGCGTTTACCTCAACGTCGTCGTCTTCAATTTTTCAAGCCAAATTGAAATGGAGCAGACAACAAGAAACTGAAGAAAAAGATACAAAGAGAGAGAGTGAGAGTGAAAGTTGTAGAGAGAGACAGAGAAATCGTCGGACAGGACTTGAAACACGACGTATTTTTAACAACCAAACGCGACATTCTCAGCATTGAATCTCTCCAATTTTTCATACTGAAATTCGTACATTTGCTTGATTTTCATAATTTTCATAATTTTCTGTTTTCTCAAGAGCAGCAACAAAATGAGCTTATGTTTAATTTTTATGATTATTTATAAGCATTAATGATTATGATTAGGGCTGTGCCGTGAGGTAAAACGCAAAATGCTTTCAATATTGTGGCCATCCGCTCGCTATGGTGCCAATTAGCCCGTCCTCCCTCCTCCCTTCGCCCTCCGACCTCCTTCCTCATTCAAGTTTCACCGCCACAGGCCATGGAGATCCCACAAACAGCTGCCAAGCATCTGAAAGGGATCAGAGGGGGACGGGGAAGTGGCGACATTAACCGCAATGGACGATGTGGGCCCCCAGCTTTGGTTTCACTCTCTGGAAGCCCTATGCGTGGGTCAAACTTCCAGTGGTTGCCACCAAATCTACTAGTCAATTTTGACCCGGATAACGGGATCAATAGAAAATGAATTATGACTTATAAGTTTAGGCCTCAGTTTTTTTTAAGATGCTAAAAATTATGACTCCCTAATTTTATTAAAAAAAACTTGAAGAGAAAAGTAAAAAAACAAAAGATAGTCTTCAATCTGTATTGTATTCTCTATTATTAATAAGAAGTTTTTGGTTCTTGACGCATTTTTGAGCTAGAATGAAACTGAAAACTGAAAGAGAGAATTGTCTCAAGTTAACAAAATATGGACAGATTCATATTATATATAGTTCTATAGTATTTTTCTTTCCTAACGTATCTTAATTTTACTATCACGTTTTATTAATGTTTGAGAATAACTGAGAATAATAATTCGATCTATTTAGAGTTTGCATAAATTACCATTACGATTACTTAGAGTTGGATTTAGTTTATCAAAGAACCTTAGAAAACTTAATAATTCACTTTACAGAATTTTTTAATTTATTAAATTTATTAAAAGGCATCAAGTCAACTTTCAGTCACACAAATAACTATTACACAATTAACAATTATAACTAGAAATGTTAAACTTAAATATTATTAACAAAATATACACAAATGAATGAATGTTAGACTTATAATAATTTTAGGTTTAAGAATAACTTGCTGGTAAAAAGTCTGAAATTTTGGCATAAACTCTAAAACTCTAAATTGATGGTTTTCCTTGGCACTTTACGCTATCTTCAGCTGGGCGGGCAACTTGATGTTATTGTCTACTAGAATGCAATGTGACATCCCCGCGATTGATAGCGCGAATACAATAGCCTTATAGCCAGACTGAATTTATGACTGATGGCAGATATGTTAAGCCTCTCTTTGTCTATCAATCTCAATTGGCTTTCAGCGTTAATTTAATTCACGTTTTGGATAAGCTAACTGTTTCTGATTCCCAGGGATTGTAACGATTATAAGTTTTATGAAAAAATTATGAAATAAGCGATATTTCCTGATTTTTATAAAAAAGTTTAACAATTTTTAAAATAAAAATAGAAAAAAAAAGTTATTTTTCAATTGTTATTTAAAAGTTATACTATATATTTTAAAAATTAAATCTGGAATTAAAAATTGATCCTGTCCTTCCAAAAATAACATATGTGCAATTTTATCAATGTCCCTGTCATTTTTTTAGTGGTTAATTTTTTCCGACTAATAACTCTTATTTGCAATCCCTGTTTTATACTGACAGATACAATAACTGAAAAATAGATTAATCTTAAAATCTCTTAAATACCCGAATTTAAATTCCAGCTCGGAGTCAAGAAAAATAAATATGGAGATTTAATGACAGAACTGTAAGGTGGCAAGTTTTAGACGATGAAGAGATGAAAGACGATATGTAGATACAGATACAGATACAGATACGGATACGTTGGGCAGTCAAATAATGACCTAGATAAGAGCAGATTATACTCGTACAGACAATATCAATAAAACAAAAGCAATGCGAGCAGAAAGAAGCCAAGACAATGACATAAAGTAAACAAGCATAAAACATGCGTTAAGCACTTGCCAGATACGCGAGTAACAACACACACAGATACAGATACAAATACAGGTTTAGCTGCAGATACAGATACATAAACAGATACTGGCACAGATATAGATACATAGTTAGATACGACAGGTACACTTGCACATCTATAAAGATTTGTTATGCGACACTGCAAAGCAACATAGTTATTTTAGTTGTCGACTGCACTTGTTTTGTGTCCCCCTCCCGCCCAGCCACTTCCCCTCTGAGATGAATCCCCCTCTGCCATCATCAATCTCTGTTGCGCTTAACCAAAAGCTGAATTCACGCGATGCTCGGTTAAAGCCATAGATACCATTAACCGTTGGCCAAAACCAAAGCAATGCGTACACCGAGACTTGTGAGGGTCATAAAACAAGTTGTAAAACAGATGAGAACTGTAAGAAGCATGTGATAAGATAATCTTCATATAGATAGTGCTTACAGTACAGTTGAACTTCTGTTGAGTGAACTTTTCTACAAAAAAAGCGGTCCTTATAATGTACTTCCATCATGTGCACAACTGTCTTTTTTTTTTTTTTTATTTATGAATATATAGAAGTAGAGTTATTCTAGATCACAAAGTTTCTATAAACTGCATCGCATATCTTCGATTATCTCAGTAGATTTCTTTAAAGTCAAATATATACATATTACTCTCCATAATTAAAAAATGTTTCCTTGTTAAAATTGAACAATATGATTTCTACATTTAATATGATATTGAAAAAATGAAGTCATAAATAATGGTTACATGATTTTGACATACAGTATTATAAGTGAAGCATATTATGATCATAGTTAATAATGTCATCTTGCATACAGTGGGTGCTGTTAGTATGCCGCTTCGTGAAGAAACAAAACCCGACACTGTTCATGAATGTATGCTATGTTACTATATGATCGAAAACAGATCATCGTTCTATAGTTGTAACGTTGGCTTGACTCCAATTACTTTGTGCTGCAACATTTGTTTCATATAAGGCGTTCCTCTGTCCATGTATGTGTATGTGTTTCTCAGTGCCTCTGTCTCTGTCTGTGCGTAATCATTTTGATAGTCAACACTGTCTGGGTCACCTTAAGTTAAGCAAATCGACAGATTCTTGAACATTTTTGCATTTAGGCTGATGCAATTGCGGTTGCGGTTTGTCATGGGCCATACGACTGACAACTGCGTGGGCGCAAAGGGGAATGAGGCGGGGCTGGACCCTCAAATATGTTCTCACGCTGTTGCCGCCTGAAAGTATGCAACATTTTCGTACTCACATTGTGCAACTGCTCGGCGGAGGGATGCTTGCTGCTGCCGCGCAGCAAGAGCTCCTGATCCTCTTGCCCCATTCTATCGCTTGGGCAACTGCAACAGGCGAGCTCACACACACACTATTACACTAACACACCAACACACCTATACAAAAACACACAAGCACACACACTTAATGGAACTTAATTTTCGTAAATTTTGTTTGCAAATATTATTTTCGCTCCTTTTCGACTTTGAATTTTACTTTTTTTTCGCAGCTTCGTGACGAACACGCTGACAAAACGCAACTGAAGTTGAGGCGACTGACGACTGAGCGATTGAGCAGCGACTGACGGTGAAGGCGACGACGACGACGACGGCGGCGACAGCGGCGACAGCGGCGACAGCGACGTCGCTCTGCTTGCGGTTGCACTGAGTGAAATTTGATGAGTGCAAGAGATTAAAAGCTGAGCAACAACAATCGCAAGAACAACAACAATTATAATCAGCAACAACAACAAAGGCTTTGTCTATTTGCATGCTGATTAGAGAGCGAACGTTGACGTCGCTGTCGCCGTCGCTGTTGACGTCGCTGTTGACGTCGCTGCTCAGCTGCTCGTCTCCATTTCCATATTCGTCTTTGCTTGACGTCTCTTTGGTTTTAGCTTATCAGTGCGTTCGCTTTTACCTTTGTTATTATTGTTCTTTGGCTCCTTCTTCTTCTTCTTCTTCTACTTATTCATCTTATGCTCATTCTTCTCATTGCTTTTCTGCCTGCTGTCAGTTATCATTTGCTGTTGTTGCCTCTCAGTTGCTCAATCCCTTACTCTCTCTCTCTCCAATTGTTCATGGACGGGGAGGATCAACTATTCGCCATCTTTATGAATATTCTTGATCTGATTGATCAAGTTAAGATATGAGAATGCTACAATATTTTATTTGGTATTCTGAATTTAGCTGCTTTTTTATTTTGCACGTCTTTGCAGAGGGCATTGTAGTATGTTAACAAGATATTTTCATTTCGATCCGTGCGGCACCTTAATTATCTATATACATATATACATTCATCTTTATATATTCTTAACAACTCTTCAAATTAATTTTAAAATTTAGGTTTACATCGAATTATATCATTTGGGCATTTCACTTAGTTAACATACTTAGGCATCTAGAAATTTATCTTATCTTAGACAGTAGTACTTGCTATTAATTCTAAAGCACACATGACTAGACATTCTTATATAATATGTATAAATAAATATACGGAAATTACAAAAACTTACGTATTGTAAGACTGTAATTACTAGATTAAACTTGGACTGAAGAATAGACATATTTACCTTGAAATCATGATGTTGGTGCCCGTATAAAGGGACAGCTGTAAAGAAAAGGATTTGGGATAAGCCCGATTAAAAATGTGGGATTTTATAACAATCATCTTAATTTGTCAGCTAGGAAAATTAGACTCACAATATTGGGTATAAGGGTTTTGCAATCGTATTCCGATATCTATTAACGTTTATCTAATCGCTTTATTTTAGGAAGGAAATGAAACCGGATTAAAAAAACTTAAAATAATTGAGAAACTAATTTTTTTCTTAAATTATCTTCTAACAATGTGTACATTGATAAATTGATAAATTATGCATATTACAAAATCTCTGCAGCAATGGCAAAAATGTTAATGAAATGCAAAAATATCACTTCAATATTGATGCTCGCCGTTCTTTTCGCTGATTTTTTAAAAATGTTTAGATACATAGTGAACAAATTTGACATTTTTGAAAATTAATTTAAAAAACATATTGTAATTGAATAAAAAGTTATGAGGGTTATCTAGGTAGAAACATATGAAATGCATATTTACAATTGCGTACTGCAATTGTTTCTGAGATTTACATACAGGGTAAGCCAGTGGTCGATCATTTTAATCTATTTGTCATGTAGTTGCAGAGCATTTCAAATCTTCGTATTGCTCTGACAATCAGTATGGATTTTGTAGCTTATGTAATTGCAGGGTATTTCAATGTGTTCCTCTCTCAATTCAATTGTAATGTAGTCAGTTTTCTGTCTTTGGACTCAAAACTAGTTTGTGGGCGCAGGGTCATGTCCACAAAGTGCCACACATACACACACACACATATACACACACACATATACATGTGTACATATATTCTAAACATGTTGTTGTTTTTGTGGGCACCTCTAGGGCTTCTGCCTTTGATCGTCGCTGCGCTGCGTTTGAGTTCAACTCAAATTGAAATCGACTTTCACACAAAACTAACTCAAAGCCCAAGTGGTTTGTCAATGTTGCAGTTGCAGTTGTTGCTGCCGAGCCTTTAATGTGTCACAAATTTGGGGCATGCGGCGCGTGGCAGAGTTGCCAAGTTGCACGTTCATGTTGTCGTTGTTGTCGTTGTTGTTGTTGCAGAACCGAACACTAAATTCATCCTGAACTTTTGCTAAGCTCAGTTGCCAGCCCCAGTCGGATGCCATCATTTACTCACTCAAATGCTATAAACTTTTTACACTTAACAATTTATTGTCACTCTGCTCGACGCTATCGTCGCTTTCGTCGTCGCTGTCGCAGTTGGCGTCGCAGTTGGCGTCGGCGCTGGCATCGCATCGTTGTTTGTGCTTTGCAGCTTGCATTGGCAAAAGTAGAAAAAAGTGCAAAGAAGTAACTTGAGCAAAAACCTAGAAAGTTTCGCTAACACGCTTTTACACTCTCTCCCACACACACACACACACATACAGACACACACACGCACACACACGCACACACACACACACACACACACACACACACACACAGGTAGTGCTTTAGAAAAGCGGCCATTGACACTTGAAATCAAGTTGAAAGAGTTGTTTGCAGTTGAGTTTGTCCCTGGCATGACGATGGCTATGAGGTAAACCCCCTGCCCAATATTTCCATTTTCTTTAAGGAGTTCCTCATCTGGCCTCTTCCCCCCTGGTTTCCCTCTAGCCCCCTTTACATTACTTTGCAGCGCGTTAGCCCATGCAAATTATTGACGCGGACAGCGGCTTCAATAAATCTATAAGAGTGTGTGTATGAATACGAGTGTGTGTGTGTGTGTGTGTGTGTGTGTGTGTGCCTGTGTGGGTGTATGTGTAGATGTGTGTGTGTGTGTGTGTGTGTGCTTGGCAACTTTTGCTGTGCCTCATGCCACATGCCGTGTGCTAACTTTATGCCAAGCGCCACGCTAATCAGACAGCTTTCTAGTTCATTGCATTGAACTAGCGCCTGCCCCGCCCACATCGAGAAGCGTGCCTCCCATCTGTAAACGCACCGCACCACAGCAGCACCACAGCACCACCTCTGCCGCCGTGGCGTTTGGCTCGTCCGTCAAGCAGCCACTCAACTGGCTGTAATTGCCAAGTAAATCAGCGCTGCCACTTGCCAAGCCCGAAAAGTATGTTCTCTAACGTGCCGAGGAGCTAAGCGGGTTAAGCGGGCTAACAGGGGTTAAGGGTGGTGCGAATTGCCATTGGAGTTGGCATATATACAAGAGAGAGGGGAGGGAGGGGGCGGGGAGGGGGCGGGTAGCTAAACTTTTGAGAAGTTTTAAAGAGGAATACTTCATGGGCTAGATTCATAGTTAGTTAGTTGGTTGCAGGGCTCGACTTGGATGAACGAATGAAGAGCGGTCTCTGCCGCGGGGGTTGTCGTTCAAAAACTTTAAAAGAGATGTGAGCGAGGGGGGGGGGTTTGCGAGAAAGGGGAGAGGTGGGGAAGTAACAAGGCAAGGGGTAGCAAGGGTTGTCTGAGCCTCAGCAGACATGTTCGTACATCCGAGGACACAGAGGAAAAGAGTAAGAGTAAGAGGAAAAATCCTTATCCTTTTGGACTCATAAATCTGTAAATAGTTTAATTAAAAAATGTAAGTGAGATCAATTTAAAATAATTGATAATAATTAAGTTAGAAGAAAACGAAAATTTGTCTTTTCATCTGTGGTTTCAGCTTATCTTAATGATAGATGTGGGATAGGTTGAAAAGTTTGATTTGATTTTTCCAAGCGCTACAATCTGACTCATATAAATTATGGTACTAGTCACAAACACTTATTTATTCCCATATTGTAATACGTTTAGCTTTAGTCTATTACATTTTATATAAAAACAGCTTTAATGTAATACTATAATAATGATGGATGTTATGATTATTATTAAATTATTATTATTTATATTATTATTAACATTATAATATTTTTGTTATTTATTTATATATATTTTTTTTTAAATATTAGGACGATAATTAAGTATTTTTAAGTCGGCTCAAGATGCGAACTCCGAATTAAATAATCTGCGTCTAAGGGCCGTTTTTTCAATGTACATTTTGTTTAACATTTAATGTCAAATTTGACATTAATTTCTATACATTTTACGTCAGATTTTCTTTTCAATAGTTATCAAACACCTTATTTAGACATTGAAAAAAAACTTGCCAAATACTGATAATGTTAATGTTGTTTGCTCTGGTTGAATCAGAAAATCTTCAGAGGTCAAAGTCTTATGCAAAACTATCAAAAGCTTATATATTTATTATATTCGATAAGTGTATTCCGAATTAGAGTCAGAGCGTCGAAATCCAAAGACATTAATTTACACTGATTTACACTAATTTACAACTCTAGTTCTAAAAACTACTGCAGTTTATAGAAACTAATTTTTATTCAGTCTTTTTTAATGTTTCCGCTTAAGTGAAAAGTATTTATTAGATCTATACTTTATTATTTTTGATACTTTGGCAGCCCTGAAACTTATTTTTAGCTTTATTGGCCTGAACCCATATTTCAAATATGCATAAAAATTGCTGTCATCAATTCGCTGATGAATTTTTCTATGCATAAAAAGCTTGAGTTTGAGATGGGAATGGGAATGGGATGGAGGCAGAGAACTTCTTCGATTGTTTGTCGCCGCTTTCGGTTGAAAAAGGGTTGTCAGAGCGTCAGTTAGAGCTGCGGCTGAGTTGCCAATTTCGTTGCGTGCCCCACAGACTGCAATAAAACGAAATGGCAGCAGCATATTTTTCTATTAAAGCGCATCAACCGAATGTTCAACTCGGCGATAAGACACACACAGCAGCAACAGATATGAGATTGCGAGGAAAAATGGGAGAGGGAGAGACGAAGAGATAGGGGGAGTGGAGGCAAAAAGATGGAGAGTCGCCTACGAGTTTTGCCGCTTACAGCACGCGCGCGTCTCATAAAAACGTATCAAAACATCCGCTGGGAGTCATAAAAATTTTGCACTTTGCCCGCAGATGCAGGCCGAGTCAACTTTTGTCTTACAGGCTCGACTGAGAATGAAGCAGAAACTGAAGCAGAAGCTGAAGCTGAAACTGAGGCAGACGCGGCGTATGTGTAATCTAATAAAATGTGCTGTTTATGTGGCAACAGGCTCGCATCCAACGAGAGAGAGAGAGAGAGGGAGAGGGAGAATGAGACAGAATGCCTGCTAGTTAGCCACAACTAGCTTCAAAGTGGCTTCCGCCTTCAGTTGCGCAACAGTTGCCCTGGTTTATGACTGCCCTGGCGGCCGCATTGTGGTGGCCATGCCACGTACCCCGTACAACAGCCAGTAGACCAACTTAACTGCAACTTATGTAGCACCATGTCATGTGGATGCCGCTGCCGCTGCCGCTGCTGTTGCCAATGCGAGTGCGGATGTACCTCGACTCGTTTGTCTCTGTGCGCCATAAAGGTAGATATTCGTACTCGTACTCGTACTCGTAGTTATAGCCAGCCATTCACCTCATCCGTTCGCAACTTAAACATAAATTCTAAAAAACTAAATGCAGCGATTTTAAGACAAACTCTTTAACGATTTGACTTGGACATGAATTCAGCTGTGACAAATTGTGTATTCAAAATGATAAAAACGAACAAAAAAATGAATTAACTAAATAAAAACATTTTCATATTACTAAAGTTAATAATAAATTATTTATGCTTAAACTATCAACTCTTGTCTTCGGTAATAAATTCAAGCGGTACCGAAACCATAAACCAAAATCGTTTTATATTTGGTGCCGCAATCGAAAAACACTATTTAGATAATAGCTAAGAATATCCTATATTTTCTTAGATAATTTATCAACAAAACCATACAGAAATTTAAGTAACATAATGTAATGAAACGTCACGTGACTTAATAGGGCTAGTAAAAATAAGGAACAAGGGAAGTAAATATAATGAAATACATAACAAAATGACGTTATTGTCGAAACCGACTTACATTTTTGTAATTTATTGTTATTTACGCTTATATCAATTATATAGTCGAACTTATTAGCATATATGTTTATTAAAAGAAGTTGTTAAAAATGTTACTACTCCCTTGTGCTCTGTCGCATTATGTCCTCGCTCTTCCCCTATAAAAAAATTCACAACTCTTGCACTTAAAGAATAGGAAAAAGAAATGATAATGGGATGAAAATGTCTTCTCAAACGAATGCTTGCAGTTTGATGTGAGAAAAGAAAGTATTTTATTGTTATAGAAGCTGTTTGAATTACATGACTCTTAATAACAAGCTAATACAATTAATAAACATGTTGTTTTCGCGTAAGGATTACAATAAAAATAACAAAATTGTCAGTTGAATATTATTTTCTTTTTTAATTATATCCAATAGGGTATTAAATTAAAAAGTATGCTTCATTGAAGTGCAATCAAACAATTATTCGATTTCCAATAATACCGAGTATTTTTTTTGCAAGTTTATTAAAATAACAGTTAAAGCACTGGGTCAGTTAAAGTACAAGTATTTGCACAACTAGGAGATATCCAACAAAATATATTCCAACCAATTGATATGTTAAGATAAATAAAGAGTATTATTAAAGAATATAAATCTTTATAAGCATTGCAAGTTTAAAAAGTTTGAAATTTTATTTATGGATTATTTCAGATATATGTTATCCTTGCCAGCAATTTGTTATGTTTCCAGGGTATATCGAATAGCATTTGAATGATGTTGCTGTAGATTATTGGATTTAAGACAAGCGGCTTAAATGCAATGCGCTTAAACTGAAAACGAGTATTCATGATTGCGAATCAGCAGCAGTATCGACACTTGTACATATAAATAGACCAGAAGGTGAAAATAAGTGGGGTAAGGTGTTTAATTATGAGTGAAAAGAAGTAGAGTAAGGGGTTTAATTATGAATAGAGAAAGTTGCGGACTCCATATACAAAGGTTGCAAGTGATTCGCGATTAAAAATGCATTTAATTTATCACAAGAGGATACAATGTGTCACAGGACATAAGCCAAAAAGTAAGACAAGGCTGTCATCTCTTTTACATCACTTCCTCTCTCTCTTTGTTGCTCTCGTCCCCGTCCATTCGCTGTGTGTGTCTACTCTAATTGGGGTTGGAAATAAAATAATTAAATTGCATTAAAAAATAAGTAAATATGCATATGAAAGGAGAGTTTAACTGTGAGCCGCGAGGCGGTAATGAAAATCCGCAGCTAATTAGCAAACTGACAGCACACACAAAGGGAAATAGAGTGGGAACAAGAGAGAGAGAGACAGAGAGAGACAGAGAGAGAGAGAGAGAGAGGTAGAGCGTTATGGAGGGTTGGAAAAAAAATAAAGCATACGCACCGTTAGACAAGCCAATGAATTATGCAAAATAGCAAACGACAATGAGCTAAATGGAAGGCGTTGTGGAGATGCCTCTGTGACACTGAGCGTTGCTTTTGTTATTACATTTTTTAACATTTGACGTCCATTCTTCCCACCTCCCCCTCGTGTCACACGTGGTGCGGGGGAGCGGGAGTAGCTTTGTTTGGGACTGAAGCAGCCCTTTTTGGGGCACTAATATGCCAGCTAATTTGTTATTCATGTGATTTAAGCGCGTCAAAAAAGATTAATGACTAAAGCAAACTAAAGAAGATGACAAAAAAAAAAAAATACGCAAAAAGTAAAAGAAAATAAGAGGCGGCACATACATACATAATAATAATAAGGGCAGCCAAGGGGCGAGCTCAAGTCCCGGCCAGGACGAAGACCAAAACCAAGACCAGGCACATGCTGAGAGCCAGGCCCAGGCCAAGAGACAATTCAATAAAGGCCCAACAACAACAAAAATGGCAAGTCAAGGTGGCTCTGACAATAGCAAGGAAAAAGTGAAAGGAAAATGAAAATAAGTATGGTGAGAGGGGAAAAAAGTACACCGACAAAATAATAATAAACCTGAGCAAAGTAAAAGAAGAAAAAAGTCACGAGTTAGCGACTACAAAGGCGACAACAATAATTAGCTCGGGGTGCGGAAAGCTTTCTGTGGGGGGAGCAGGATGCCATAGTTTCCCTCCTTTGCATCCTTAGCACATACATACATATAATCGATGTAAGAATTTGAGAGAATTTCTATTCAATGTTACTCAAACGCTACAAGTCTAACTGATATTTGAAGCCCTAGAAATATTAAGTATGAGAATTATGATTCGTTTACTAGCTGCAGTTGATATTCATCTCTAAGTTGGAAATCAAAGTCGGAAAAGTTACTATTGCAACCTTAATCGATTTCTGTCCTAAAAAATGCTAATTACTCGCTATGAACGGCAGTCCACGCTAGTGACGATAGCATCAGAAAAGTGCGCAACATATATACAGGACCAGTGGAAAATTCGAGGTGAGCGTTTTTTTTTTGTAATAAATTATGTGTTAAATTTAATATTGTTCATCACAAAATTGGATATCATATACCTGAAAATGCTTTTGTCACTAGCCTTTTACCTACAGAAGAGGTTTTTTTTTATAAATTTCAATAACTAGAAAGCTAAAAAAAATTGTAATGACCACGCATACTTTTAATCGCTGAGGTTTTTCTAAACAATAGTATAGCTAAAACTATCGATAACAGTTATATGCTAAAATAAATAATACTTACTAATTACAAATCTATCAAATGTCGTGCAATCTTATCAAGTATATAAACATGAATATATTCGTTATAAGCATTCGTAATTTGTATTCTACTGCACTTATTTTTTATAAGTTTATCAATAGTATTCGATTAATCGACGGCAAACAAACTTTACTGTCGGTGTTTTTTTTTCGCGCACAAATATAAACGACTTGTTTCAGTTAACTAAGAAGACTTGAATTTTTGGCCACATACTCGAACACATCCCTGTATCTCAGTTTAATGCACTTTACATATTTGAACCTGAAGATTCCAAAGAATCGAATTGGGCATACTTGCTGCACTTTGCGGTCAATACGAGGTACAGTAGAGCGTGGTGTACTTGCGACAGGCCGCAGCAAGTTATTATCTTTCGTTAAGCAAATTAATTGAGTTTGCTTCTACTTATTGGCGAGACCGTTTTTGGGAGGCAACCAACGAAAGTGGGGCAGGACAGGAGAAACTGAAAGATCAACAAGCGGGGACAACGTTTAAGTTCTGGACAAAATGCAACTCTGTTGTGCGATGTCCATTGTCCATTGTCCGTCGGCGTAGCTGTTAGCTTTTGTCTGCCTACCAAATAATGCTGGGCGAAGAACACTTTGATGCGGCTGGGCGGCAAAGTTGTGAGTTGCCCACCGCAAATTAAAGTGCACAACTGGAAAGTTATACTAAAATATGTGTGTGTAGAGGGTTTTTAGGTTCGGTGTAAGGATACGAATACCGATTTTCGGCTACGGATGTGGATGTGGATGAGGCTAACGGATATAAGGAGGTAGAATGTAGAATTCCTGTCCATTGCCTCTCTCTCTATCTCTCACCGTTACAGTGCGTTCCATTGCGTTGCGATATATGTGCATAGCTCTGAGTCGGAGTTAAGTTGAGTTGAGTTGAAAAATAGCCTTTCAGCGGCAACTTTCCAATAACAAAATGGCCAGGACTCGGTGCGGTTTTTGTGGAGCAACAGTTCAGAAATTGCAGCCTGCATTGGCTGCTAAGCAAAACATTCTTGCTAAAGCCGCTGCCAGTGTTGCCAACCCACCTCAGCGCTGTCTTCCGAGTTCCGAGCTCCGAGCTGCCTGAGAAAATGTGCGGTTCTTGCGGTTTACTTGAGAAATCTAATTAAACGAATAACAAAGGCTGCAGGCACCAGAAGCATTCAGCAACGAAAGGCTCCGAAAGGCCAGCAGGACAATGCACGTCCATTGCTCACTATCTACTATATTCGTATAGCCAGAGCCAGAGCCAGAGCCTCCCCTCATCCTCATCCCCATCCCCATCCCCATCCCCATCCCCATCCCCATCCCCATTCCCGTCCTTTACCTTAGTCAATGTCGAAAGTCAACCGAATGCTGGGCGGCTGCGATGCAGTTTTTTGCCTCTGCTGTAGCCTTTGGCTCAATAACAGCTAATCATAAGACTATTAATAAGTTTCTTTCACAAGTTTCAGCCACAAGGAATACTCGTAAGCCAAACTACCCACTTGCCACCCACTCTTGGCTAATTCATTGAAAAACTGTCTATAGGATCAATAACTCGATGATTATGACAGAAAACAAGTCGTAAGTATCTGATACTATTATTGGATATACAAATGTAATTAATGTTAAGAACATAAGTCTTAGAAGTCTTTAGAAGAGATTTTTATTATTCTCATTCTGATTAAACTAACTTGCTTTCACAACGAATTTTCTGGTTTTACACACAAAGAAACATCAAGATTCAATTTAAGAATTTTAATTTTAGCATTGTTTTTATGAAGTAAATATTTCAATATGCTGAGCACTAAAGTAGACAAATAAGCCGAAAAGATTAGAAATATTATAAACTTAAAAGTCTATTATATTGATATGCTCAAAAATTATCACGCATTTGTTGTTTTATTTTTGTATTTATTTATTATGTATATTTTTATATTTCTTATTTATTTATTGTATACATTCGTTTGATATTTAATTAATATTTATCTAATTTTAATTTTGGTTGGGATAAATATAATTGTAGAGGTGTGTATAATTGACTTTGTATGTTTTGGGATATACTTACAATCCTGTCCTCTTCTGTCCGTTGAACAAAACTTGACAACACCAGAATAGCCAACTCTCTTCCGGATATTGAATAGATCTCTTCTTTACGCCACACTCTCGTGCAGTCAAGCAAATTGGCCATTTCTCGTGTTCAGGCAAATCCAATTTGGTCCAAACTCATTGTTTCATGTACTTTTACTGATGTTCTCTCTTTCTCTCTCTGCCGTAGCTCACAATAACTTTCTCCCTCTCCATCTCGTACATATCATTTGCACTAACTGAGTGACACAGTTAAAAGTGGAAGTTGTTTTTGAGTTGAGCGTTGAGCGAGGGGAGAATCGGAAGTTAAGAGCTACATGCGGCACTCGTTAAGTTTCTGTTTTTGAGCACACGACCGTTAGGTGTCGCTTTATGACGCCTGCAGTCGAGTAGTTCGACTTGGCTTGACTCTTGAATTTAATTTTCATTTTCATTTTCATTTCTGTTTTCGTTTTGGGATGCGATGGGGGCCGAGGCTGTAAAAATGAAAATGGCGTAACAAAAATGAGAAATGAAGAATGACAACATCAAATTAGCTTCATAAAAGTGTCGCTTCGTTGAGCGTGTGCGAGTGTGTAAGTTGTGTGTGTGTGGGTGTGTGAGTGTGAAACAAAACAGTTTATAAAAATGAGAGTACAAAATATTTTTATGATAAATGACTGTAAACGAGCACGTGAAGCAACAGCAACAGCAACAGCCACCGACCATAGACATAAACGTGCAGCTGGCAACCACATACGCACATGACAACTTACACACACACACACACCCACACACCCACACCCACACACACACATATGTATGTGTCTGGCAGCAATTTTGGCGTCGACGTTGACATTGACGCCATTTCCGGCCGCCACAACCGAGACACGAACCAGCACTGCCAACAGCAACAGTTGTCCTTTGTCCTTGCCACCAGCATGGTGACATGTGTCAAATGCGCGTTGTCACACACGCACACACGCACACACACACACACAAATATATATGAATACATCTGCAGTTAAGACTTCCTTTGGCATTTCAAACCTGAGATTAGTTATCATTAACTTGAGATGTTTCGGGTCTTAACTTCTTTACACGATTATTAAAAATATTCTCTGCATTTTTCTGAATATATTTTTTAAGCTTATTATGTTTAAAATATATAAGATTTTAATCTTAGCTTACAATTAACAAATTTTAATACAGACTTTGAGTACTTTGACTTTGTTAATTAAAAAAAAAAAAAATTAAACGGTTTTTATTAATTTAAGATTGTTCAAAATTAAAATATTTAAATAAATTTGATCATATTAATCACAGCAGTACATTTTGAACATTTAAGGCTAACAATTAAAGTTGAAATAGTAATATTTAAATTGAACAGAAGACAATTAAATACAAATGGGGGAAAAGAAAGTTAACATATCAATTGTTTATAAAAAAAAACTAATATTAATTTACGAATATAAAGCAAATGTTTAGTTAAATTTATGATTATAAATATTTTTAATATAATTAGATAGGATAAGATGTATGTATAGATATATAGAGATCCTTCGTTTCGTTTTGAAGATGTACCCCTGAAATTGGGAGTCTGTAGTTGGCATAGTCGACTGCCACACAATGTGGATCATTTCAAACAATGCTGATTAGATTATTAAGATGCCCTTAGATGCCTTTCAGCTGCATGACAAAATCCTCTCATATCCACTTAAACGAAACGCTAGAAAAGCGCTCTGAAGCCAGACCAACAACAGCAACAACAACAACAACAAATGATGGACAGTATCGGTGAGGCGGCGGCTGATGAAAAATACGTGTAGGGAATGAAGAGGGGAGGAACGGGAGGCAGGAAGGGTGCTTGTGTTCCGGGGGCATGGCCCTGGCAGTGGCAGTGGCAGTGGCAGTGCCATGATGGCGTTGTTCGGCTGCGCACTTGTGCATCTCATTTTTATAAAAGAATGTCGCACACAAACAAATATACAAGCAAATACACACACACACACACACACATACACGTACACACGGGCATATCGTACGTACAGTAAGACATAGCTCCAGTAAGGAATATAAAAACGACTTCCTCTTAGACGACGCTTTTAGCTAAATTGCGACAAAAGTGAGCAACGGATACGGGCGGAATGTAGGAGAGGCTGTTGGAGAACAGCGGGTGGGGAGAGTGGGGGATGGGGGAGAGGAGAGAGTAGAGGGGTTTTGACATGCCGGCAACTAAAATAATAAAAGAACGTCACAAGAAGCAGGCACATAAATAAATTGCCCCACTCTCTCTTGGTATGCTTGTGTGTGTTTATTTATGTAAGTGTGTGTGTGTGTGTGTGTGTGATTAGGATAAATGTCCACGCGTCCAAATTGGTGTGGCCTTCTTTTGTGCCTTGGCGTGTGCGTGTGTATGTGTTCCTAGCGCAGAGACAGAGATGGAGGCCAAACCGGAAGCGGATATGCGCTGCAATTGTCATCCGCCGTTGGTTTCAGCGGCAAACAACAAAGACGAAAAAATAAGGAAAACATTTCCAAGTGCGATGTGATGTGATGGCATCACATCTTTTAGGTGGGCATCTTCATAAACCGTGTCCTTTATCCGTGTGTTTGTCATGTGCGTCATTTACTTGTTCATTTTTATTTTTATTTGAGCTTTTTGCCTTTTTCTGCTCGTTTTTTTTCTTTTCCACTTTTTTGAGCCACTTAAAGGCACTCACTGACACGCGAGCACAGGGCGATGAAAACATAGAAAGAGAAGGAGAGAGAGAGAGAGAGAAGGATAATCTGCTGGGAGCATATGTCGCATCTGATGTTTGTCTAATTTGGCGCTCCGTTATTATTAAGTGGCCTCGCACTCGATGTGTCACAAAGTGTGCCAAGCCTGCCTGCCACATGCCACATGCCACATGAGGCTGGAAGTGTTGCATGAATCATTCACTTCGTTACGAACTTGTTCTCAAATGTTGTTTAAATGAACTCGTTTCGGCCGCTAAGTAAATTAACTAATACAAAATGTAAGTTATATGTCAAAAATAAAAAATGAAATTTAAAGAAAATAGATATTACTTATTAAACCTATTAATTACTCAGAATTCAAAATGCTTATAGATTAACTATGGCTAAAATATAACAAAATTAGGAAGGAATAATTAACTTTTTGAAAAAAGGCTAACGATTTAACGAAATAATATGATAAAAAAAATCTAAATGGCAGACTATTAATTAACAAACACAACATATTATTTTAAAATTGAAGCAGCAACAAAAAAATTAAAACTAATATATTTTTGTTCAAAAATTAAAATATTATTTTTTGGTTTTATATCACAATTGATAGAGTTCGGAAGTATGAAATGTAGGTTTATTAATTCTAGTCAATTAATGATATCAGGCAGCAGACTGGGCATGTCATTTGAGTGGTGCCAAAGATAGAATCAACTGATATTCGTGCTGTATGGTATACTTATTCATTATTCATCTCTCAACATTCATCATTCACTTGGCAAATCAATCATGGCCGGAGCTGAGTCTTCGAGGCACTCATCTAGCATTCAGCAACTTCCAATGAGTGCATTTGATTGGATGCTACAGTGAATCGACAGTTCAAATTCAGTTTCCTGTCACTTCTGCCACACGAAACTCCTCAAGCAGCTGTGTATTTCCGCCTGTTCACAGTTAATTGCGGCTCAGCCGCAGTTAATCGCATGTTACGCTTGTCGACAATGCGAGAGAGAGAGAGAGAGAGAGAGAGAGAGAGAGAGAGATGGATAGATAGATAGAGACAGAGAGAGGGAGTATCCCTGGGGGGCATATCAGTTACAGACAAGCCGAGGACCATGCCATTGTCTGTTTGCGGGTTCAATTGTCACTTGATATGTTGTGATTATGATTACTGTGTATGTGTGTATGTAAATTTGTGTGTGTGTGTGTGTGTGTGCCACTTTGATGCCCCAATATGTGTAAATGCGACTATTATGTTTGCTCAGGTTTGACAGACATTCACTGACTTTTTTTGTCCTGCTCCCATTGTGATATTGCGCATACGCCGCTTGGTCCGCGACCGGGACCGGACTGGGCCAATTACAATAACTTACTTTAATGTGCGAAATTTATGCTCTCACCTGCTGCCGGTTGCCAGCGATAACAACAACAACAACACACTCTCTCTCTCTCTCTTTCTCTTTCCCTACTCGTATTTAGAAACTTTTTCGACAAAAGTCAAACGAGCTTAGGAGCTGACTGGGCAGCAGGTGTTTTCGATGCTCGACAACGACAACTTTAACACTCGGTTGCCTTCTAGCAACCAACTTCCCCACCTTTTACTCGCCTGCCACGCACAAGCAAACAAATTTATAGCGCTTCTAAGTAATTGAGATTTTTCGAATCTCTGGTGAATTTTCAGTGGCAATTGAACTCAGTCGGAGGCGGAGGCGGAGGCGAAGGCGGCTGGTGGCTGGTTTCAACTTTAAGCCGGGCCCTAAAAGACCTTTCGACTTGAAGTAGTTTAACAATTAAGTAGACGATTGTTTTACTTCAAACTGCAATTTATGCGCCACGAACGCGGCGTGGGGAGGGGAGGAAAGGAAGAAAGGAAGAAACCCAGCGAGCTGGGTTAGAATGTTGACTATCTGTGCCACGCCCAAGCGTGTGCATATTTGAATACCAACATGGCTCATATTCAACTAATTAGGCGAGTTTCGCAAATACATTTTCATTATTGTAATTTTACCCTACACACACACACATACACACACACAGGCAGAAGGCAGTTGGCAAAAAATTCCAAGGGAAAAAAAAGAGCGAGAAGGCGGAGCAAAGAAACGAGCGCAAAAAAGTAGGCAACGTTGCAGGCAAACTTTCATATGCCGAGCACGGGGGTTGCCCAAGGGAGGAGGAGGAGGAAGCAAGGGGAAAAGGGTGGGAGAGGGAAAGGGAGAGGAAGAGTAGAAGAGTAACAGACACCGACACATGTAGGCCGAGGCATTTGCATATGCATCTGCACATGCATACGGAAAACCTGGAGGTAATATGCAAAAGCTACTAAAGCAGCGGTAAAAAACACACACACACACATACTCATGCACATAGCCATAGACACAAGAGCGCAACGTAACGAGAGCTTGACAGAGAGACAGTGAAATGTGAAGAGAGTAGCAGACTGCATGTGTGTGTGTGTGTGTGTGTGCGTGCGAGTGTATGAAGTGTGTTTATGTGTCTAGTGGCTGGGCATTTAAAAGAGATGTGCCGGATGGAAAACCCAAACCAAGAGAAGTCAGCTTTTGCATAACCCAAACAGAATTATACTTAGCAAATTAACTAAAAATATATCAAATATGACAAAAGAAACGTTTAGTTATCAAATAATTCTTTCAATTTGGAATAATTTCAAAAACAATAAATATCATTCATTAATACAAAAACAAAACATATTTCGATTTTGTTTCCAGTATATTTCGAAGTTCTATTTAGGTTTTATCCATTCGGTTTCACTTTCAATGCCGATACAGCCTTTTAACATCTTGAAAGTGTTGAGATCCCAAAATGTATTAACAAATATCAAAAAACAAATATAATTTTTTATCTACAGTTAATGGTTTCTCTAAGTTATATAAATTAAAAATGTTGTACACATTTTCACTCTACACGATCATCGCTCACATAGCCATCTCACTTACTATATTCACTCTTAAACTAAAAGAATGTCAGTTGCAACCAACTTTAGTTTCCTGCTATCCTTTTTTCTCCCCTCTCTCTCCCTGTCTCTCCCTCTCTCTCAGTGTTTCTGGTTCACTTTGAGCCTAAACCCAAAACCATTAACACTTGTTTCTGTCATTTTACATGAAATGCGGAAGCGCTTTTGTTTCTGTGCAACAAACAAGTTTCCTTGCGCCCGGCAACTGCCACTGCCACTGTCGACTTCTCGCTGCCCCTGGCCTATTCAAGCCACGTTTCAGCCACGTTTGCAGCCACGTTTATCCGCCACCTTCCACCCACATCCGCCCACTCACCTAGAAACGCGAATATGTAGGCAGGACTTTTATATTTTGACATGGGTATCCGTATCCTAGATTCATTTGTAGCTTTTGCTTGTTTGCAGCAGCAGGCACCCGTTTATTTGCTTGTTTTTCACTTAGACGAGCTCCTCTCCTCTCCTCCTTATTCCGTCCCGTCCCAGCCTGTCCCTCTCCTGTCCCGTTGAACTCGATCCCGAAACCCGGCAGCACTGTTAAATACTTGTATGTACATTATAACTGAAGCGGCTAGCATGTCAGCCAACTGGATGAGGGTGCCGCTTGCATGTTGGCCAGAAAACTTTTCTATTCTGTGTGCTGTGGCTGTCAACGTCAAGGCGTGGCTTTTGCCTGCTTTCCAGCCCCGTCTCCATCTCCGTCTCCGTCTCCGTCACCGTCTCCTTCACTGCCGTTCTCTGCCGAATAGCCCTTAGCCCATGGCTCTACATTTTAAAGGTGCTCACATGCAAATTTAGTTTTAGCAAAAAACAATATCTGAAAAATGCCACGATCTCTCAGGTGAGAACTGCCAGCAAGTATCGATCATTTTGATTACCGATAAACAGTCGAAAACATTTCTATAAACTTATCATGAATGTGCTTCCTTCAGATTTCTCTCTTACCTTCAACTCTTTCTATCTATCCTTCTCTACTGTCTATTTGTGGCATTCTGAAAGTCTGGAAATTCATAAATTTGCTCGCTCGGTTAACTTGACGCGTTTATGCGTAAACTCTGATGCTTTATCATGCAGACACGACTGGCCACGCCCCCAAAAATGAAGAAGCATTCATGTGGTACGTGATTCAATGAGTCTACTCTCCCTCTCTCTTTCTCCCGGTCTCTTGTGTCTGTCTCTGTCTCTGTCTCAATCTCAAGCTGAACTCTTTCGAGCAAACGTTCGACTGTTTCAAAGGTGTTTCGCAAGTTCTTAAACAATATTAATTTATGAATTTATCATAAAGGCTGACACCAAAATCCAATGCATTCACGCACACACATCGTTAGACGCACACATACACACACACACACACACATACACACTGGCACACATACATATACACAAACACTTACGCCTGTACTAAGAATGATTGGAAGACATCGAAGAAATTTGAGTTTGGCCAAAATCATCGACCAGGCATATAGTATTTGATGATGATGATGATGATGATGATGATGATGATGATTATGATGACTGCGCTTTCAAATGCGAATTTGCCCATAAGTGCGTGGGCGGCATTAGAGTTCTGTCTGTCTGTCTGTCTGTCTATCTGTTATTCTGGCTTTTTGTCTGTCTGGAGTTTCGAATCAATGCGTGAGCAGCATTTTCAATGCGTTCTGCTCGACCATCCACATCCTTGGCACATCCTTCGTACATTTCTCGTATCCTCATGCTCATCTTGTGGATTCACGATTGAAGTTATTTATGCAGACTCACATACAAAGCATGCAAAGATTTTCAGCATTTCCCTCGACTCCTTTCCACTGGGCGCTTTGCCAGCTACAACCAAAAACTGAATCTTCGCCTAGAGCATCTGCCCTGAGCCGCATACAATTAGCTGCAACTGTAATTAAAGCAATTGTACCATAAATCTTTTGCCAATTTAATGGCAAATGCTCTAAATGGGCGAACCACTCGTACTAGCATCAGCTGACGGTGGGAAATACTACCCCCAACCCGGGGGCGTATGTGCCGAGTAATTGTAGAAAAAAAGACAGGAAAAAGAAAAAAACAACAACAACAAAATGCCAAATTAATATAAATTTAATAGTTGGCTGGCATTTATGGCTCACACACACATAAAGTTAAACAGAGGGAGAAAGAGAGAGAGGGAGAAATTGTGAGTTAAGAGGAATAGTCATTAAAACTCTAAAAAAGGCAGAACTTTGCTATACCCTGCATTTTAAAATAATTGTGTATTTGTAACAAAAAATACAAAACAATAAAATATTAATATTTTTAAATAAAAAAAAGTTTTATGAGTATAATGGCTACAAATATTTTGGAATTTATTCCAAAATGAAAAGATATATTTTTCTCAATTGTTTTCAATACTTGAACGACAAATGCATTTCCCCTTCGATTTCTTATTTTAATTTGGGTACATCGCAAAAAACAAAATAAATAAATGAGAAAGAAGTTTTCATTAATCTTGTCCTTGCTTACGGTTGTGAATTAAGTTTTAAGTGCATTGGTAAATTTATGAACTCAACACAAAGCGCCCAAAAAATTACTTTTACAAAATTCAGAAATTAAAAAAATATAAACTAGAGACAACTAACAATTAAATATTTGCCTATACATTTCCTTTGAAAATAATTTTGTTTTAAAAATTAATTTTTTTTATTAAATTTTAGAAGAAAAACAAAATAATCATTTTTTGTTTTATGAATCTGATAGTAAACAATTTTTTTAATTTTTATTTAATTACTTAAAACATTCAACTTTCTTTTGATTTTTATTTTACTTTTCATATGGTATCAATGATTTTCAATTTAGGAATCATCAATAAAAATCAGGCTCTGATTGTTTATATAAATGGTCATCTATTAAAGAAAGCATTTATTTTTATTTCAACTTGTATTGTATGTAATCGAATATAGAGGTTAAATAATTATTTATTAAAAAAAGAGTGTTTTACTGCTAATGGTCGGTATAATTTTCAATAAACAATGATCGTCAAACTGATATACCCCTTGTAAAGCAAAAGCAATTGAAGGAGAAACAATTTAGTCAGCTTTCATGGAGAGTCGCCACACTTGGCCGCCGTTCAAAAGCATTTGGAATTCCAAATTAATAACTGTAAGCCGTTTTGCTGGGTCGCATCCAAGTGTTTTCAGAGAGTTTTAAGCAGGCGTTGCGATTAAAGCGAGAAAGAAATAGACAGCGAAATACAGAAAGAGTAAGAAAGAGTTTATCAACATAAATGTACATGTGCATAAATATAAGAAAATTATTAATATCTTACGGTTTCTATACATACACACACACATACCTATTGTGACCGCACCAGGGCCAGCTTGGGAACTGAGAGAGACACGATGTCGGGAGCCAAGCCGAAGCGGATGTCCAAGTCGAAGCGCAGCTCGCCACGACTCTACGACGCGGACGATCTGCCGCAGTTTATGCAGCCGCTGCTGCAGGCACGGAGTGGACACCCGGAGCCTCGAGACAGCAGGGGCCGACCCAAGTCGGAGATTCTGCGCGAGCTGAAGCGTCTGCGATCCGTGCCCGTGCGCCTCGACGACGAGGAGGAGGAGGAGGCGCTGGCGGCGCCAACGCCAGCGCAGCCGGTGCGCACACTGGAGCAAATTGATGCACTGCGTCTGACGCGGCATCGCATTAAGCAGCTGCTGCGCTGCACGAACTTTGAACAGGCCGTGCGCAATTGCTTTGTGCGCCTCAACATAAGTGCGCTGAATGCGCCTCCGGAGTATCGCATTGCGGAAATAATGGGCGCGGAGGAGCTGCCGGAGGGTTACTACGTGGACAAGACGCCCACCAACATTGCGCTGCATCTGCGCTACGAGGATCTCGTGGAGAATCACGAGCTGAACGACCTATCCAACATGGCCTTCACTCGCGAAGAGTTCGAGTTTTGGCGCGACAACTGCATCTGCCAGGCCATTGAGTGGCCCACCACGGAGCTGGTCGCCCGCAAGAAGATCGAGCTCTACAACGCCCTCAACAGCGAGGGCAAACTCACATCCGTCTTGCAACAGAACGGCCTTTTGCCCCTCACGATGCCAATGCGCCCTGCCCCCCGGGGTGGTTTGCTGGAACGCTTTGGTGGTGTCTATCCTTGGAAACTGCAACGTCCACCGACTCCGCCAGCACCAGCACCAGCACCAGAGGACCCTTTTGTCGGCAGTAGTGAAGGATCTTCCGCATCCGAAAGGCCTGAATTTGAGCTCAAAGCGCTCAATGTGCAAATGGAGGCACAGCGTCCAGACTCACCCATGTCCAGTACCGAACGCAAGACCTAATTTCATCTGACACTAAATTCGAAAATGATTTCTTAGAGTTTTGATTGATAAATTTCTTTAAGTTGCAGCATTAAAAACACAAATAAAAGTTGTTGGATAGATTTGAAATTAACTTGAGCTGCGTCTGCTATCCAGGAGCCTACATTAGAGATGGGCACGGGCCTGTTCGGGCTTCGTGTCCCGCGGGCCTCTTGACAAAACCCACGGGCTTCGTGCATAAAAATCGGAAACGGGCTTTTTTTCGTGCGGGCCCGGGCCTAAGTAAAAAGCCCGAAGCCCGGTAGGCCCGAAAAGTCACGATTTGACACATACTTCTCAAATCGCTTGATAACAAAATTTCTGTAACAACTCATTAATGGTACGCAACTTGCAGTAATGCTCAAAAATACAATTTGTATCTAAAGAAAAATAAAGAAAAAGTAATTAAAAAAAAAACTTTTTTTGTATAGTAATAACGGGCCGGGCTTTTTGATAATTTGACCGGGCCGGGCCTGGACCGGGCCACAAAGAATTATTTCGGGCCCGGGCCGGACCTTTAAAAGGAGCTCTTAAAGTCTCTGAGACCGACGTGTTAATACAGACGGTCGGATGGACGCACGGACAGGGCAAAATCGACTCGGCACTGACACTGATCAAGAATATATACACTTTAAAGGGTCTACCAAGTTTTCTGAATGTGACAAACATACATTTCAAATATACTCTCATCTACTTTCATGCCCATTTTCAATGGCCTTAGAGAATATAAATTGCACTAATGTTCAAGTTTTATTAATATCTGTTCTTTGGTAACATTAAAAAATATATATTTTTGTATAATACATTTTTCATTTAAGTTCAATTTAAAATTAAATAAAATAACTACATTTTTTTTAAAATATAATAAATTGTTTTTAAAATTGTTGCTTAATTGTAACTTGCAATTAGGTAAGGGGATTCAATCTTTTAAAATCTGCCGTTTTGCTTTACTTTCGAATCGCGTAGAAATTCAGAACATGATGAAATTATTTTTATTTTAATTTCATCATGATTCAGAGCATTTAATGTCATTTGGTATGGCATAAGGTTTTGTAGATTCATCGTAGTAGGCATTTATTAAAAATCTTGTTAACGTAGAGGCTTCTGGATAGCAGGCATCTGCTTTTAGTTCTGCTTCTCATTCATAAGCATTTTATTTTTTTCCAAATACGCAACTCGTGAGCATTAAAATTTTTTTTTTTTGAAAAAAATTTGTTTGGAAAAATAACTGAATAATCCGCGTTGAATATTAAAGAAAATTAAATCGATATCGCGAGCGAATATAAGCGCTTGATTTGGTCAAAGAGTCCAAAATAGTTTGAAAGTAAAAACAAATCTGTTGCATTTAATAGAAATTGCCGACTTTAAGCAAGTTTTTAAAAATACATTTAATACGCCAAAGATCATTGGTAAACGGAAGGTTATCATAAGCTACGACTTAGTAAAATGGAGGGACATGAGAATAATCAGTTGGTTAGCTTGCTGATCGACATTATGTCGGGTCATTCGGATGCTGTAATCAAGGCCACGGAGCAGATGGGTAATGGATTCACAGATGGTGCGAGTATCGTTCAATTGTGCACAGTGTTGAGCAATCCGAAGAAAGAGACGGAGTTGCGCAAGTGTGCCGGGGAAAACCTAAAGAAACGACTCTCGAATCCCGAGATTTGGGAGCATCTGTCGGCGGAGAATCGGGCGAGGATTCAATCGGAACTATTTAAGGCAGTCAAGCTGATAAAACCAGATGAAAAGGAGGAGCTGCCATCGATAATTCTTCAAAATCTTGGCTATGTGATGAATCACGTTCGTGGCGAAGACGCCGCAAACTCAAGCGAATGGAATAATTCGATATTCGACTATGTTGAATCCTTATGCGTGGCCCACGACAAACGGTCGCAGACTTTGGGCTCCATTATCTTTAAGCTGTTGGCCAAGACCTCGCCGAAGATGTTTCGCAACAATCTTGACCGGGCATATCGGATCTTTATGCAGACAGCACAGACGGCGGAGGCCCAGAAGAGTCTGTCGACGTTGGCAACGGAGCAACTGCTCGCTGGCTGGGCACTGATCATTCCCCTGTTCGCCAAGTGTCCCAACAAGCAGGCAGATCTGGAGTCCACATTGCCGCACATCATGAAGATGACTCGAGCATCGGCCTATCAGTCGGATCCGAAGTGCAGTTGCCGAGGATTCAACGTGCTCTCCAAGTTGAACAAGTATATGCCGGAGTTGGTGACGCCACATCTCCCGCTGGTGCTGGACGAGCTCTACGTGCTGGCGAATGACGCAGATCTCAATAACAAAGTCCGTGTCCAGTCAATTGTAGCCATTCGGAGCTGCGTTCGCCACATGCGTCGTCAAATCATTCGGCTGAAGATGATGGATAAGCTTTTGATGACGCTCCATGGCCTGCTGACCGACTTTCCGCCCCTCGATGAGAACGGCGAGGAGCTCTACTTGGGCGACAACCTCATTCCGTTCTCCCCTCTCACCGAGGCGGCTCAAACCATCCTCTTTGTGGCTGGACAGTCGGACACGACTCGTGTCGCGGAAAGATCTCTGCGTCTGATGGAACCCCAGCTGGATCAACCGGACTCGCCGTTGCATCGTCTGGGCGCCTTACTGTTTCTAGCTCTGATGTCCAAGGGATTCACGGACTTGCTCGCAGATGGCCCGCTGAACCAGTTCCTGTCTGCTGTCGATAAGGGCATTCACGATAATGAAATTTTGGTCCGACGCGGTGCCTTCTTCACCCTGGCCATAATGGCCGAGAACTTACAACCGGAGATTACTCGGCTCGCGGCCCGCGTTCTGTCTTTGTTTTACAAGTTCTTCGACATGCTCCACGATGAGGAGCGTCTGGCGGTCGGGGATACGGAGTACTATACCCGGATGTTCTGTACCCTTGAGATCTACTGTGAGAGCCTCAGGCCGGAGATCCTTCAGCCCCATTTGGGAGAACTGATGAAGCGACTAATGCGATTGGCCCAGCCAAACGACAACTCACCGGCGCTAAGGCAAATGTCTTTGAGTACCATAGCATGCTTGGCCAAGATTTTAAAGGAACTGTTTAGCCCTCACTTCGATGAGGTAATGAATGTTAGTCTACCCTTAGTCAAGCACACGCCAGATGAGGATCAACTGCTGCTGAGAACCCATGCCATACAGGTCAGTTGACAGCGTCTCTTACTTTCTTCTCCTTAATACTTTTCCTTTCTTTGCTCTCTACCCCAATGTTCCCGCCGTCTACTTCCCTTTCTCAAAAATATACCTAATCGGAGTTCCCTACTATCTTTCCTCTAATTCAAATACTTTCCCTTCCTAACTCTCTTTACATGTCCCATATCCTTCCCCCCCCCTTTTTTCGAACGGTCTATTCCCGTTCTTAAGATCCAACTTCCCATTCCGAGCTTCTTACTCCCTTTTTTTTCCTTTTTTATACCTAATCGGAGTTCCCTACTATCTTTCCTCTAATTCAAATACTTTCCCTTCCTAAACTCTCTTTACATGTCCCATATCCTTCCCCCCCCTTTTTTCGAACGGTCTATTCCCGTTCTTAAGAACCAACTTCCCATTCCGAGCTTCTTACTCCCTTTTTTTTTCCGCTTACCCTTGTTTTAAACTTACTACCCTCCCTTCCATTCGTTCCTTCAACCCTCTTCTACTCTCTAGCCTTTCTAGCCCTATAACACCAACCCAACATTGAAACCCCTTTCTGTAACTTTTTACTCCTATAATGCTGTAGGTCATTAACTCTCTGAGCTCGGTCGATGCTGACAAGTTTGCCAAGGAGGCCCCAAAGCTGCTGGACAGCTGCATGGATATGATTAATCATATGGCAGGAGCACAGGTGTTTACCTACGAGCTGCTCGGAGTGCTCTCTGGCTTCATACCACAACAGGTGAATCCGCACTTTTCGCTTGTTATGAATGGACTGTTGTCGTCCGTCAAGGAAGCGAATGCAGGGAATAGAGAAAGCGAAGAGAGCACAGAAAAGGATGTTGAGGGCGATGAAGATGATGAAGAGGATAAGGACGACGACGATAATGATGATGATGATGAATCTGAAGGTGATGGTGATGGTGATGGTACCGATGACGATGAGTCGAGTGTTCAGGATGGACACGGCGATCAGACAGATGTCGAGGCCAGCACGGCAAGCGCCAGTAGCACCGAGAGCACCAATATTCTGAGTGGGCACGATGAGGCCCTAGTGTGTCTCAAGGCGTTCGCCGTGAACATGCCGGACTCACTGCTGCCTTATCTGTCGGAGTCGATGAAACGAGTCATGACATCCGCGAATAATATGCAAGAGTTCGACAAGTGGTCGGCATACGAGACACTCACCCAGTTTATCCTGCTCTATTCTCGTCGGGGCAATGCACAGGAGGCGAAGAACCACTGCATTCAAGTTTTGCCAGCCATGGTGTACTTCATACAGACGGCCAAGGAGACGGTCAACGTGGTCACTGTGATGAAGAGCGTCCATCAGCTGCTCCAAGAGCTCAAGTCGGACGCATTGGCCGCCGAAGGCTATGCCGATATGGTCTTCGGGATGCTACGCCGCACATTGCGTCGCAAGCTAAACTGTCAGTTCAACATCGGAGTCGGCATTGAGATGGAGACTCTGCAGGACTGGAGCCAGGCCATGCAGGCCGAGCATCAGGTGATGGAGGCTGCCGGCAATCTCCTTCCCATCTTTGGCCACTCGTTGGGAAAGCGTCAATTCGCTGGCTACTTCCATACGATCAGCAAGAGCTTTGTGAAGAAACTTCGTGCCTGCCGACCCACCGGGCAAGTGTCGAACTCCCAGATCCTAATCTACTCCATGACGGCTCGCAGCATGGAACCCCTGGGCGTAATTGCCGAGCAATATTATGATGTCCTTTGCTATATTATATGCGACTGCATGATGGATAAGAGGCGATATGTTCGCGATCTTGCCTTAGAAGTGATGGACTGGGTGCTGACCCACTCCAATGAACATAAAAACGCCGACACCATCATGCAGGCAACAATGCCAATCTTCCAGGAAGCGCTACAGCAAGAGTCTCCCCTGGAGAAGGACGAGCGAGATGTGCTCTGTGGCATGCTGGCACGCATGATCCGCATCGACAGCAAGTCCATCGTCATGGAGATGCTTATATCTATCTTCTTTCCCAGTCTGCCGCTGCACGAGAAATTTGAATACTATACAGAAATCGTGCCGGCATTGCATACACTCTATAAGACACGAATGGATCTGATGAAACCGCATCTAACTAAAGCTCTGGAAGTTCTCCTGGGTACTCTGCAATCAAAGCAGCTGCCCAATGAAGATATACGCCAGTTGGCTGTTGAGCTGGTCAAGTCGGTCAAGGTAGATTACGTGACCATCTATGATAATGTTGATAACAAGTTGGATGAGGCGAAAGTCCTCATAGTGTAAGTTTATACAAAATTAGACATCCTGGACAAAAGGAAAACGACAAAATTATTATGAATCTATGTAGTGTTATTATTTTGGCAATTTATAAGAGCAGTAGAATTGAGTGTAAGAAATTCTGGTACATTATTGGCAAATAAACTAAATTTACACATTCCTTGAAACAGATGTCAGAACAATATTTATTCTTCTTGATTGGCCTTCAAACTTGTTGTACAATTTTCTTTGGGAATTAACTCCTCACATGGGCAATTACTTAAGCGACTTGAGAGTTGATTAAATTGATGCAAGTGATTTGAGGCCGAGTCAAAGCAGTTGTCCTGCCAGGTAAGTCTGATTTGTCATCCATCAATGTGAAATGTCATCGTACTATTAAACTGAAGTGCCCAAGCTGTCGACTAGCTAATCGGGAATGATACGATGCCTAGCGGATATTTTGGTTTGATGAATTGGCCAAGTCTTGGGCCAAAAGGACGAAGCGAAAGCCACGACGACAAATCGCATTTTCCAGCTTGGTGAGAAGTTGAGAAGGTTCAGAAAAAGCTCAGCTAAAAATGCAGCAATTAGTGACAAAAAGTGTGAACAGGAGAGAAAGAGAGAGCGTGCGAGCGAGAGAGGGAGAGAGAGGGAGTAAGGGGAAAAGTGAGAGCAAACAAATTGTGTTGGGTGTCTTGGTGAAAAATATTCAACACTTTATCGCTGTGTTTTGCTCGAGACATTGGTGGCGCCACCTGGCGTGTATCGGGATTTTGGTGTCAAGTTTTGGACGTTAATGTGCAACAAACTTGAAACGAACTTTTACAGCAGTGCCAGGGCCAGGTCACAGCGAGGCCAAGTGGCAACAGCGAATATCGGGAATAAGGCGAGTAAATTGAATCAACTGCAATTAGCCAACAAAATGTGGAGTAGAGGACGAAGCGGAGGGAAGTGATGAAAAATGAAGGCTGAATTGAGCCATGTAACAATCAGTCGACTGATGAGAAATTACAGAATGCAAAATGCCAAATTAGCAATGCAATGAGGCAAGGGGCAATGTGGTAGCCTTGAAACCGAAACCGAAACCGAATCCGAATCCGAAGCTGAGGCTGAAACCAAAACCGAAACCGAGGCTGCGAAGTCCTTTTGGCCATTCGGCTGAGGACGGCAAACATGCCAATTAATTAATATTTAATTTATAGCCTCAGCAATTGTGCCAACAATTTCATTAAGTTTCTTGTTTTTGTTTGCCTCTCACAACAGCGTTTTTTGTTTTGTTTTTCTATGGCATTTGCCAAGGTTTTGTTTGTTGCATACTTTTCAACGGTATTTTCATATTTCTTTTCTCCTTCCCTTCATTTGAAATTTTCGTTATTTTTCGCTTTCGTTTCCACCGTGTGGCGTTTTTGCGCTCTCGTCTAATTAACTTCAAATGAGTTTTTCTTTCCCCCTCCGCCACACATTCTTCGTCTTTCTATCTCTGTCGCTCTTTCTGTCTGTCTCTCGATCTTGATGCTTGAGAGTGTGTGTTTGTGTCCAACAAATGTATTAATTTCGTTGTTGTTGCTGTTTTTGCTTTGGCAAAATGTCACTTAATAAATTTGACGACTGTTTTATGTTGTCGCTTTGGTCCTTAAAATGAAAAAAAAAAGTAAACAGAAAAAAACTGAAAGTGGGGACAAAAAGAAGAAAGCGAAAACCAGAAAACCAGAAAGCAACACGCCCATTACAACACGTCGTGGCCATAAATATAAAAGCCAGCCACGCCCACAAGAGCTAATAAAAGATGGTATGTGCGTGTGTGTTGAGTAGACTGTGACAGGGGAAGGGGGAGGGGCATGGGGTCACCTACTCATACTCATGTGCAGAGGCTGACAGCTAACCTTGACCCGCAGCTGGTTCGGGTTAGGCGCGTGTCTCAGTGTCAGGATCAAATGCGTGTCGCCATCTCTCTCTCTCTCTCTCCCCCACACTCTTTCGCTCTGGTTGTCCTGGTGATGTCTCCCGATTTGGCATATTAATTGCTCATCAGCCTGGAGCTGTCGGTAGCTCAACAAGATGGCTGAAAATAATTAAAAAGCAGCGAGACTTATTGCCCACGTCAACGTTGCCAGTTATGATCCTTAATATTCAAATTCTGCTGCTTCATCGCTCTACATTTCTATCTGAAATTTTTCTCTTTTTTTTTTTTTTTTTTGTATATTTTAAATTTGAATATGTTACTCTTAGCAAGCTGCCAAATGGCAGCTTAAGCTAGTTCTAAATCAATAACAATAAAAATAATGACTACAACAATTACGAGGATACTTGTCTTATAAAAGAACCTCTTTACGAGGTAAAAGTCTAGTGATATCAAATTTTGTGACGAATAATATTAAGTTTTACATATACTTCTATAACTCGAATGTTCTCTAACTCGAACAAAATCGAGTGGTAATTGCGTTTACTGAGCAAATTTCATACAAATCTGCTTCCGTAACTCGAACTTCTATAAGTCAAATTTCTCCAAAACTTGAACAAAAAGTCTAATTTTTCGGGAAAATCACCAATAAAGTTTGAATTTTGTTTCGTTTCTGTTTTATGCTTTTGTTACCGGCTCGTTTGGATATGTTAAATTGATGTACATTAACATATGGTGATGCAATATTATAGAATGATTATAGAATATTGCATCAACAATTACATAGGCTTGTGAAATTGCTATAGAAAAGATGTTCGTAATGTACTTCTTTGTCAGCGCATAATTTATTTATGCAGATCATGTGGGTGGGTCTGAAATGTCAGCTTGTTTTCAACATTTTAATTTCTCATACATACACCGAGAAAAGATCTGGGACTCCGTGATAAAATCAATCCAATACGGTGCCAGAAGTACGGTAATCCCAGAGTTGCCCAAGTCAGATACAAAATAGTTGATTCAAGAACGACTTTTCAATTCTTTTTCCGCATATATTTATATATTTATCGGGTGTGCTACAGAAATCTCTTTCACCTGAAAAATGACGTAAATTTCATACAAATTTACGTCAAAAATGAAAAAGATTTCTGTAGCACACCCGTATATTTTTTTCAAATATCAAGAATTTTAGAATGATTATTATTTTCTGTGTACCTTTGTAATATATTAGTATACTCGAATTACCATTTGCTCTTGCTTTATTGGGCCATGCGGCAAATGCGTAACAGGATTCAAATACAAGCTAAGTTCAAGTGAAAGTTATAACCATTGTGGACAGAGTTTGAGCATCAGGAGCATCAGGAGCGGCACATGTTACATACACTCAACGCTAACTCTCAGCTCCTTTTCCCGCCCCTGCCCTCTGCTTCTGCTTCTGCTCCTGCTTTGACTTTTGACTTTTACAAGTGCCTGGCGGGCATCCATGGCCCTGGACCGGGCTAACGCTCTGACGTTTTGGTTGCTGTTGATGTTGCGACTTTTGGTCGGATTAAATGCGCAGCTACACCTGGTGACATATCTTTGGAAAACAAGTGTGTGCAGATGGGTGATGGCAATCAACGAACATCAAAATTCAACGTTCAACTTTCAACCAAACAACAACAAGCCAATGGAGATGGAGCAGGAGCAAGAGCAGGAGCAGGAGCAAGGTGAGGCAGGGCCAGCAGGACAAGGACATCGGTGGCAGCATCAGCATCAGTCAAAACTTTGCCAGCAACTGAATTATGTCATTTGGTTGACAGAACGCGCACAGATGCAGATGCTTTGGGTTAGACCAGAGAGACTGACATAGCAAGAGACTGAGAAAGTGAGACTGAGATAGATAGACAGATAGAGAGAGAGAGAGAGAGAGGGAGAGACAGAGAACGGCAAAGCAATGGATCTAGATTCGAAGGTAAAACGGCGCCACATGCATTGCAACACGACAATGGGGAAGCTTGACAGGCAAACTGAAAAAACCTCAATTGGAAAACGTTGCAAATCATTTCGCCTTTTGAAATTTGGATTATTGAATGTCCCACTGTGTCCGCATTGTCTCATGCCCAAAACGTCTTTAAAACCGGTGTTTTTATCTCTTTATTTAATTATTCTCCAGCTTAAAGCTGCCGACACAACAATATATATTTAAAATATAAACTAAAAATAAATAAATTATTGAGTAACAATTAAAATTATAGTGAAAAACTTTTAAATTGGACTTATTAGAGTCGCTCCTTAGGCAGTGGGACAGTTTCTCCTAAGTAGTTGCATAGTTGCACACTATGTAATGTGAATTCGATTTGTAAGAAATAAAATAGAATTGGAAAATGTCCGAAATCAATTTCTGAAAATGGCTTATACAGGGTGGCGCAAAAGAAGTCATCCGATGTGGTTTGGCTCTCATTTTTTTTCTAAATGAAAAATTTTGATTCTGTTTTTTGATTATGTTTATTCGAACCTTAAGAATTTTATTGGTTTAGGCGAGAAGATGACATCGGCCAAGTGTTCGCTGCCAGAGCTCATGACCATACGCCCGTTTTATGGCATTTTCCATCACTTTTGCCAGAACTTCGGGCGACAGGTTCTCGCATTCCTGGCGAATATTTTCCTTAAGGGCTTCAAGAGTTTGCGGCTTGTTGACGTGAACCTGCGACTTTAAAAAAACCCCATAAAAAGAAGTCTGGAATGGTTAATTCGGGTGATCTGGCCGGCCAGTGCAAATATCAAAAACGAGAGATAAAGCGGTTATTATTATTACATTATTACAATTATTCTGCGTTCTTGGGGAGTGTATCGCTCCATGGCTTATTCACTTGTATTCTGTATCTGTCAAAACAGATTTGACATTGGCGGCCATTTGCAAAAATGAGAGCATCTTCCAATAGAGTGACTTCTTTTGCGCCACCTTGTATTAGCGGAGTTTGGGTCTGTGGTCCCACTGTGCCAGCGATCCTGGCAGCCAGCGGTTTCCCAGGCTGTCATTACATGCCGCACATTTTTTGCGTATTCCATTTTCCAATTTTATTATTATTTTTTGTATACTCTTCGTCTCTTTATTTTTTTGGGTCGCCTTCTTCATGGCAGTGCCTTGAATATTTTTCTTCAATTTTATTAAAATTATGGAAATGAATGAAATACTTATCCGCTGCTGTTGCTTTCCCTGCTCCTTCTCTGCTTCTCCTGCCTCCCTTCGCTCTCGGCGACATCCTTTAAGCAAACGAATTTATCGAAAATTGCAGCAGTCGCTACCCACGCCCTAGTGTCACGCCCCCTCCCCCTCCCCCGCCCCTGTATCTGCACCTGTCCCTGCCTCATCCCAGCAGGTTGCATGCGGCCCGTGGCAACTTTAGTAATCCGTTTCACTGATGCGAATTCAATCGATGTGCAGACTGTTACCTGCAGCATTCAATACCCCGTCTCTTCACCTTGCCACCGCTCCCCCCCCCCACCTTGCCATTCTCATTCCCTCATTCCCTCATTCTCTCATTGCTGCATTCGCCAACTCATTTGCATCGTCCAAGTTTCGTTTATGATTCAGTTTCAGCTTCAGCTACAAATTTCAATTCTGTTTCAATTTCGATTTCAATTGTTTTAATTTTCAATTGTTGTACCCTTTAAAGAAAGTACTATGAATTTGTTACGAAATATGTAATGCATGAAGGGAGACCACGTGGACCAAGTAGTAATTACATTCATATATGTACATACATACATACATACATACATATATGCTTGAGTTGAGTCGATCTACCGATGTTTATCTGTTTATCAGTCTCTTCGTCTGTTTCTGTGCATTCTAGTCGCTTCTAGTAGCTATTTGAAAAAGTGAAAGCAATAATATTATATTTAAATTTAGATCACTATTAAGATCAAAAACAATTGATGTTATTAATAACATCTAGTAAAATAACACAATAATAAAAATATAACTAAAAACAAAATAAAAATGGAATAAAAAAAAAGAATTAGTTAATGTTAAAATCAGGGACTGCAAATAATGATTATTTATTTTTTTTTTAAATAAAAAAATCAAACACTTATAAAAGACCTAGAAAATAATGGTTTGCACCAAAATGTTTATTATTTTACAATCTTTGTGTTTCCACCATGATTTTTATTTTTATGATTTTTACTTTTTTACTTAATGGTAATCATTATTTTTGAGTAATTTTATAAAAATCAAAAATAATCATTATGAATGAGTTTTATTTTTTTCGCTTAAAATAAAACTCAAAAGTAATTTACGGCTTCTGTGTTAAGATTTTTACCAATATTACTTTATATCCCTATAAAGGGACACCATAGCTACCTCCCAGCATAATCTTTTTTTTATCGGAGTACGGTAACCCATTTAAACTTGCATAAAACATGAAACAAAATCGAAAAATCTATAGTAGAGTGAATCGATTTGGATGGGTCCGAAAAATTAAAAAAATGGTAACCCATTTTCGTAATCTATGGTCAATTCTAAGATGTTTTCACCAAGAAACTATAGTTCTAAAATGAATTCCTGGTCCGCGCTTTTGAGTTGAAAAATTCATTTTATTGAAAATTCATATCTTGGGTTTTTATGGTCTGATCCTGACAAACTTGGTGTCAATACTTTTGTTAGGACCAGGACTTTTATAATTCCATAGAACCAAAGGACGAAATGTCCTTTAAACATAATTTTCATCCTTGGAACGACGATTTTGCGATTCGATTATATCAAGCTATATCCTAAAAACTTAATTAGAATTAAATATAATTTTGGCCTAAAGGAAATTTTTATCGTCCTTGAACCTGTATTTTTATAAGCAGAAAATGTAAAACATATTTTAATACAATTTTAATACAGGTTTAATAAAATAAGTTGTATATTTTCTGTTAATGAAAAATATAGGTTTAAGGAAAAACATTTTTTGGCCAAAAAATAGCTTTAATTTTGACGAATTTTTTAAAATAGAGACGAATCGCGAAATCGTCGTTCAGTGTTTTTACACTGATTATACATTTTTCGATGTTTTGATGCAAGTTTGAATGGGTTACCGTACTCCGATAAAAAAAAGATAATGCTGGGAGGTAGCTATGGTGTCCCTTTATAGGGATATAAAGTAATATTGGTAAAAATCTTAACACAGAAGCCGTAAATTACTTTTGAGTTTTATTTTAAGCGAAAAAAATAAAACTCATTCATAATGATTATTTTTGATTTTTATAAAATTACTCAAAAATAATGATCATCATTAAGGAAAAAAATTAAAAATTAAAATATAATCATTATGATGTAATTTTTATAATATAACTTATAATGATTACGGTCCCTGGTTAAAATAGATCAAATTTAAATTATTATTTTAAACTGAACAAAATTATTGTGACTAGTATTATATGTTAACTTAAATTTACAATTATATAGCAACTAATCGAGCCGTCTGTCAAATCTCAGCTTTTAGTATAAAAAGCATTTTTGCTTTTGTTCAGACACCTGAGTTAAACTTAAAGAATATGCAAATTAAGGTTTAGTATGAACATTTTTTGAAATGTCTCAGCCAATCACTCAAGTCCTTACAAGGGTATCAAATCTTTGGAGTCCCGAAGATAAAATTCCCTCTGATTTTTTTGTGTGCTTTTCTGCTAATTTTGCATTGTTCTTTCATTTAGTTGTTTTTAATTGCATTTCATTTAATTTTGAGGATATTTCGTTGCCGTTTCATTTCGTTACGGTTTCCACTCTTCGTCGTCTTCGCCTTCGTCTTCGCCTTCCTCCCTCAGCGCCACTAAGCGACGGTACTTGGGTTCCTGAAAAAGTTGTTCAAGTTTGTTGTTCATTAGCGAGCAAACTTGACACCAAAGTCGTTGCGGGGGCTGTCGTGCAGGTGGCGCCACCTGGCGGCGTATTTGGCAGGCTGTCACTAATTGCATCGGAGAGGTTTCCGTTTTTATTTTAATAGGCGTTGCCATTTGGGAAGCAGTTCCGCACTTTTTACGCTACCTGACTGCAACCAATGCATTTGCTAGTTGCCCTCTCCCCTGCTCCCACACTCCCTCTCCCACCTTTTCACTCTCCCACTGTTTGACAATTTGATTTGTTGCAATATTTTTCGCATTTTGCACATCAATCACAACAGTTACCGTCCACTTCTGCATCTAATTCGATTCAGTTGCATTTGCCCTCTGCCAACTGAAATGGTTTTTTGCATTTCTCTTCCGCCTCCATTTTGCCAAATTATATCGATACATTTGTTGTACATCTTCCGGTGTAGAATAATGTGGTAATAAGGCATTAAAAATAATCAATTGCTTCAGATTAAACAGTTAAAGTGTGCGGTTTTGTGAAGTTTTTAATTTATTGTTTAATCCTTTCAATTCAATAACATCTAAACGCACTTGAAAATATGTTTTAAAACATTACTCATGATCCCATTACTTTCAATGTTCGCAGCATCCGTTCCAAAAATACATGAAAGGCATTTTAAGCCCATCTTCAAAATTTCGGATATACTAGTAAATGAACTATACATAAATGTTGATGAAAATTACTTTGTAGGACAGTTGAACAAAATTTATTATTCATTTATTATATTTAATATTACATTTTCATTTTTATTTTTTAAATTAATTTACTTATAGTAACTTTGAGAGAGTGAAATATACCAATACATTTTCTTATACATTTTTTTTTCAAAACATTGATTAATATTAACAATTGAACCACAAATAATAATAATTGATAAAAAAAAAATAATAATAATAATAAAATTCTCATAATTATGATTATTAGTTTTATTTGTTTTGTCAATATAACGATTTTTGTGTCTAAAACGAATACATCTTTTCTGAACCCAGTTAAACTTTATAATTTTGAACAAAAATAAACATTATAACATAAATGAAAAAATTATTTTGTAATTTATATAATAAAACTTACCAAAAATGCGTTCCCTGTTATATTCATACTTTGATTTTTGGCGAAATGCCACTGACACAGAATGCAGAACGTCATGCGCTGTCCGTGTGGGCCTAGTTGTGACTGACAATTAGCGCCATGAAGTGCGTCTCGTTGTCCAGTGCAGATGACAGCTTAGAGGAATCACCGACCTTACACAGAGTCACCATTTGGCAGTCACTCCATCTCCATCTCCATGTCCATCTCCCTCTCTCTCCTCCCTTTCTCACTCTTTCTCGCCCAGTGTGTGGAAGTTTGAAGTGGTCGTGGGCTTTAGACAAATGTGACATATGTGCGTCCTACAGGGATGACAGCGCTTACTGGCGCCCATCATTAGTCATCTTCAAGTGGGCGTTGAGTGGAATTATGCAAAAGTTGCTCAAAAGTGACCAAAATCACGCGCAAGACAAAAACAACAATACCAACCGGCATTCCACTTGTATGTCAATGTCAAAGCTGAAACTGTGACTGTTGCACACTTGGTGGTTACTCTGAAAGTGGACGAAGCTGGTCGCAATTGAACTTAGCTGAAGTGGAGTGGAGTGGAGAGGAGTGGAGTGGAGGGACACTTCAGTGGTGCTTCAGTGGCGGCAGGCAAATTAATCTTATTTAATTTGAATTTTTATATAAATAATGGAGAGCTCTCCGCCAAAAAAGCCGCCTAAAACTTTTGTTCAATTTTTTATTATTAAATGTCTGCGGACAGCCTGTATGGAGAGGGGAGGGAGGGAGGCAAGGGGATTGAGTGAGGGGTATTTGTGGCACGTGCGCGGCTATGTTACTTGTGAACACTTTCCAATTTGTTGAATCCTCGGCAGCAAAACAATTTGTGATCCCCAAAAAGTGCAAACAACAAGGTGTGGCATGAGAGAGGGGAGCGGAGGGGGGAGGTGGGAGCAGCGAGGACGGGTGGCACCTGCTGGGAGCTGGACAAGGGAAACCAACTAGACAGCCGGACTAGCCAGTTCACCTGTCCGTCCGTCCGTCCGTCCGTCCGTCCGTCCGAATGTGTGTCATTCTGCGGCAACGCGGCACGAAAATGATTTATGACAAAGCATTGGCGCCCCTAGTTGGGATCGGGATGGGGATGGGGTGAGCTGTGGATGCCTGGGTGGTAAGAGACAGAGAGACCGAGAGACCGAGAGACACAGCGAGTGACAGCACAAGGGGTGGCATGCAGCATGTGGAAAGCTATGTGGAAATATCTGTAGCATGTAGCATGTACCATGCAGGGGCTGTGCTCTTGGGTTGAGGATTTTGACCGTGTCGCATTTGTCGCATAAATGCAAAGTGTTTTAAAGTTGTTGCTGATTTTTGGGACAGCGGCAGCCGAGATTGAGCGAGTGTGCACGGATGAAATATGCATGAATTCCCGCTGGATGGAAGGGAGAGAGAATGCGGTTGGCAAAGGTGAAACCAGCTTGACTTGAGGTTAAGATAGATGAGCATGATACATAAAGGTTACATTATGATAAATCTGCAACTAAAGTTCACTTATTTATTTCAATATTCATGTAAATAAATGGCATTGACTTTCACAGATTGTTTAACTTGACGGGCCATCTACTTACATCATTTGTTCGTAGATTTAACTTGTAGGCACTGCATACTATATAGTGTAAAAATAAAGATAGATTATTAAGTTGAAGGTAAGAAATTGAACAGATGGGTGACAGCTAAACAAATAATGCTCGTGTTTTAGCTACATTAAGGGTATTCACATGACGTAGTATCGTTGAATTTGAGTAAATTTACTAGACCTGAAACATTCTGCACAATAATACTAGACTACGAGAAGGTATTGCAAACAAAAATTTAGTGTAAGTCCTTACAGATGTAAATAATATGATATATGTAGCTATGTTAAGCTAGCTATGTTTATTTTGGTATCAGCAGAATTTGCTTGATACGTCTGTCATTAAATTTCCAGATTAATTTTCCAATATTAATAATCAAAGTAACTAATGAGAGACTAATCTATAATTTTGCATCTTAAAGAGGCTGTTCAATGTTATTGTGCTGCACCGACGAATTGTTGGTTTGAAAACAGATGCGAATAATGTGAATAGCATGATCATCAACGATCAAAGTATCATTAAAAAAGCAACTCAAAATGTGCAACTTGTAAAATGAGCAGAAACTAATGGAATGCTGTAATGTGGTATCATCAAAGACATGTCTTAAAGCAGAATCTTTACCAAATCATTTGAGGACTTTTCCTCGTGGCCGGCTACTCCAACCACAGCCTGGATTCACACCTTTGTCTCCTTCTGCTCCGTCTATTTCTGCAGATCCATTGGGAGAGCAGTAAAAGCATTTTTAATTTCATTTTGTTCCTTCTTGTGACTCTCGTTGCCTGTTGTCTGACAGGTGGCCGAAGATTCATTGTCCTGTCTGGCAGGCAGGACGACGCGACGCCTGAGCCGACTTTTTAATTGTATTAACACGCTAATGTAAATCGCATAATGCCGCAACGTTGCACAATTAGAGAGCGAGAGAGAGAGACGGAGAGATTGGCTTCGAATGGTCCCTCTCCCTCTCTCTCTCTCTCTCTCTCTGTTGTCTCAATGTCTCGCTTATTACATATTTATGTTTATATTCGCTTCAGCCGCGCTTTTAAGAGCGCTGAATAAATTTTAATTGTCTTCGGATGTCGCAATGTTTTCAATGTTGTTATTGTTGTTGTTCCTCTCTACGCCCCCGGGTGGGACATTAAAAAATATTGCAGCATAAGCCAGGGCAGCCTCACAAAAATAAAAAGCAAATAATAAAGGAAAGAAGAAAAAAGCGTATGGCGGACATTATGCTCATACTTACGCTTATATACGGTGTTCTTTGGTCCTTGGCCTTTGACCGGGCAATAGTAAAAGCGAAATTAGCCGAACGCAGGAGGACAACAAATTTTCTACCTGTTGGCCATAAAATAAATTCCATTATATTGTGACAAAAAAAAAAAAAACAAAACACAACACAAAAACGCCAAAAAGAAGTAGATGAGGGAAAGGAAAACCGAAAGCAGAATGGAAGAACAGAAACGCGCTCGTAAAAATAATAATAATAAAAGTCAAGCCAAATGACGCAGCAGAAGAAGAGCGAACGAGGCTCAAAGACAAAGACAGAGACAGAGTCAGATTCAGAGACAAAGACAAAGACAGCTACAACGACAAAGACAAAGGCAGATGGCAAACAAAACTAAGAATATGCCACAATTTTGACATTCCAAATTGCCAAATCGCCTGTGAAATAGACATACAATTTAACAATGTGAACTCGATTTACTTGAGCTTCAGGCGTATTTTGATGATTCAGAAATATTAAATGCAATTTCAGTGCAATTAAATCTTGAAATAGCAGATTTTGAATCAAACCAACAGATTGATTAGAATCGACTTTATTTAGTGAGATTGCAAAGTTAATAAATTATATTCACGATAGGAAACTGATAAATAGTTCTGTAGATTCACTGTCAGCTGTATTTGACCCATTTTGAAATAAGCATTTGATTGTTATCAAGCTCAGCTGAGCGAAGAAACTGTTTACAAGAACATCTTAGTGTTTTTGAACTGGAAAACCATCTAAATGGTGCCAGCAAATCAGGCAACAAATATAAAAGACACACAGGCCAAGCAAATAACAAAGGACATTTAAACAACGGGCCAAAAGGAGCAGCAGGTGGAGCTGCCAACTAAAACAAAACACATCCAGCGTCAAATACCTTCAAAAAGTCCCTATCCTATCTCGTCCTCCTTCCCGTTAACATCACCGTCTTCTTCCCGGAAAGGGAGGGGGAAGAGAAAGCGCGGAAATTTTTGAGCAGACAATGCCAGATGAAAAATTGTGAGGCCTAAGGGACGATAACAGCAACAGCAAGAGCAACAGCCTCACGAATGATGGTGACCTTTGTTTAAATATTAACAAAATCTCATTCGGAGCAGTCACACACATACATACACACACACACACACACACACACACACACAAAACACACGCATATAAGGAAAACAAAAGAAACTTTTGGCGAGGCAAAGTTTTTGCTTTCTTTTTTTGTGTGATTTTAATTTTATCTGCGTCTTGGGCGAAACAAATATCGTCTCGCTCACAGACAGGGAAACAGCCTCCATGTGCATGAGTCTCTGAGTGCGTGTGTGTGAGTGTCTGAGTGTGTGTGTGTGCGTGTGTGTGTCTGCCACACACACTGGACAATCATAAAGCGTCGCGGCAACTCCTCCTCGTCGTCTAATCCAAACTTAGCAGTGGATTTGTTAGACAAGCGCTGCGTGCGATTAAAGTAGCTCAATGTTGGAGTAGATAAGCCCCTCCCTCATCGCATCCTCTTCCTCTTCTCCCAGTGCCCACTGTCTCACACCCACCCAACCCCCGCGAGTTGTCAACGAATTGCTTGGCCATGTTGCGGTCAATCCCTGCCGCTTAAGCTCAAGTACTCCGAGTACACTGAGCATAAACGTGGATCGGTCTTGTCTCCCTGCGAGTGCGTCAAAGATGGAGACGATGAAATGTCGAGGCAGTGGCAAGAGGAAGCATTGCAATCCGCTTACATGGCAAACAGTTCAGTTTGGTTCAAAGGTGGCAAAAATACAACAACAACAAACAACAACAAAGCACGCAGTGGCATCCTCAGAATGTGAAAAAAACAAATCATGTCTTGTACATTCTTCTGCATCAAACGGAGGATTTACAAGCAGAAATTGTAGAAAAGTTGTAAACTCCAAATACGAGCTTAAGTTGTAGTCGAATTTGATTCTAGAAGTTCTCTCTCTGAAAACTACTCAAACTGACTTAAATATGTTTGAGAAATTTCTGATTCGCTGTACAACTACAATCAAATAATAGTTCAATAATATTCGAAGAATATTTCTAAGTTTTAAATATTGCAAAACAAGACTGCAAAACTCAACAATTTTGAAGGTTTTGTTCGATGGTTCGAGACATGGAGTAAAGGCTTAGGAATCCCTGAAAACACAAGTCCTTGGTTCAATGACTCAATGACTGACTGGCAATCAGCAGAACGCCAAAACGGTAACAGCTAAAAGGCTGGAATGCTTACACAACACAAATAATGCACTTTTATTGGGAAATTCAATTAACCCCTTATACTACATAGGCTTGGTTTATTATGAAAACTTTGGTGGACTTGAGGTATGGTGGACTTGAGGTATGTCTGACTGATTGATGTTGATCAGGAATGTATTCCTTTATACATACATACATATATGCAATACATATGTTGCCACCATATTGTTGAATATTGCATGACAGGGTATCTAAAAGTCCAGCATTTGATTGAACGATTCGCCAATTGCCATTGAATAACTTTGCCTGCAGTGCCGAGACTTAGCTTTGAAATTAACAAATTGACTAACTAAAGTGCTCCACAGATGAGAAACATCATGATGAAGTTGATGATGAAGCAAATAATAAAGCCAATGATGCCGATGATGACGATGAAGATGATGATGAAGATGGCATGTTTTGGGACCGAACGAACAAGATGAGAAACATTTTGTGTTTCCACAAAATTTAAGCATCACAAATGTTTTAACATTTTGTGTTTGGCCAAAAGTCAGGTGTTAGCCATACACACACACACAAACACACACACACACGTACGGAGCGAATGAGAAAAAAAGAGAGAGAGAGAGAGAGAGAGAGAGAGAGAGAGAGAGACATAGAGGGAGAAGGGCATGTGTGCGTGTGTGTGTGATTGGGACAGTTTTTGCCAGTGGAGGAGAGTACTTAGCATTTGTATTTAATTTTCATTTTGCATTTGAACTTTTTGCTCTTACCGCTGGGCAAACATGGGCCAAAAGCTTTGGGGCGTATTAAGGCACGTAGCAACCGCATGTGTGTGTATTTGTGTGGGTGTGTGTGTGTGCGTGTGTGGGCGGGGAGGGGGCGTGTCCGCGCTCTGGTAGTTACTGGCATGCTGAAGGCAGCACAATTGTTGCCATGTAACAGTTTATGTGTCATAAAAACTAGTTCCCATTGAATTTGCACAGCATGAATGCGACAGGTGGAGCCAACTGTGAGATGAGGAGAAAGTTGTGTGCGACTTAAATTGGGGCTCCGAAAGGGGCAAGGGTATTGTCCTTGGTCAGCTGCAAAGAGAGAGGGGGAGAGAGAGAGAGATGCTGAATAAATCCAACGACAGTTGAACAAATTACGAATCTACATTTCGCTCTTTTTCTAACACTCTCTCTCTCCCTCTCTCGCTCTCTCTCTCTGGCCTTCGCTTTATCTGTATGTGTGTGAGAAAGTTACGCCAGACATGTCCTGGCATGCTAAGCATTTGAAAATGTTAATTAAATTTTTCGTGCATTCTAAAATAAATTGGCCGCTGCAGAGAACACGTGCCAGCCAGAACCACGACTTGCTGGACATTTGGAGCGACCTCTAGTGTCAAAATTATTGTAGTATGAATAATACTTTCTACTTAGATCGGAGCTTCTCTTTCTAAACTTTTCTGTTAAATAATCTATAGGTAAGCTCACTAAAATTGCAAGACTTATTCATAACTTACAGAGTTATATACATTTTGAATTTTCATATGAAATGTAGTCTTAATCATGGTATTATCTCTTGAATTCTTTTGTATCTAAATATTTGTGTGATTACCTCTGTAAATATTTCGATTACTTAACACTAAACGGTCAATAACCAAATTCCTATAGAAAAGTACCATCGACTGTTTTCAGATTCCTAAGCTTAGAAAAATTAAACTTTGTTGCGAATAAAATGCAAATGTATGTTCGACTATCCTATGCTAGAGTAACATACATATCTCTGGAATCTAAATACTTGAACATACATTTGCATTTTATTTGCAAAATACATTTGTAGTTTATTTAATGAGGAGATTCGCTTGGAGCATGCGATTAATTTATTGGCATAATTTACCACAGGAATTTATTGCATTGTTTCGCTTCATCCTCCCTTTTTTGACTTTAACGAAGTGTTATTAAAATTAACAACTGCTAATATTATTATTATTATTGCTGTCGCTTCTTGTTGCAATAGTTTTTGTTGTTGTTTTGTTGCTGCAACATTATTTGCAACAGCTACAACTTCGATACTCCCATTACTCGTATTCGTATTGTGGCTGCAACACTAAATGTGCATAAATTATGTACAATTTACGACAACAGTTCAATGAAGTCAAGAAGCGAAGGCTTCCGAGCCAAAGCTGAGCCCCTCAAATGCAGTCTAATCCTCATTTGCCTTAAGCAAGCCATTTGCCAAACCTTCATCTTACAGGTTTCCCTTAAGCAGTTTTCCTCTGTTCAAAGTCTCCAAAATCTGAACTCAAATTAACTGAAAACATAGGCAATTGAATAGTTCGATTGTATTGTATGTATTGTAGACCTAAACATCGATTATTGAAATTAATTCTGCGTATTTAAATAAGGCTAATCTCTATAGCAATTGAGTATCTCAACACACCACGTCGAATGTATTCTTGTAAACCATTGAGAACAGGAAACATTTTTTTTTTTAAATATTTCTAGCACGAAATCCCTTTTCTCCATTGGGCAATGAAAAAGGATCCATTTGAAAAAAAATATTGTTATCATACATTTTTTTTAAAGGTGCAATAATAAAAAAAAATATTGTTATCATACATTTTTTTTAAAGGTGCAATAATCCAAAAACGATGGGCTTAAAAATCTCATCTTATAAGAGCTTGCGAATTACCTCGAATCAAATAGTATGTACTTAAATAACGTAAGATAACTAAATCAAATATGTTTCATTAAAAATACAGCGGTGGCCGAAAGAATTTTGGCACCCTTTAAAGTTAGTTCTGGCCAAATTTTGAGCTTACTTCATGTAATATTTGGTTTCAATGGAAAGGTCTTTTGTATTCCTTTCAAATGATGCAATGTTTTCCTTAACCCATTAGGTACCCATTAAAATTTTTGAATATTTGTAAACGTCCACTTTTTCAACTTTTTTCTTCGATTTTTTAAAACAAATGTTTTGATGCAGAAAGTTTCTTTAATCAATTTAAATAGTAATTGCAAAATTTTTTTCAAATATCTCTTCGCTAGTATTTTTTATATTTTTTTGAAAATGGCGAAAAAGGCACTTTTTCCTCATTTTCATGCAAAAAGTGCCTTTTATTTATAAAATTATAAAAAATACTAAGTGTTTGAAAATTATCGTTTTCGCTTTATCGGACTTAAGCTCATCAACTCAAAGTGATATCAATCCGCTGAATATCGCCGAAATGGTATTAGAGCAGTTTAAAGAAATTGGATTGCGACAAATCTTATCGAAAGTGAAATTCGGAACAGGCCTGATTAAAATATTTTATAAGTATTTAAAAGAAAACTCTCTTTTGCTAAATTTGCTCGTGGCTCTTTCCAAATTTTTTTTTGTAGTACTGATTTTTTGTCATGATTTTCTCTGACCAAAAAATTTCAACACAAAAAACTCCTTGCAAAGTCCTTTTATGTCCTTGTTGCAAGTGCCATCAAAACGATGGCAAGATTCAGTTAAGATGCCAGAATTAAATCGTTCTTCATTTCGATGATATTTCCCTTTCGCTCTCGTTGTGCCTGCTCCGATTTTCTGGCATTTTACACTGAAAGTTAATTATTTTTATGATCGGAAGTTTCGTTGACTTCAATTAGAACAAGTGGCCCTCGCACCAACTGGCTTTGACTCTGAGTGCAATAGGCAGTTCTTAGTCCTTAGTCCTTAGACCTTAGTCCTGCGATGCCAGGTAAACACGTTTTGTGTGGTGGGAAAGGGACATGGGGGGAAGGGGTGCTTGGGCCATTATGGGAAACCTTCATATTTGTTTTTCCTGCCGCTTTGTTGTTGTTGTTGTTGTTGTTGATGTTGTTGCTGTTGGTCAAAGGTTTTTTATTAGTTTTTCGTTTATTCGCCAGCTGCTTTAACTTTTCCGGTGTGTGTGAGGCACTTTGCCACTTCTGCGCCCCTTCTCGTCCCCGCTTGTGTAATTTCTTTATATTTGTGGCTTTTATTACCGACAACCCAAGATTTTCTCCCCTCTCTCTCTCTCTGCCTCTTGCACTCGTTCCTTGTGGCTACCATGATGTTTGCTTAGTTGTTGTTGGTTTTGCTAATTTTTATTTATGTTCTTAAATGTTCCCTGTCGTGCCAACGGGCCACGCATTTTTATTAATTTTATTTGAGTGTGATTATTGTGATTAGTTTGTTGGTCAGCGCCCAGACGACGCCTCCTTCTCCTTCTCCTTCTCCTTCTCCTTCTCCTTCTCCTTCTCCTTCTCCTTCTCCTTCTCCTTCTCCTTCTCCTTCTCCTTCTCCTTCTCCTTCTCCCTTTCTTCTGCCTGAACACCTTCCATTTTTCTCTTTGTAGCTGTAACTGTTTCTGCTTTCCGCTTTTTTGCCTTTCTTTCATTCCCTCTCTCTCTATTTCTCTTTTATTTATTTGGGCGACGACTTCACCAAAGTCATTTTCATAAATTTCGGCACAAGTTTTATTTTCTTTTTGGTTTTTTTTTTTTGTATTTTTGTTTTGTTTTGAGGAAATTGGCGTCCATAAAACAGACGACGCTTAATTAAGAGAAATTTTTTGAAAGCAGTCAATGTTCTAGCTACGGTCTTAGTCGAAATTCGAATACCCTTTCTAAGGTCATTGAATTGATTGCACCGAAGGTATTTAATCTATTATACGCGTGAACTGGAATTATATTGCTTACATTTATCTTTCTCTTCGTCTATTTTTTGTGCCTATATCTTTCTCTTTGGAATTATTTTTTATACTATATTTTTGTTTTTACATTTTTTTGTCCCGAAATGTGTAATGATAGAAAGAAGGCATGGTAGTCCCCATAAAGTATATGTACCATATATTCTGTTTCTATTCGCACTAGTCTATGTCAATCTGTAGATCTGTCGAAAATAAAACCTTTGCATGAAAAACTATTTTATTTTTTGTAAATTTATTATAAATATCGAAACCAAAAAAATTGCTGGTCTCTGCAAGGGTATCTTTTTGTCTAGCTATTTTCAAATTCTGCTTATTTCCAGATCATATTTTCGGTAAACTTTGAAAAATGGTTAGATTAGTTAGTTGCATTTAACTCAAAATATCGAATGTCGAATGTGGTATTTCTCTAATCTATTTGGTTTGCAATACTTCAAACATCTTGTTAGTAATTTTGCGGACGTTACATTTGCTCGCATATTTTTATGTTAACGCTCATACAGCTCGTGTTTAGATTGATACATTTTAATTAAATTTTCTGCAAAATTCAGTTCTTTGGGAACGTTTTTATTCTTAAAAAGTAAGTAAAGTTTTCTGAAAGCTCCGTTGCGTCCGTTACAAAGAATGGAAGTCGATTTGAGGTTAACGTGCATTTGCCAATATACATATTAGTGAACTTTGAATAATAAACAAATAAATATCCAAATACAAAAAATTAAGTGGAATATATGACCATATCAATTCAGCTAAAAAAATAATGATTAAAAGTCTCTTTATATAAAAAATTTAATTTGTGTCTGTTGCGGACGTTACGTTCCGTACGCTACACTTTTTACATTAAATTAAATATCCTTCAATATGGTTTTTTATCTTTAATAAAAGAAAATGAAACAAAGTTTCTGATTTGCTAAGCACTTGCTAAACACTCAGCCGACTGTTTTGCCCACTGTTTTGACCATTGAAAATACCCTTTTTTTTACAAGAATTATTGAAAACAAGAGGTAAAAGGGGAATTGGGTATGCTCGGTCATGAACAAGCAAACCACCGTAAAATCATTTTGTTTTTATATTTTGAGGCTTGAACATGTATCCTATTATTCCAAGAAACAACTATTATGCAAAAATATTTAGTTTTTTTACAACTTGAAGTTTTCGCACTTGGTTTAAAAATTTTCGGACTAGCCCATATTTATTTTTCAACCTAAAAGACACAAAATTGTGGGCAACAATTTATATTGCGTGCAAAACCAATTATTTTTCAAATATTTACAAGTTCATCTAATCCAGCGAATTTTTCTACTGTGCACTGGAAAGAACTTGTTCACCCACTTTCTCACTCCTTTTCTCCCTCTCCTTCTCCCTCTCATAATCACACTCCCCGCTCAGCTTACGCTCTGGTGGGCGTTTCGCTATTTCTTCTTTGTCATCGCTTTCGTAATACTCACACTGGCTGCAGTAACGCTCTGAAATAGCTTAATAAATTAATAATGAGAACCCTTCGATTCGACTGGGACTTGGACTGACGCGATGTTTTGTCTACCCACGACTTGTTAATTTACACAAATTCTCTTCGCGTTTTTTAGGCCCAAATGAATGGTACAATATTAGACCTGTGTGTGGTAGATGTTAGCATATCAGCAGTTACTCAATTTGTATGTCTGTCGGTCCATCCGTCCGCAACTTAATTGATCAATTCTTAAATTGATCACTTACTCAACGAATGTTATGCATTTTAACAAGTTGCAAGACAACTTACGAGGCCCTTCGCCTTCGCCTTCTCGCTCTCTCTTTGTCTTCTCTGTTTCTCTCCTTTCTCCATCCCTCTCGCCTCTCCGTGCTTAAAGTGCATAAAACTTGCGACGAGTGAGCTATGAAGCCTATTTTGAAAAGTAAATCGCCTCAATTTCCACATATCAACATGTCTGCCATCTGCTTTTCCTCTTCCAGCCTCGTCCATCCTTGCAGCTCCTCCTTGCGTGCGTCCGTGCGTGCCTCTGTGTGCGTGTGCGTGTGTGTGTGCGTGTGTGTGTGTGTGTGTGTGTGCGTGCATGCTGAGTGGACTCTTCAACTGCACAACACTTCCGGTTGCCACTTGTGAGCGAAAAGCCTTTCAGCCCTTGAGTGTTTGTTGTGGCAATGCCTTGGCAGGCGCATTCGTCTCTCCGGGCTATCCAACTATCCAGACACACGGCCAGGACGCAGGACATCAAACTCATCTGGCGTATGTTTGCGTGTGTTTGCCGACGTGCGACCAAAAAATAAACAAGAAAAACAACTAGACACAACGATACCCTAATCTAAGATCGATATCTCATATAGACCGATTTACGGCTTATTCAAAGTTACGAGAATCCAACATTTTTGAAAAAGCTTTGTTTAGTTCACGGGCCGATTAAAAGAGCCCCGAACCCAATGTTTTATTTTAAACCTTGGTTCTAGTTGATAAATTTCTTTCAATTAATTATTAATTATTCAATTAATTTCCTAAATTTATTTCAGATTCAGATCTATTATCGCAATAAAGGTTTAATTTTATGTAAATAAACATTATTTGTTTTCTTCATTGCACAGAATCCAATAGAAAAGCACAAAAGTATTTTTGTGTTTCCAAAAAATTTAAAATTTCAAGTTATTACATTCTAATTAAAAATAGAGCGACATTTAAATAGCCAATAAACTTAATTGGCATAGCTACGGATTTAAGGGGCTGTCTGTTTGCATATATACCCTTATGTACCTTTAATGAGTACAGGGTAATGCAACAAAAAACATGACGGTTCCAACATGTTTCTGTCTTCCGCTCTAATCGCATGCTCGAGGCTCCTACTAATGCTAACCACATAGTGCAACCAACCACTAACAACAATAAACTAGAAAGATACACACTCACACCCTCGGACACACACACACACACACACCCACACACACAATGCCCACATACATACAGAGAGATTGCAATGTTTACTTTGACGTCTGTTGCAACAAATTCAACTCTCATGTGGGTCAGGGGGTAAGGCGTCTGTCGGACTGGACACTTGAAGGAGAAGAGAGGAGGACAAGGGATGAGTGTGAGAGATGGTTTAGCCATTGGGCCATTTACTTGGCTATTTACCACATGGCTTAACTGTTTGGAATGCATCTCAACTCCGGCAACTCCTGCGACTTCTTCAAACTGATTTCCAGCTCAAATATCAAAAATAATCCTTTGGCAGGCTTGGACCTCCAACTGTCCGAACAGTTCACACTCTGCTGCTTTGTATACATAACGTACATACATATATAGAAATATGTGCACAGAGGGAAAACAAATTAAGAATTTCGTACTTAAAACGTCACATTTCGAACTTGATTTCTCAGTTAGATTGAAATTACTAAAGTCAAGTATTTTGATCTTATTTATGTAAAAATTTTGTTTTTTTTCAAACTTTAAATTCCATTAAAACGCACTTGAGTTTACTTTAACTCAAACTTGATTCAAGCTCTTTTAATTCCGGAACTTGGTAAAAAATCAAGTTCAACTATGAACATGGTACCGATTTAAGCCATCTGCAGTCTGAAATCAAAATCGTGTGAATATTTTGAGCTACATACAACTCAATAGAACCTACTTATAAAATAATCTAAATCATTTCGAACTTATATTAGAAATTTTGGTAGTTATTTCTAGTAATTTTAGAGTTCTACTTGATTTAAGATTCGTTGTTCATATAACAAGATTGTTAGTACATGGTTAAAGAATTTGTATGCTCATTTTCAGTAATTCAAGTATAAATTTGAAGCAACAAAAATACTTCATTCAAGTTCAATCAAACTTAATTTTAGTACATCTTTTTTTTTCTCTGTGTGTGAGTTTGAGTGTGTGTGTGAGTGTTTGTCAAGATTTCGTTTTTCAAGTCGAGACATACATAAGTTTAAGCAAAGTGAAGATGCACTGATTTGTTTCCATATTGCTGCTGCTGCTCTTAAGTAATTTCCCCAGCGCCAGTCTTAATCGCAGAAGCCTTAAGCCTCGAATCCTCCATCGGTGTCTCCATTGAAAAGTGTATTTGCGTCCACAATTTCTGTGTGGCCCAGTGACCGTCCTGGCCTGGTCGTGGTGCCAAAGCCAGACATCTAGTATGTCAGTCATTGAGACGATTTGGCAAACAGTTTTCGAAACGGATTTCCTGGTCCTATACCATATTCATTATGTGCTGACATTAGGCACGCACTCGAATCGAGCCTCTTCTCTCCTTCCCTTTCACATCCACATCCCCGTTAGCCCACAACCATTACCATTACCCCATCAGCATCCGCATCCGCACTCGCATCCGCATCCGCACCATCTCAATCTGGGCAAAGCTCGGCAAATGATGTGCTCTTAGGATTTGACATAATCGATTGCATTGAATGCTCCTTGCCATATTCTTTGCTCTTGTTGTTGTTGTTGTTGTTGTTGCTGCTGCTGTTGTCTTTCGATCAGGCACCTTTCGTATTAGCCTAACTAAATCCCATTCCGTTTTCCAACTCGTTTTGTCGCCCCTAATAATGCCCTTACTTCGCTCAATGAGCTGAATTTCACATATCTGATAAATGGGTATCTAGTTAAAATGATCTAAATTATATTTGAATATTTGAAGGGATATATTATATGTAAATAAAAATAGAGCTCGGTTATTTCACCTATTTCTTTTGGGGGGGTTAACTTTGATATCGATCCATCCCAGGTTGTTCACTTACGAATAATTATCAGAAAATTAGTTCATAATGGCAAATCCCTTTGAGAGAGTATTGATATCTCGTTGCATTCAAAATTGATTTCCCAACGTTTTCCTTCTTCGTCTTCTTTATTTCCTTTTTTTTTTTGTATTTTTGCCTATCGTTCATTTCGTTTTCTGTGTGCTTCGTTTTTATTGTAGACTTAAGCGTTTTTATGGCCAATTTGACGAATGACCCCCTTGAATGGGTTAAGCGGGAATAAGCCCGAGGCGACCAACTAAACAACCGAATAACCTAACGCACGTTCCATCTCCACCTCCACCTCCACCTCCTCCTCTGTGTCCTATGTATGCATGTGTGTGTGCGTGTGTGTCTGAGTGTGTGTGTAAGTGAGCATTAGAAGACCGATAAGCGCCCTGTGGACCGCCGGCCTGCCTGGTGGCTTGCCTGTGCCTAATTTATTCGCTTGTATCGCTCATAAATAAACCAAAATTGGGCGAGCGGCAGAAACTTGAACTTGACTTGACTTATTGAATTTGCAAGGCAGAGACTTCTTCAATTGCGTCGAGGGTCCTGTTCCTGTTCCTGTGCCTCTTTCTCTTTCTGTTCGTCCTCACATTCTTCCCTCTTTGACAACGGAGCTACCAATAACAACAACTCTGTTTGTTAAACTCGTAGCTCAGAAAGTGGAATAGACAACACTCTATGTATATACAAAAATACATTTAAGCAGTTGAAACATACTAAATAAATGTCAATTGAACTGTCTTCGAGTTCTCGATTATTCGCATAAATATGAGAAAGTAGATCAGATTTAATTGAATTCCACAAAAATATTACAGCAACAATTACAATAATTTATATAATATATCTTAAATGCTTAAATGATCATTGAATTCCTTAAATGCATATACATATAATATACCCTTTCTGGGGAACTACAGAGTATGGAAACATACAAGGCTGCATAATCATTGCGCTGAGGGGACGCTTCTAATGCACGTCTAATGGCGCAAATAAATTTCAACTAAGGAATTTTTATAGAGAGACCCATAAAACCAAATGGCTGCCAATGGTTGACTGTCCCTCTCGCTCTCGCTCTCTCTCTCTCTCTCACACTCTTTCTCTCTCGCTTACTCTTTGTTGTCGCCCTGTTGCAAGTCTGGCTGTCCGCCTGTCTGTGAGTACGTGTGTGTATGTGTCCTTGTAACGTTAATAGCCTTAATTGAGCGTCTGTTTTTACGCCTGCCACGCCCACTTATTTGTTTATTAGCGCCCAACAGACTCCAGGACCCAGACCCCGCGCCCCCTCCTCCCCACAGCATAAAAAACGTCACCATGGAATTTTCATTTGGCTTTTGGGATAATAAAAACCGAAACGTGAATCGTGAGAACCTCAATTACACAGGTGTATGGGCGTTGTGCTAAATATGGGCGTGGTCCCGTGGCCTCCTCCTCCCCCTTTGTTAATGCCCCCATTGAGATTCCACGATGCAACTGACAATTTCCCGGCACCTCGAAGTCACATTTAGTTTTTTCCACTGACAATAAATTCCATTCGCAGCGCTTTTAACGATCATTTCCCAGCCATTTCGACTTTAAGCTTAATGAGTTGTCGTCAAAGGTATGTGAAGAGATGCAGAGATGCTGGCAATGTGCCTAGGGATTGGGATTGGGACTGGGACTGGGATTGGTATAGAAGCTGTTCGAGTTGTTCCCCTTTTGCTGGGGCAAAGTGCGATATTATGACACTTCTAATTGCTGCCAACCGTAAGTACACTAATTGCAGATTCAAATGCGCAAAACTCTTTCAAAATTACTCTAATTACAAGTCATGCAAAATCCATTCATTCTTCTGAAATTTTGTGAGTCGATTTTAGTTTTTCGTGCGATTTGTATTAAATTTAAATTCATTTTACACAAGGGTGTAAAACACTTGACTTTAGAAGTTATCTTAAAAATTTAAAGAAAAATCAATTGAAAATTTATTTGAAAGAGAAATTGTAGCTTTATCAACAGATTATCATTTCTCGATACAACTTCTTATTATTCAAATTTTAAGTAAGCTGCAGATGATTAAACTATGTAGTAATAATCTGCTAATAAAATACCAACATTGAAAGTAAATAATGCAGATATTTATAAAAATGTAAGAATCAAATCAATACTCAAGACAATTACGATCATTATAGTAAGGAATCAAATTTTGCCAAAGTTCCTTGACAATTCAACTCAATTTCGGAATTCATTAAGTTATAAACAAGATGTGTATGATTTGCACAAATTCAGCCTATTAAAGTATCAACAGGAATAGACTAAATCAACTTTTAAAAACTTTAATATTTATAACTTTAATATTATAAACAATTTTTAATTCCAATTTTAATATTTGTATTAAATAATTTCAAAATAACATTTCGTTCATTATATATTTTTATTTTAAAGCTAAATGCTGAGAAATAAAAGTCATTCCGTAATGATTATTTTATAAGTTTTACTGTTTTATTATTTTAAATGTTGCATCAATCTTTTGACCAAGTGCGCAATTTAAAGCTAACATTTTTGTGGTGAGTTGAAGAAAATGGAAAAGTGTTTGGCAAATCCATTAAAATTTTTAAATGCAACGTTGGCACTTTTTGCACTAATTTCGTAACGCTGTACACATGCCAGCTTACATACATGTACACATATGTATGTATGTGTGTGTGTGTGTGTGTGTGTGTGTGTGTGTGTGTGTGTGTGTGTGTGTGTGTGTGCTGGTCGGTCAGGTGTAACGACGTCGCTGGAGCAATTTGCTAGTGAGTCAAATGGATTTGACCTTAGCCACAAAGACGGATACAGAGACTGGGATGCGGATGGGGAGAAGGATGCGAGTGGGGGAGACAAGGCATAAACTGGCCAGAATCCAGCAGCCAAGCTGCACTAATGCTTAAGCTGATTTTGGCAGACACACTTACACACAGAGACAAAAAAAAGAGAGAAAAACAGAATGGGAGTTAGCGGGAGGGACTTCATTTGCAGACAAGAGAAACAAGAAAGGTAAAGGGAAGTGAGAGGGAGATGAGGGACAGGAGTAACCGGGCAAGTGTCACGTAATGCAGCGCGGCAAGCGCATTAATACATTTACACTACACACACACACACACACACACACACACACACACAGGCAGGTAAAAACAGACGAAAACGAACAACAAAAAGTTGAGGGCAACAAACGCGACACGCTTAAAAATCTTTGCAACTTTCTTTTACGCCAAAAGCAGCAAATTTCATTTAACACCCAAAGCTCCAGACACATGCCAGCAAGAGATAGCCATATTTAAAAGGAGTACGGGAGAATAAGAGTAAGAGTGAGAGGGAGAGAGTGGGAAGAGACAGAGAGAAAGGCAGGGACAGCTAGTTTGGTACAGTAAGTACGAAAAGTGCATGGCCGCGAATTAAAAAGGTCATTTGGTTGCACTTTGGGCTTTTCTCTTCCTCTATTTTCTATGTGTGCGAGTTGGTCAACAGAGCAAAAGAGATAGAGAGAGAGCGAGGGAGGGAAAGAGAGAGAGAGAGAGAGGGAGAGAGAGTAAGAAAAAGAGAAATAGAAAGAGACGGGGTGCAAATGAAATAACTCTGAAGTTGGCATTTGGCGCTGCTTTAAATGAGCAGCAGTTTCCAACCGCGCGTGCCGAATGCGAAAATCTGAACGGGAGAGGGAAGCTGGTGAAGAGAGAGAGGAGAAAGAGGGAGGACTGAGAGAGAGAGAGATAGAGGATCCTTGTGGCCAGGTGAGAAGCCAACATTGTTGCGGCAGCTAAACTATAAAAACGTTAGCAAAAAACCAAATGAAAGTACTAAACAAAATATGTGAATTGCTGGCGATTTACTTAATTATGATTTAAATTAATTTACTCACATAATAATGATTACGTCAATTAAAAATCATAATTATCGAGCAACTAAGTATAACTCATAGTATAATTATTATTTTTTGAGTTTTATTTTTTTGCTTAAAAATAGTCACTAAGTGTATTTTTTTCTAAAAATAAAAATCAATTAGTAATTTTGACACTTCTTGGTCAATATTTATTAATATTCCTACGCAAAGTCGACAAAAATGTATGAAAAGGTTAAAATATTATCTTGAGCTACATAATACTCAACATTATTTTATTAGCCTTTTTTTGTTCAAAAGTAATGATTGTAATTTAAGTTGTAAAATTTGACACCGAATTAAACATAATATTGTAAGTAAATTAAGAAATATAAAAAATTTTAATTATTTAATAATTTTTTAAATACAATTGTCTCTGTGCGATATACTTAGTTGAAAGCAGGATGAATAATTTGTGATATCTAAAGCAATTCCATGTAATTGTAAACTTAGTTCAAATATTTATATTTCTACATATTTGTGATTTAGCAGCGATAGCGTTATTTGGAACACGCCTCATTAGGAGGAAAGTCACGAACTTTAACAGAGTTTTACTTCCTTTATATGGCTTTATTAAGCTAGCAGCTATGTTTGTCCTCTCTTTGTTTCTTATTTTGTGTTCAAGTGTATGCAAGAATCTAAAAGTGGTAAACACTGGCTTATTGGCCAGTTGGGCTAAAAGAAGTTTGGTCTGTGCGATAAGGGAGAATTGCAATGTTATTAAACTAATTGAAAGACGATAGGCAATCCCAGCTGTGGCTTCTCCCACAACCCTGCTTGGCTGACTGGCTAAATGCTGGATTATCCTTATCGTCGCCGCGGCAGAAACCAGTCCCAACAACAACAACAACAACACTAACAACAACAGCAACAGTCAAAAATAAGTAGATGAAGAGGAAGGGAAACAAATGGTAGACATGCAAATTGGAAGCTTGCGGCCCATTTGCATTCAGCGCCAATGCGCTGACTTTTGCCGGACAAAGGCAAAGGCAAAAGCAAAAGCAAAAGCGAAAGGCGGCAAATGAAAAGCAAACAATTTTCCAGATGGCAAACAAAAATTAGCAAAAAAGCTGCGACAATTGTTAAGCTGATGAGCTCAGTAATATCTTTAATTTCTTCCTTCCACTTTATGGAATAGTGATTCCAAAATGGATCGAATGTGCAGAACTTTGCACAAAAATTAAAGCCGAGATCCGCTTGATTTAGGTAAATCCAATTATTAAAACTTGAGCTAAACGAGCTTAATTCCCAATGCCATATTCCGACTTTCACTTTCGCTGCAATTTAGAAAATGCTTCTTTTATTTGGTATTTTGGCATAAGAGGAAAGTCAACCCATGGAATTGGTCGACATTGAGTGTTGCACTTGGCTCAAAGTACGCGTACTCGAATGCGAAATATTGTGCTGTGTGTCGTTTCCTTTAGCTCCTTGAGAATCACTCATTTGCTCTCCCTTTTTTTAAGGATCGTCCTTTCAGGGTAATACACTCACTTAGTTCGCTCCAAATTGAATTGCTGCTTGAGGTAAAGTCAACGGTTTCGGGTTTCAAACACTTTATACTTCATTTTCATTTTCATTTTCATTTTTTTTATTTTACGTTTTCGCTTTCCTTTTTGTCCTTTACTTCTGGTCCAAGTGTTTGATTTTGCCTCTCGTTGACTCTTTTTACACACACACACACACACGCACACACATATTATAATTTATTTGCGTATGTGTGCTAAGCAAAAGTGTTAAGTTGGCAACACGAAAAATTGTGCGCGCCACAAGACTTTGGTAATCCACATATCGATTCCCTTTCACCGCCCAACAACCAGAGTGGGCGAGTAGTGTGTGGCTGAGGCGCACAGTGGGACGACAACAATTAAAACTGAAAACATATTAAAGAAAATAGAGTCTTAAGCTTAGGCTGAAAGAGAACTGAATTAATGAAATGAGATATAGAATTAATTACAACACAAATAAATAAAATAATAATAAATGTTTAATTTCAATAAAATAGTTCTGAATAAATACTTTCAAATTAAATGCTAAGTTCAGAAATTTTGTTGCATAACATATTTTAAGTAACTGCGACACTTTGTTGCGAATTTACATTCTAGAACGCAAAGAAACAATTGAACATTGAATTAGAGCTGGATCAAAATAGAATCAAATTACTTTTGCATAGTGTATGAGGCATATTATTTTATGTATGAGCTGAAATCTGATTCTCAGTGTTGCTTAGCTTGTTGTTTTCACAGAATTTACCTTAAATCTAGTAGAGTTCGATTTGCTAACAAGTCTCGTTCCACTGTGCGTGGGGAATATGGTGGCATAAATGAATTACCGTATTAAGTTTTTATTATTAGTCTAACTGGCGATGGCGTCGTTGACTTTGGCAACTCTCTACAAGGACGAGTACGTCAACGCACTTGACACTTAATAAGTGTACTATGTGTGTGTGTGTGAAGGACCAGTGTGTGTGCGTGTGTGTGTCGAGAGACTTAAGCTTCTTACAGCTGCAAATTAAGTGAAAAATAAGAAAATTAGCTTAAAATTCTTGTGGCGGCCTCTTCAATTTTATTTGCAAGCTGTGCCCGGAATCGGATTACGCTTGTTGTGCGTGGCAAGTGTGTGTGTGTGTGGTTTTTTGTTATTGCTAGCTTATAATTATATATGACAAGCTGTAGTCAAAAGCGAATCGCAATTCCAATCTCAAACTCAAAACATACTCAACTGGAGAGCTATTAACTTTGGCGTCGCTGTCCAAATCTCAAGGCGTTCATTTGCCTTGACTGAGGCACAACTTCCATTCATTTATGAGGCGGCCCCAGTTCACATATTATGCGATGTACTATTCTCCCTCTCTGTCTATCCCTCTCCATCGCTCTCTCTCCCTCATAAAGTTTATGAGGCACTGGCGATTGCAAAACTTTTCAACAATGGCGACAAAAGTTCCGCTTCTTGCGCAGCTGCTTCTTCTTTTCTGGTGATCCTGTTTCTACTTCTCCTCTTCTTGCTGTAGTTGTCAAGTGAAGGTACAACACAAACAACAACAACAACAACAACAACAACGACGACAACAACGCGTTTAGCTAATGACAAATTGCAATCAAAGTTGAGTGCGAGTAATGTCAAGTGCAGTCCAACTTTAGTCGCATCGATTCGCCTTAAAATTCCCAACCACTTTTAGTGCCACACACACACACACACACACACACACACACACACACACACCTAGAGTCACGCACAATTCTCCGTTTTATAGAACAATCCACTAGGCTCTCTTTAGTGGCAATGATGCTATGCTGTCAAATGTATGTCTTGGCCCAGTGTGTGTCCTTAAAAGGACGTCAGCAATGCAGAGCAAAGTTAAGTGGCAAACAGACATTGAGACTGTTTCAGTTTTTGTGCCTGACCATTAGTAAACACACACACACACATACACACACACATGCATGTAGGCTTAAAGTTGTCAACTAAGCTGCTAAGCTGTCGACCAAGTGGCCTTTTCTCCCCTCTTTCTCTCTCTTCCTTTCTCCCTCCCCCTCAACAATTCTCTTTGTCACGTTGTCATTTGTTTGCAGCTACTCTATTAGCCGCATTTTAATTCAGTTACTTAAGTTTAGTGTGAACACAACAATTTCATACTTGACGACACACAAACTGGATTCTGGGACCATGCGGCGTATGCGCAATGCCCAAAAACTGATGCTGCAATTTGAAAATTTGTGTCTGTGTGTGTGTGTGTGAGTGAGTGAGTGTGAGACTGTCTGTCAGTCAGTTGCCGCATTGACCTCAGCATTGTCAGAGCTATGAAAGACCACGCCCTTACGCCCCTTACCACCTACTGCTGCTCGCCTACTTATCATGCCTCATGCTGCTTCTCTGTGGTCAAAGGTAAAAAGTTTTGTCAAATTGAAAATGTTTACTGCTTCGTACTTTGCAGTTAGTTGTTGCGGGGAGAGGGGGACACGGTGGAAGGGGGCGTAGAGGGGTTTGGGGGAGGGGGGGCGTAGGGTGTCAGTCGTTCGGGCGGCAAAAACATCTTAAATTAGATACATTTTATCGCTATACATGAGCTGCTATCACACATACACACACAGAGAGAGGGAGAGAGACAAACACAGATTACCCTGAGAATCTGAGCAAAGTTTTGAGAGATATTTATTACAGGACACTTCATGTGCAGCGGCAAGGACATTCACTCCCAGTTCCAGGACTCGCTTACTTGCAGCAGGCCAACACACCGTCTTCTTCCGTCTAAGTTGGTGTGTGAGTGAGGCATGTCAACAATCATTTCATTTGATTTTAAAGCCAACTAAAAGAAATTCTCCCCACTGTAAGTTTAATGAGCAATCGAAAGATTAGTTTCAAACGCAATCTCTAAATGAGATTATTAATCATATGTATATGTATGAATTATATGATATTCATGGAATCTGCAATCCCTTAAACCAACTTCTTTTATCACATCAACTTTCAACTCAATCTATTTACGTTACATTTTCTCATCACAAGTCAATCGTCTGTCCATCCAATTGAAGGCATCAGTCACAATTTACGTTGAAAATCAAATCGTTGTAGAGAGTTAAAGCCCAAGGACTCTAAGGACAGCCATTCTTATACTCTAGCAAATCATTTCGAACTTCATGATTCAACAATTTCAAAAAGTATTTTCAATTTTTATTTCATTAGGTTAACATATTTTGTAATTTCTGTTAGTTCATTTAAATGTAGTACAAATAAGCTATTTGTTCTTCAATTAAAAACATTTATTTTAATTTGTTATATATTATTAATTTTATTAGTCGAATATTCTTCATTTTTTTAAGTTCAAACAATTTAACTCTGATTTTAATGTTTTTAATGTAATTGTTTACGTACAAAATGTATTATTATATTATATTTGCTATAATTTACATTATGTACATATATATTTTTTTGTTATTATTTATTACATTAATATGATTTAATTTTGCACTAACGACAGTTGCAAAAGGTATTTCTTAGTCGAAAGCATTCTGGTTTGCTTGACTAGTGCCACAAATCGTTGTTTCATATCACGTTGTCTACTTTTCAGCATCAGCATTAAAAGGCCCTGGCCTCGAGCTATTTAAATGGCATTTTCAGTGAGCACACACATCCAACACACAACACATAGCACACAACACACAACACACACCACATATGTGCACTCATGTATCACATCAACGTCAACTGGCAAAACCAAAACCAGGCGCTGTCGTCATTCTCATACTCGTCCTGCTTCGTCCTGTTCCTGCTCCTGTTTCTGTTTCTGTTCAGTCTCATGGGCGTCAATCAAATGCAGAACTGTTTAACTGCAATTGGCAATGGTTTTGAAAATTGAACATAAGTGTGGTATAAGCATATGTGTGTGTGTGTGTGAGTGAGTGTGCCAAAGAAATTGTAAAGAATCTGGCATCAGAATGAATAGCAAGGACAACGAAAATGAATCTCATTCCCATGGATATGCAAATTGAAGTGCAGCGCCAAGCAAAATGAAATCAAGCGCCGTCTGCGTCTAACTGTTGCAGAATTTAAGCGTTTTATATGCGGAATCCACACCTGCCTCACCTCACCGACTCACAGACGCACAGACTCACAGACTCACAGACTGATACTTAAACAGGACTTCTCAAGTGGCAAGCAACCTCCTTGTTGCTTAAAACAAAACAACGCGCGCATTGTCAGCAGAAAACTTCATCGACACGTGTGCAACGAGTGCTGAGCCAGAGGTGCACTACAAAAAATGGCGAAATTATATAGAATGCTTCTGCTCAGAGGTGGCACGCAATGCCGCAAGCTCATCATCAGCAGCAGCAGCAGCAGCAGCAGTAGCAACAACAACAACAACAACAACCATCTCGAAAAAGTCGCCTGCACGTACACTTAAGTCATATAGTAAGTATATTATATGTAGATGACATAGGGACAGGGGCAGGGACAGGGGAAGGTGTTTGCCAGAGACAAGTGGCAAGTTGGAAAGATTATGCTGAAAGGTAAAGAAAACTACTGCCAGCAAATGATAATCCAAGCTGATGAAACTCGCATGCCCTAGCACCGAGTCATTTAATAATACAATTTTCTTTTTCATTTTCCACATTTCCTTTTCTTATTTTTGGACCCTGTACCTGAGATCAACACGAAGTCTATTGTGTTTGTCAAAATTGCTTATGGAACAACATCCGAGTTTATTATTCGATCGCAGTGCAATTATCATAAATTATCATTATTATGAAATTTTTTTATATGTGCTAATTCTCAAGGATCTGATATATTCGCAAATCTACATTGCAAATTAAAAAATCAAATTACAGAGATAATTTAATATATATAGAAACTTAAATAACGCAGTGTAATATATAGAATCGTCACGAACAGAATGTGTATTTAATTTGATCATAATCTGCATTTGTATAAAATCAATACAGGGACTCTCACAGTCGAGCTCAATCGACTGTAACCTTTCCAACTAGTTTTTTCTGTCTTCAGAATGTGTGTAAAATATATGTATTTATGTGAGCGGAAAACAAGATAATACGTGTAAGCTAGAAACATGTTCTTAATTTATTGGAAATGTTTTGCTATTTGGATTGAAAAAGATGATTTTTGTCTTGTTTTGATTTAAATATGCTATGATACATATGTAGCTAGTGATATTGGGAATGTATTGATATTTAAATTGAAAAGGATAATTTTTTTTTTTGGTTTTATTTAGATTTAAATATTGCATGACATATATGTGGCTAGTGTTAGCTGGACGAAACACGGCAGCAACCTGCCTTGATCCTGGCTGTAGTTTAATCCAATTTTTAATTTGAAAAAGCCTCGCCTGTGTTTCTTACTTCCTTTTTCATTTGAGGGTATACTAGGTTATATGGAAACCTTAAAACATTTATTTAATTTAATGTGAGGAAAGGTCAATGAACAAGAACAAGAGAGAGTATTTGTAGAAGCTTGGAATGTTATTTAAAATATAATAAAAAATTTAATGAATATTATTTAAATACCCAGTAATTATTTAGAAAGGAACGGGCACGATGTGTCTCTTAAACGTTAATACTGAATATTTAAATATAAAAACTACTTAAAGTGTGAGATAACTGTACTAAGTAAATATGTATGAGAAAAAAAAGGTAAGAGTTTCCCGGTGATAATAATGAAAATCTTTTAAAAATACCAAGTAACTTTAAGATAGCACACTAAGTAATTTATTAGAATGCTCTTTAGGTTGTAATATGACAGATTATGAAAACTAAAAAGTTTTTGCATGGTATACCCTGTAATCCAGCGATTAGTTCAGCTTGTTCGCCTTAAGTGTGTAGAGACTCGTGAGTTCTCGCATGGCCTCTGCAAAAGTTGTAAGCCGGGCTAATGTATTCACACTTAATGTTGTGACAAGGCGTTGTGACCTCGCTTTGCACCAACACAATGAAAACTGCACACCTGCAAAGCACATACACACACACACACACACACGGCGAGCGGTTGGCGCGAAAGAGAAAGTTAAATTAAAAATGTCAAATTGCATACATTTAGGAGCTAATGAAATAAGTTAAGCGACAACAACAACAACAACAACTTGTAAAAGACGACAACGTTGAGCAGCGCGTTAAGCACACTACACAACACTGTACACACACACACACATATATAAATATGTATATTTGTGTACACCCACATGCATCACACTCCCACTCATTCTCATTCTCTCTCTTTCTCTTTCTTTCTGTGAGTTTCGTTTGCATTGCAATTTGAATTAATTTGACTTTTTTATGAACTTTAAGTGTGCCAACGTCAGCAGCGTTGCCAGATGTTTTCAATGTTGTTGTTGTTGTTGTTAGTTGTTAGTTGTTGGCCTGGCTGTGTCATGCTGTGTTATTCATTTAGTTGGTATTCAGCTTGTGGCAAGTAATATGCCAACTGTGCATGTGAATGAGCTGTTGAGTAATGTTAATCAAAAGGACCAAGAAGAGAGAGAAAGATAGAGAGAGAGAGGGGGGATGAATAAGGAAGAGGGAGAGGAAGAGGGTGGCAAAATTGACGGATTTACTTTCAGCACACATCTTATGCAAAAACTATTGAATTCGGTGACGATAGTCGTGCTTATCAGGCCATCTCAAAATCATCTCACACTCTCTCTCTCTCTCTCTCTTCCCCCCGCTCCTTCTCTCACTCTCTCTCTCACTCTCTCTCATTTACCTATTTTTTTCCAACGGCCCATTCAAGCATTCATCCATCTATCTAAGTATTACAATCTGTCTATCAATATTTCCATCTAGTTTGATCCAATGATGATGAGAGTAAAGATAGTGATGATGGCGTTGGTCAAACATTTTTATATATTATGTAAAAATAATACATATCTACTGATACACACATATAAATATAAAAATACATACATATTTTACATTGCATTTGTATCTATTCTTGATTTTGTATTTTATTTATATATAATATATTTTTTTTTTTTTGTGAACTCGCCTTGGATTGAAGTTGATTGTTGTTGACTTTGATTTGTGCAATCTGCTTTCGATTTATTTTATACTTACACACAAATAAGTATGTATGTACATATTGTATCTATGAGTATCCTGTCCATATATTTATATTTAGTTCCAGGTCACTGACATTTCGCTCGCAATGCCAAAAGTGTCGTTCTGCCCACAATTTCCACATGGCGCATGGAATTTAGTTCATTGGCTTAAATCTGTGTCCTTTCTGCCGTTGCATGAAATTTGAGTAAATATCACAAAATATATTGACACATGCGGGTTGCGTGGGTGTATGTATGTATGTATGTGTGTGTGTGTGTGTGTGACATTCCGCATTCCTCACTGAGCGTTGCCGATTGCACATTTAGCATTTTGTCAGCACCCGCATTTCGTCAATGCTTCAGAATTCGCGTTCGAATGTTTCTCATTATAAGTACATATTTATACCCTACATACTGCAGAATGCACTCAAGGTTGATTACTTTCAGTATGAAACCTATGCAAATATTACCGATATTATATTTGGAGATAATATTCTAGAAATAAACTTTTTTCGAGGCTTACAACAATTCTCGTCTTGTTGTCTTTCTCTTTCTAAATATGACTTTGTCTTACTTCCTGTCTTTCTCGTTTTAAAGGCAGATATTGAAAGAATACATGTTACCATATTTCATAATTGATTTCTGCTGCTTTCGTTAACGGTTTACAGACACTTAGTAAGGTCTATTACAATCTTGATACATCTAATTACAATAAAGTAATGAGATAAAATAGAGTATGTTCGCTTTCTCCATTACATATCGTTCCATGCATTTCTCAATTTTAATTACATTTCCCAATTTCAACAGACAAACTCATTCTTTGAATGTCAATACATGTTCCTTCTTCACAGTTTGTTTCTCTTCCTCTCTCTCTCTCTCTCTCTCTCTACCCCTCTCTTCCTCTGCGTCGCTTCTGCTCTTTCATTCTGTACAGTTTAATTTATATATATAATTTCTTCTTTGTAAGCAAGGTTTAAAAAAAATACTAAAAAAGAATTAAATACAACTTTTTCTTTGCAAACCTGCTTACGGGATATCCGAAAGTCGTTCAAAATTTTCTTGTTTTTTTTTCTGCATTTTTTTATGACAGCTCTTCATAAATCTCACCGCATGGAAACGTTTACAAAATGCAAACGATGTGAGTCCTGTCTGATGTTGTCAATGATGTCGATGATGTTGCTGTTGTTGCTCTTGTTGTTGTTGTTGTTGTTGCTGTTGTTGTTGCTGTTGTTGTTGCTGTTGTCATTGCTGTTTCTGTTGTTGGCTTTCAGCATAAGGAGGTCAAGAGCTTTTGGCTGCCGGCGCTTGGTAAAATTTAGCATTGAGATGTCAATCATCTGACAAATGCTAAACCAAATTTGAATTTGGTCTAGAGGGGCAAGAAGAAGAACAAATGCTGGCAGCTGAATTTCTGCATACATGTGTGTGTGTGTGTGTGTGTGTGTGTGTGCGTGTGTATGCGAGTGATGTCTGCGGGTGTGTGTGTTTGTGTGTGCATGAACAGTGTTAATATAAAACGCAATCAAAATCAAATCAAATGAAAATTATTTTGAGTTGTTTTGTGTGCTGACAACTTCATTATGTTTGCATTGCTTTGGCGTATTCTCTGTGTTTGTCCAGCAATATGACCAACATACACACACACACCCCATGAAACACACACACACACGCACAGCTGACCAAAGCTGGCCGCACATTAAAAGCTACCAGACCAGCCGCAAATAGAACTAATTTGATGTGTGAACAACAGCTACGAATGCGATAGGAAAGAGGAGGAGAAGAGGGGAAAGGGGAGATGGCGGAGGATGAGGAGGAGGAAAGAAAAGAGCAGAGTGAGGAAATGAGGACTGCTCCTTTAACATCAACAAGAATAAAGGCAAAGGGGCGATGTGTGTGTGCGTGTGTGTTCTATGATTTTGTGATATATGCCGCATTAATTCAATTTGATAAGAACAGGCAGACAGTTTGATGCCAGCAGAATTTCATTGGAATTTCGATAAACTCGAAAATCTGTCGTCCTCCAAATAATACACACACACACACAACAACAACAATAGGGACAACACCAATAATAACAACAATAAGCGTAACAATAACAACAGGAACAATTACACAGCATGTCTGGTTGTGTAGTGATTAAAGGACATAAATGTAATTGAGTAAGTCTTATTCATAAAATGAATAAAATATAAATGTGCGCACAAAACGCAAAAAAAAAAATATAAAAAAACAGAAAGGAAACCAATTGAATTGTGAGTGAATAAAGAATGAGTAATTGAATGCATCGTAAAAAAACGAGAGAGAAAGAAATATAACACGAGCGAGTCAGAGTCAGAGTCAGATATTCAGATGTGATTAAACAATGAATAAATGAATAGCAACTGTAGGGTAATCGTTTCTAATATCGTGAACTGCGCTGTGTGTCTCAATGATAGCTTGTCTCTGTCTGTTATGAGTTATCCTTACGCTCATTACATTTGGATTAACATGTTAATAATCTGAGAGTAGACGTGAGTGTGACACAATGTGTATGTGAGTATGCGTTGCCTGCAGCCATATTGTGGTCGCACACACACACACGTACGTTTTCAGAGAGATCGATTAGGGCAGATAGCAAAGTGAGTGTTATAATTGTATGTTTGACAATCTTCATAACTGTCAATTAAATTGGCATTGGCATGCCAAGTCGAATGCTGGTCTCAGCCTAATGTAATTGTTTAACACACTGCTGCGCATTATTATAAACAAATGCCAACTCACACACAAACACACACACACACAGACACAAAGTCATATGGACAGAGACACAGTTGTACACTCAAGCATATGAACAGTTGGACATGCAACATGATTGCCCCGATTTTATTGACTGCATTGCGATTGTGTCTATCCCTTTCCCCTCTTTATCTCTCTCTCTCTCTCTCTCTATCTCTCTTACTGTCTGTTGCCAAATTGCATATGTGGGCCGTTATGATTTATAGACCATTGCCCATAGAACCGTCGATCCAAATCAATTTGTAGGCCATTGCACTATGGGACGAAATCCGAAAAATCGAATATTTATTAATAACTCTAAAATAAGCTAGATTTTTGAATCCGGTTTTTTTATTTATATTATGTACACCCTCAGAAATAATTTTGGAACAGTGGGCGTGTCACCACCCCCGCCCTTAATTTTTTTTTTTTGTCTATATGAAAGCAACTAAGCTCATAATGTTTATTCCAAATAACAAGCTTTGACCTTTTTTATTATTAGCAATAAAGAGAAAAAGTACTTTTTTGACATAGGAAGTTGTGTGTTCTTATAGATGGTTGTGAGCATAAAATTTAAAAAAAAAAAAATTGGGGCTGAGATTTTGACATGCCCACTTTTCCAAAAAATTTCTATGGGTATACATAACACTGGAAAAAAACCGCATCAAAATATCCGATGTTGTGTTCGAGTTAATAATAAAAACCTCAAAAACTGGTCAAATATCTCATAAGACAAGCGAGCAAATCAGCACTGAAAAATGGTGAGGTTACGTCCTAAAAAATTAATTTGCGCAGATTTTCGCAAATTGTTCACATTGAGACAAATTGCCTGAAAATAACAATGAATGGATCTACGACATACAGTTGGACGTATATTAAGCCTCGTTAAGCATCATTGCAAAATTCTTTTGCAAAGTTGATATTTCTTTCCCAGAATTTAGATTTCAAAGCATTATCTAATTTTACAGAATATTAATAGAACACGCACAAATACAGAATACTAATACAACCAACACATAGCTCAAACCGGTATAGTTGGTATCCATTTTAAATTTAATAAAAAAAATGATTAGCCTTTGAGAAATACCAATTTGAAAATAGGCTGCAAAAATATTGCAATCTTAAAGCACGTGCTTTTCGACAGCAACAGCTGACTTTAACAACTGTTAGGTTTAACATTGGTCTGTTATGTAACATTTTTGGTACTGAACTTTACAGTTTGAAGTCTTCTTAAGATGTTAACACAAAAAAATTACTAATATTAATACTTTGATAAAATGACTAAATATTCGATTTTTCGGATTTCGCCCCATAGTGCATTGCACGGAACTTTGGAACAGTTTGAATCGATATCCAGAATCCCGAATACCGCATTTGTAATGCCCAACCATTGACAGAGCTAAAATTCTCAAATCTCGTAGCTAAAATATGAAAATGTGAAATGTTAAATCTGAAATTCAAATGGTCTTAGAAGAGTCGCCTCAACTCACAAAGGTATTTACTCCGACAGCTGACAGCTGATGCTTGTTCCCTGTAATGTGTAATGCGTAATGTGTAATGTGTAATGTGTAATGTGTGATGTGTAATGCATAATGTGTAGGAAGTAGAGCCCTGCATGAGTTGACACTAAATCGTGTTAACAGTCAGAAATCACCCTGTGCACACATTCAAAACGACACAAGTGTGCTTTTCAAGTCATAATTTCAATTCCTTATGATACATTCATTTTTCGGACTCATTGACCCGAAGCTAAGCTATCGTGTGATTCGAATCATTTCGTATGATACTGTTTCACACTGTTATGAAAATTTGCTGTCATTCAAATCGTTTTGACAGTTTGAACAGTGTTGAATGTGTGAATCAAGCACACACAGTAGAAAAAAAATTACTTTTGATTTGTTTTAGTATAAATAGAAGAATGGAAAATGATTCGAGCATTGGTTCTAAAGATGATAATGTAAGTGAACAAATTTATCTGGTTTTATTAGATTTGTGTAGTTGAATATATATGTGTAAACTGCGAAAATAGAAGCTCCATTACAGGAATCGCTAATATGGTAAACAAAATAATGTTTTTAAATATGAACATGAAAAAATAGTCAAAATACAGTCGAACTTCCCTAACTCGAACTTCCCTAACTCGAATTTTCTCTAACTCGAACAAAATCGAGTGGCAATAGCGTTTACTGAGCAAATTTCATATAATTCTGCTTCCCTAACTCGAACTTCCCTAACTCGAATTTCTCCTTAACTCGAACAAAAATATTGGCCCGTACTTCTGTAAGTCGAATTTTTCGGGAAAATCCCCAATAAAGTTTGAATTTTTATTCGTTTCTATTTAATGCTTTTGTTAACGGCTCGTTTGGATATGTAATATTGATGTAAATTAGCATATGGTGATGGTATATGATAGAATATTGCATCAAAAATTACTTAAGCTTGTGAAATTGCTTTAGGAAAGATGTTTGTAATGTACTTCTCTGTCAGCGCATCTGTGCAAGATTATTTACCATGGCACCAGCACGTGTATTAAAATGTTTATCTCTTTAAGAAATCTTTAAAATTATTTGATAAAAAATTCAAAAGTGGACCAAAAAAATTGAAGTGGCTTAAAAATATGGTATCTCATCGAAAACAGTTTTCATTATATTAAAAAATGGAAAATTAATTATGTCATTTGAATCGGGAACTTCTTCTGGATACAGCAAAACAACGATAAAACCTATTTTTGAGAATATCGACAGGTCTTGAACAAACTATAATTTATTTTTGTTGAAAATAACAAGAAAAATTTGCAATTTGAAATGTATTTATGAATGAATAAAACTGTAGCTTCATTTAAAAAACTAAAAAAAAAAAATTCCCTAACTCGAAGTCTCCCTAACTCGAACTTTTTTTTCGGATAATGGTGATTCGAGTTAGGGAAGTTCGACTGTAAATGAATTATGCACACAAGTTTAATTTTCAATAAATTTAATACTTGCTCAATCACACCAAAAAACATTCAGTTTATATTAGTGTGCACAGTGTTCACAATGTCAGCTTGAACATGTCGACTATGATTCTACTTATGAATCTATGAATCGGAATCACACTACCTTTTTATATGACTCGACTGGATATTTGAATCATGATTTTGAATGAGTTGTAAGTCAAAGTGATTGTTTAGACAGTGTGAGTATTGATAGTGTTGTGTGATTCACATGAGTCGTTTGAGAGAAATGGGATAATTTTGAGTTTAGTGTGCACTCATGCAGGGCTCTAGTAGGAAGTAGGGAGATGGACATTGGGTATAAAGAGTAGGCAGTAGAATGTTGGGTGTTGTGTGTTTCGGTTATGTCATTTAAATCTATTTGACACACACTCACAAGGGACACACGAGTTCAAGTTTGTGTGCTCATCTTGATGTCTGAAAAGTTTGCCATATCTAAATATCCGTCATTTCTAACCTATATCGCTCTGTCCCTATCAATACTTAATGCCAGGAATGCGGACAATACCTTAGTTAACAATTATTTGTAAAAGAAAAAGAAGAGAAAAATTAAATTTCTGCTGTCCGTTATTTTAAATTTTTTCCTGCAATTTTGCGGCTTTGGGTAAAAGTAAGATTTGTCAATGAGAATAAAGTCACATTTGACGGGAAATAAAATCATATTTGGCGGTAAAAAGCTAGATTCAACTGGGAAAAAGCCATATTCGACGGGGAAAAAACAAAACTTGGCGGAAGAGTCCGGATTTTTCAAGGAGAGCTAATCTGTTTAGTTGAGATATCTCATACAACAACAAAGTTGTTCATACTTATTAAAGGTTAATTTGCGTCCGATTGCTTCAATGGCAGTTTATCATATAGCTAGTTATCTGACTTTGACCAAATTTGGTCAGGATGTAAGAAACAGTCCCAAACATACAATCTGTGAGTTTGGTTGAGAAATCTTAAGAAACAAAAATGTTTTTCATACTAAAGGTTATTTTGCATCCGATTGTTCCAATGGCAGCTATGTGATATAGTGATCCGACTTTGACCAAATTTGGCAAGAATGTAAAAGACAGTCCCAAACTTAGAATCTGTAAGTTTAGTCAAGATATCTTAAATAACAAAAAAGTTTTTTATACTAAGCAATTCCCTGAATTTTGACCCCGAATTTGATCCACTTACAGGTCAAATTTAGCAAAGCATCGGATGGAAAGCAATCAAGTTGAATACAAAAATGTTCGTCCATTTTTGCAGGGACCAACCTAAAAACATATATTTCAACAATAAGTTTTTTTTGATCATCTTTATCTTTTCTTTTATTTTTATTTGGGGATTTTAATTCTTATAAGGAAATCCTTTTATTCCCATTTCGAAATGTTTCCCACAATTTGACAATTTACAAAGTTACGTTAGTCAGTATTTTAGTTTTGATATAATAACTAAATGTGCAATAAACCATTGAATATTTGAAATGTTAACGGATACGGATGATTATAATTAATTTAGTATGCCGAAATGTGAAGCATTTGTCAACACTGGGTTCAGCCCAGTGTATAATACTTAGTTGTCGACATCATACGTACATATCCAGAAAGTAATTCCAGCTCAGCGGCGATTGTCGTTTATCAATGTCCGTCTGGCGTAGTATTTTCGGTGCAGTAGAACAGGCGAGAAAAGAGAGGGAGAGAGGGGGAGAGAGAGAGAGAGACGCCCAAAAGGTGACAGTGCAACATTTGGCAAGCAATCTGGCCGAAAATTAAGGCGGCCTGCCTGTTAGCCAGGCACAAGTGTCACGCAAAGAACCAATAGAAGAGATAGAGACAGAGACAGTGAGAGAGTGAGAGTGAGAGAGGGAAGTATCGCCTGTCTCGTTCTACTAACTACTGCCTAACGGCCAAATGGCATTTCATTTTGGCAATGCAATCCACAAATGAATGTTGGCCATTGAGGCAAAGGCAGGCAAAAAGGATTTCTGGCGAAATGCTCGCAAAGGCGAAAGCATAATGCATAATTACAACAATGGCAGGCAGGACGAAGGACGCCGGACGCAGGGTGATGGCAGCCAAGGACGAGCACCGAAATGAAGCGTGCCCAACCGCGTGACTAGCTAGCCAAGTAGCAAGAACAAGAAGACGATGATGATGAAAGTGTGGAAAAGGCAGGGGGGTGGTAAGAGGGAAGGGGAGATGGGGGATGGGGTCCGACCAGTGTGACCGTCACCAGGGTCTGGCAACTTTATCAGGACATCCGCTTTCAGCGATTTTTAATTGCTATTGTTACAGTTTATTGTTTTATTACGGAGGCCAAGTGAATGAATGGCCAGAAACCCAGAGAGTGACAGAGATAAAGACAACAAGCGAGAGAGAGAGAGACAGAGAGACAGAGAGGGAATAGGGGGAAGATTGTAAGATATGGTGAGATAGAGCAAAGGCAAAGCATGTTGAAATTTCATTTATTTATCTTTTCTGTTTTGTCTTACCGAGTTTTTGTTTAAAATAAATAAGCAAACAATTAGCGCATTTAAATCTAGTTGGAACCTTGCCAGCTGCTCCTAAAGATCTCTTTGTAATTGTACTCACACAAATATATACATATATAAATATATTTCCATTACTTCAAAGCTCATTGAGTGAGCTTAGTCCTTTGTTCTCCCAAGGACTCTTGAGCTTCGCGACACAAATGACAGCAACAAATTGATATGCACTTGTTCAGTCTTTCGTCTGTGTGTGTGTGTGTGTATTTTGGGTGTGAAGTGGCTTGTTAGTACCAACTAGTTACATGTGGTCAAATAGTCTCTACCTATCCACACAAGAGACCAACATCAACCAAATGAGAATACGTATGGGAAATGCTGGGGATATTGACAAGAAGCTTGAATACCCTAACCTTTTGCGCTGACTTACCCATTGTTTGAATAACATTTAAATTCTTAGCATGTTGTTTGATTAACTAATATAAGTCCGTACATTAATAAGTAAGTAAATAAAGTAATAAATAAATAAATAATAAATATATCTTGTGAAATAGGTAGCGAATACATAGGACACTCATGTTTTGTATGTTATTTGCACATCTGATAGAACAGATGACATCCATTAGCACTATTGATAAATTAGCACTCAGATTTCATATTGCCATATTATCAAATTGCTTAAAAATGGCTACACTTCCAAATTGGTAAAAGTATAAATTTAGGACTATAGATATCAACTTGTTTTAAGCTGATGTATGAAATTTTTATTTAAGTTGAGAAAAGAGAAAAGAGTTAAATGCGTTGGAAGCATGAGAACGTTCTCGTGTATGCTAATATGCCACACAGATAGGGTATCATATAAACGCAGTCAGATTATGTGTGTATGTACAAATGTGTGCAGATGTACATACGAAATAAATAAAAATATGCTTAACAAATATAGTGAAATGAAACAGCAAAGTGCACTTCAAAGGCTGTGGTAACAACTGACGAGAGCCATAAGAGCCGAAAACATAAGCATAAGTGCCTTCTACAACAACAACAACAACAACCAGAGTGGCAAGCAAAACGACAGCGAAGAGCGACGGACAGAGAGGGAGTACGAGAGAGTGAGAGAGAGAGAGAGAGAGAGGGAGAGAGAGGGAGAGAGGATAATGCCAAGTGCGCCACTACAATAATCATAAAAGCGCAAAGCAACAACAGACAACAACATCAGCACCTCCAACACAGCAACAACAACAGCAACAGAAACAGCAAATGGCAACCAATGCCTGAGCAGAGGTTTTGGAGTTGTCGCACACTCACACACACACTTACACACACACACATGTGTTGTTGGAGTGTGCCATTTTGTGGCTTCACCTGCTCCAGCTTCCTTTACTTACTTCCTTTAGCTGCAATGCAAAAGCGGAAATAATGTATTAATCCTGTTGAGGCCATATTTTTATTGCCATTGCGCCTTGCTGTACTTAGCCAACGGCACCCTGGCCCAGTTCCTCTCTCCCTTTCTCCCTCTCTCTCTCTCTCACTCTCTCTCTCTGTCCAACTCTCTCTCTGTCGGCAATAAACCATCTTGACAAATGTGTGCGAATCAGCTTCGCGTGTGAGAGCATTAACAGTTATTCTATCTAGATGATAAAACAAATTCTTATTACTTTTTTACACTGGCAGCAAATAAAAATCATCCTTATGGGAATACGAGTAAGGTAGACATACGGCGACGAATAATCACCGGATCCGACGAGTAGGCCACTCGTTACTCATTACAGCAGGAAGAACTTAACATGAAATTTGTTTTAAAAATCTATATATATAAAACTCTTTGTCCTGACTGACTCACTGACTGAGAATCAACGTGTAGCCCAAACGGTAAAAGATAGAAAGAAATTTTCACACAACATAGATGAGATAATTTCATCGTGCAATAAGACGTCGTTTTGCGAAATTCTAAGTGGGTCAAAATCGGGGTCAAAGGTCACGGAAATGCTTAGTATGAAACATTTTTTTTGTTTCTTAAGATATCTTAACCAAACTCACAAGTTGCATGTTTAGGACTGTCCTTTACATTCTGACCAAATTTGGTTGAAATCGGATGGCTATATCATATAGCTGCCATAGGAACAATCGGATGAAAAATAACCTTTAGTATGAAAAACTTTTTTGTTTCTTAAGATATCTGAACCAAACTCACAGATTGTATGTTTGGGACTGTCTTTTACATTTTGATAAAATTTGGCTGAAATCGGTTGACTATATCATATAGCTGCCATAGGAACAATCGGATGAAATTAACCTTTAGTATGAAAAACTTTTTTGTTTCTAAAGATTTCCACACCAAACTTACATATTATATTTTTCGGAATGTTTCTTAGATCCTAAACGAATTTGGTCAAAATCGGATTACTATATCATATAGCTGCCATAGGAACAATCGGATGCAAAGTGACCTTTAGAATCAAAAATTCTGTTGTTGCATGAGATATCCTAACAAAACTCACAGATTAACACTTCTTGCTGAATTTTGACTTTTTCCTTAAATTTGGATTTTTCCAGCCAAATTTAGCTTTTTCCCGCCAAATCACTAAATCTGACTTTTAGCCAAAGTTCAATTGCAAGGAAGAAACATAAAAGCCTCGGACAGCGTTTTTTTACAAAAAATATTATATTCAGGCATGCCACATAAATCTCTTTCACTTGAATTTCACGTCAATTTCATTTCTCCGTGCCACAGTCCAATCACCTAAACAATTTTGGGTGAGACGAAATCATCGCTCAATTCACTGGCATCCGATGCCATGAGAATAATGTCACATTTTTTGTCCGAATTTTTTAATTTAGAGTTGTCTAGTAGTTTGTATTGTTTGCCGCGCCAATAACTTTTAAATTTTTTTAAGCTATACAATATCAATTATTATATAAATAAATTGAATTATATAAATTCAATAAGAAATAAAATAAAAATTTTATATTTTGCAATGATAAATTTAAAAAGTTTGCTAAACAAACCCTTGGGAAATTTAATCTGAGAAGGGGCCAACCCTAGTAGCCTAGTACGAAAAGGTTGATGAACATGCTTTAAAACCTAAACCACACGAACTTCTGTGGCACGGAGAAATTTTCGAAGTGGAATTGCTTTTTTCTGAAATCACTTTCACTAGTGTTTTTTGTGGCATACCTGATAATATAAATTTGTTAAGCCGGACTACTAAAGACCTTCTTTTCAATTTTGCGAGCGAAGCGAGCAGGGGGCGGAGTCCCCTAGTTCAATATAATATTCTTTATTAAGAATATCTCTCTCTTCTATTTTTGGCATTTATAAGTCTTTAATTGAGTGAACAAAGTCAACCAGTCATTGCAGTGCAGACTCTCAGCTGATGAAACTAGACTGGTTTCTGTTTGTTAATAACGAATGCAGCTAAGATCTTTAGACCTGCCTACAATATATTTTTTTATAAAATTAATTTAACATAACTTTAAATTCTATTTTTCTTTTTTAATGCGGACAGCTTTCAATTAAATAAAATGAAATAAATAAAGTAATGAAATTATGTGTATCTCAGTAATCCCCTACACTCTCGGGGGTATTACACATTTTGAAGCACATAATTATGATCCTTTTACCAAGAGCATAAATTTCAGCTCCAACCGTGCTGAGTAAGAGGGGAACACTCCGTTATAACATGTCCCTTTGGTTTGTTCCGCGCTGACTTAATGCAGTTCACAGCGAATGCGGGTAAGTAAATATCGCAGTGGATTTCAAGCATATGTATGTTTGTGTACTTATGTGTGTGTGTGTGTGGGGATCAGAGCTACAAAACGCCCTAAAACAACGGCAACAACTTAAGCCCCATGCTATAAAACTTAATATGTTTTGTATTTAAATTTATGAAAAAGCAGCAAAAGGAACAATGGTTGCTTAAGCCGGTAACATGCGCATAATTGTCGCCAGCGTTGACAGACTCTTATCCCCCATCTCTTTCCCCTTTTTTTCCTCTTTTTGTCCTGCTCTCCATACCTTTCCATTGCTGTCTGTCTGTCTGTCTGTCTGTCTGTTTGTCTGCTGGTCAGCAAGGCAAGGAGCAAGGACAGTGCACAGTGTGCAAAAATTAACGCTTCCTGTCTTCAAAAAAAAATATGTAAGAGCTGACTGTATTTATTTATGATTCAACAAACTTGTAAAATGTATAAAAAGACAAAGAATTATCGTTTGAAACGCTAATGTTTTTTCGTGGAAAGTGAGCGCTGATTTTAGGCTTGTGCCCATGGTGCAGCGAAAACGGCGCGTATACGTAATAATAATTACGCGTTACGTCGCGTCGCAATGTTTTGTTGTTGCTGTTGCTGTTGCTGTAGATGTTGTTGATGCCGCTTTCGAAGCAGCAAAGTATATGAGGGAGCTTTAAATGCCGTTGAGAGAAGCACTGAAACTCTGAGGAGAAAGAGAAGAGAAGATCTGCAGTTTAGCCAAGTAAAGTAGAAACATTAAATTGAACAATGTGATCTCAGTTGAGATAGGACTAGAATATAAATATGTATAAAATGTATTAATTTTAAGCTGATTCAATTATACATTCAATTTGCAATTGCATTTTTGATACAGTTGCCATTTCGGCTTAAAACTGTGAACTCGCATTTGACTCTTAATAATTTCTACATTGATTTGTAAATGTCTCTTTGAGTATCTGAATTCATTGACCATTGACCATTGACCATTGACTGTTGGCTGCTGACCATTGACCTTGGCTACTTTGAGCTTCAAGTGCTCACACACTTTGGGGATCTGAAGTTCACAAGTTCGAGTATGACAAATGCAATGCCGAATGCCGATGTGTTGCCAGTCTTTGACAAAAGTTTATAATACGTTTGGCTTCCATTGCTTCAACTCGAGCTGCAAAAATTGCAGTGCAAAAAATGGTGGAGTAGGGAGGGGGTGGGGTGGGGAGTGAAGAAGGAGGGGTGTTACAGAGCAGGATATACAGATACTCGTAAGCGGATGCATTCAATGAAATTTGATAAGGCAATGCAATTGTATTGCTCCGAATTGCATATGGTTCACCTGCACACACACACACACGCACAGAATGATAAAAAGATAGACTGAGTGAGTGAAAGAGAGAAAGAGAATAAAAGAGAAAGGAAGGTGGTGGGGGGGGGGGAACACTTGAAGATAGAATGGAAGCTGGATGCTGTCAGCGATTTTATTTTTTGCTTCGCTCTGCAAACCAACAACTCGATACTCAAAGTAATAAATTGAAATTGAACGAGACCGGCAGAAGTGCCTTTGAGTATGCAAAAGGAAAACGTATTCAACTTTCGCTTTATCTCAAATAATTGAACTTTAAAATTATCCTTATCTAATACCCAACCAGTTTTCATTTAGCTTTAAAACTAAAGCTTCTAACTATTTTTTGCCTGATCATTTCCAAATATTCTCTGTTCCTCCTATTTAAATCTGTATTTAATGCTATTTAACTGATTTCTTTCGTATTCATCGGATTCGTTTTTTTTGCGTTGTCCGTAAAAATAATTTAATTTAATCTAATTTAACTTTTGTATCTTTTCATTTACGAATGAAAATTGTTTAAAAGATAATTTAATTGTTAAGTTCACATTGTTCAGTAATGGTTGGATTCAGTTAATCATTAGAGTTATGATTTCCCAGCTCTTTCTTTCGATTTCCGATGCACTAATTTAAACATTTTCAAATATTGGAAATTTCTCTCTTTAAATTTTATTATCTTATCAAAAAAAAAAATAAATTTTATTTCAATTCTATTTTTTTATTCATCAGTCTGCATTCCTGAGTTTCCAGAGATAAAAGTTTTCAATTTAATTTTTCTCTCCGATTATTTAGGCCTCTCGTTGACTTTAAATTTCTTAATTCTCACAAAGTAGTGGATGACGATTTCTATTGATATCCGATGCAAAACGAAATTTCCAAATGCTAGAAACCTACATATCTATTAGTTACTTTCAACCGCTTCCGCGATGAATTTGATTAATTCTTTATAACTGAAGTTACCCCTGTTGACAACTTGCCCATGAATTTCGCGTTTCATTTTCCAGAAACCATTAAAATATAAATTGAGGAAACTATTCCTTTATATAAACATTCCGAGTATAAAATGTTGTCCCTATAAATTATGTTTAAAGGCATTGCCTTAACTTTTAATGCAGTCCTATTTGGCTGCCAATGGAGAGATTTTTTTTGGAACAAATCAATTTAGTTAATGGGATACGAACAAGAGTCCAGTCAATAAATGGCAGTGGACGACTGGAATTGTCGTTTGGTTCTATATACACCCGAAAATACTCATATTTAAGATATAGAAACACGCGCAATCTCTCTCTCTCTCACACACACTCACACTCCCTCTATATCCATCTCTGTCGCCATCTGAAAATATAGATAAATAAATGAATATGGCGTACGGATGAAACAGATACCCGTTTAGTGGGTTTGCGGGTGGCCTTTTGGTCGGTTTTTTTGATGTGAATTCTGTGTGTTGGGGTTGGATTGGTGCTGAATGATGAAGGACGAAGGATGTTGTGTTACCCCACTTGCCGAATAATATTTATATATGCCCATATTTTCCTTGTGACTGCATGTTCTTGACTATTTATCTATCCATTTAACAGTTTGCAGCTGGATATCAGTAAATGAAAAAAACAATATTAAAAAAATATAAGACCAGCAGCAGGAGATACTCGTAAAACAATAGTTAAGATATTTTAAAATTTATATATACATACATATATTTATACTATTAAAATGTATTGAAACCCTGGATCATCCGATTTACATGCAAAATATGCTGAGTCTCAAGATGCCGCAGATTTAATTTATCAGTTACTATTGAATAATGTGAGATATACAAACTCACCGAAATATTAGAAGATATTATTCAAACTCTGCCTTTTTTCTTTATTTTCAAAGATATTTTAGACTAGTTAACGTACATGTTTCCATTTAATCTCAGTCTTTCTATTACAATAGTGTGATGGGAATGGAGATCACAGTAAGTAACGAGTGGGAGAACATGATCGTGGCAAAACACAATACACAAAGAGAATAATAAGATGAAATTAAATAAAAAGAAGCGTTCTGACTATGTTATCATTTCACTCAATTTCCTTATGGTTCAGCTCTAAGCTGGAGCATTAAATCAATCAATCTATCCACTTCACTTCTCGCATGACGGAATGATATTATATTCAAGTTGTCTTTTCTATTACTATTTGCAACTCTCTGTGTCTCAACCTTTCATTCAACTTGTCACAATTCATTAATTAGCTTCACACACACGAGCACACACACACGCACACACACACACACACACACACACACTCTCTCACATGGATTGTGTGACTATCTCCTTTCATACAGTTAGCTTGTAAACACTGGGCTATAAAAGTTCATTTCCGTTTGGAAAATATGAAGACAGCGACAAGAGAGAGAGAGAGAGAGAAAGAAACACACACCCCGAAGATTGCAAAACCATATATATGCATATATATACATATGTGTGCATATATACATATGTATGACTGTCTTTTTCTATGTGTGTGTGTGTGTGTGTTGGTGGTGCACTGTGCTTAGTTAGTTAGCTGCCCCTTGACCGCGTGACAGTCTCGACAATGCCAGAGTGGAGCTGCAACTGTGGAATGGGAGTCGGAATGACAGTCGCGTCTGCAGCGGTGGGGAGGGGAGTGAGGAGAGTGATGTGGTTGGGTGGTTCGGTGGATGGGTGGTTGGATGGGTTGTCTGGTCATTTGGTTGTCGTGGTCAGTGCTCGGTTCGTTGCTTGTGCAAAATATTTAAAAATTCTTTTGTACTGCGTTTAGTTCTTTTCTCATTCTGTTTTGCTCGCTTCTTTTCGTTTCTCTCTCTCTGTGTCTCTCTGTGTCTCTCTCTCTAGTTCTTGGCGCATTTTCATTTAGTTTTCATTATGCTTTAAATTGTCGCACTTGGCGCAGTTCAGCCACCCACCCACAATCACACACAGGCAAACTTAATGAGCTTCAACAGTACGTGTTGCGCTTTGTCCTTATCATTTTTCCTTCTCCATCCGACAGTCTGCATCATTTTATTTTATTTTTTGTTGTTGTGCGGTTTTTTGCGAGCGTCGCATGCCTTGAGCCACCCAGAGCCACCCACGCACCACACGCACCACTAACCACCATCAACATCAGGACAGGCACCACTCGTTGTCTATCGTCGTCTGACAGACAGACAGGCAGACAGACAGATCATTGTGGAGCACTTTCATTTGCTTGCTAAGGATTTTAAAGTGTTGTCTGTGTCCTTTGGCTGTCCTCACTTACATAAGTCGCCAGAATCCTTTCAGAGCAGCCAGCTTATGTCAACATGCGTGTAAAATACTACTAGCATATCATCAAATAAACAAACAATAACTTGAACGCAAAATCCCAGTGTGGATTAAGGGAGCGAATAAATTTCTATACAAGTGCATGAACTTAGCATAGCAGGCGAGGGAGGAAAGCAAACAGAAAGTCAACTAACATACATACATATAGTATAAGGGGAAGTGGAAGACGCAGAATCAAAGATGGAGATAGGGATACAGATACAGATACAGATTCGGCGGGAGTCGGATTGGAAGACAGAGTGGACCAGCTTTAAGCGAGGAGCATCAATTTTTATTCCAAGATTGAATCTTGAATTTCGTATGTGAATTTAACGAGGAGTTTGTTAATTACATAAAATAAATTGAAGATAAAATAAAATAAAAATTTTTTTTTTTAATATAGCATTAAAAGTACTTCCAAAGAAGTGCATTTTATAGAAAATTTCATTAAAATGCTCATATGCATTATTATTGTATTGCTTGATCGAAATTTAAAATTTCGTCTGTTCTTCTTCTAAGCTTCTTCTCTTTGTTTAGTAAAATAAGTAAATAATACATACGTATGATGTAAATTACAATATTGAACTTTATTTTCCGGATTTTAATCCGAGAATTTGGATGCATCTAACTTAGATTTCGTGAGGATAACCCGCGGAATTTTCATTTTCCGATATAGTGCTGCATACTTTTTAGCAGAATAGTGTTGGAAACCTTTCAGAGGAAATGAACTGCTTCTACATATAGAAACGATAAGTGTTGCAATTTTGAAACCAAAGGCTAAAATTTCAAAGCCATTCACTCAAATTTAAGAAATGTTTAAAAACATGCTTGCAAGCATTGTCATTGATTTTCAAGATTTGATCTAATAATAATTTTCCATATTTTCAGTGTTGAGAAATAACTTTTCGCAGAGTTGTCCAAGCCTACACATATGCTCTGTTGACAGTTTAGTACAGTTAAGCCATATATATTTATACAAAAGATATTACGTTTACAATTTGCATTCATGGTTAGTATCATACCAATCCGCAAAATCTGACCGGAAAAGTCTTGATATGCTGCAACTAAGGATTACAAAGTAAACATTTTTTTGTAGCTATTTTTCAGCGATATACGAATTACGATGTGCATTATGCTATTATTAGATCCGAACATGGAACTCTACTATAAACCGCAAGACGTTATTGATAGAAGTCTGCTCGTAGCTAAGCTCAGCTGGGATGTTCCCACATATATGTATGTACACTCCAGTACACACACACACTAGCACACACACACACACAAATACACATTTAACGTAGCGGAAGTCATAAACAATTTTTATGTTTTCACATTTCAAGTGAAATTCATTTCGCGTTTTTGTTATGGCTACTGCGCTTTATGGATTTCATCTTCAGCTGCTGCTGCTGCTGCTGCTTCAGTTGTTGTTGTTGCTGCTGTTGCTGTTGTTGTTTTTATTGTTGCTGCCTTTTCTTACATGACCACAATATATGGCCATCCATGGGCCATATAACTGCTTGCCAGTATCTGTATGTGTGTGTGTGTGTGTGTGTTGTTTCTGGTTTCTGCAACAAAGTATGAGCATGCCGCTGAGAGCATCTTTGGCCGACTTCAAAATTGAATTTAATTGAGAGTCGAGGCAAGAAGCGGGTCGCGGCAAGTTAACTTGAGTGGCTGCCACGGCCAAAGACTGTCAGACGGCCAGACTGACAGCGCTTTTGTCTGGCAAGATGTCTGGCGCAGAGAGTGAAGGCGAGTTATAAATTAAAATCGCTTTTGCATTATTGATCAACACCAAACTCACCGCTCTCCGCCTCGGGCAACTGACCAGCGACACCTGCCATCTGCAGATACTCACACACACAGACACACACACACACACACACAGACACACACACACAGACACACACCCACACACACACACTCACACACACATTTTCATACTTGACTGTAGCTGATATGATGAAGGTGGTGATGATAATGATGATGGGGCAGATGAGCAAATTGCATTTAAGCCAAATGAAAAAGTGCTTAGCGCTCTCGTTGCGTCAACTTTTGCCTTGTGGGTTGTCGTTGTTGTTGTTGCCACTCGCTCGCAAGTAGCTTAAAATTAACAATTTACCACTTTTTTGCGCTCACAAGCAGATTTGCTGCTTTCCATTCCATCCATTGCCCCATCCCCGTCCACATCCACATCCACATTCACATCCACATCCACACGGTTAGTGCCACTGCCACTGCCACTGCCACTGCCACATTCGCCAATTCGCGCTGCAAGTGGCAACCACTTAAGGTTAGAGCATAATTTTTGCGTCCCAAATTGATGCCCGTAATGAGCTTAAATGGCTCATGACACATATTCGCCGTTGCACGAACTGCCAGCACCCCTAGACGCAACCCCCCTCCGGCCCTTCCACCCCTTCTTAGCCACGTTAGTCACCTCAGCATTTGCCTTCAGTTTTTCGGGGGTTGTTGTTGCTGTTGTTGTTGTTATTGCTTTTTGACTGCCGCTTGTAGTTCGTTTAATAAGTATCCACGTTTTACCGAGCCACGCCCACCTGCCACATGCCCCGCAACTATTCCCGCTTTACACCTGCAGTATTTGCCATTTAAAGCTCACATTTTTTATCGCCTGCTTCTTGCTGGCTCAGCATTTGAGCGGCATTAATTTGAATACTCTACATTTAATGGGGCATCTTGAACATTTGGTACTGTTGGATAAATAGGAAAGGACTCTAAAATAATATCATTAAGTCACTTTCCATACATATCACTCTGAATTACAACTAAAAAAAATTACCAGTATTTTTTAAGAATTACAATTCATAATATATTATTATTTACTTATTTAATGTCAACTAAGAAACTAAATATGGTATTTAATTATTTTGAAATTAGAAGGATGAAAAAAAATACAAATTAAAAATTTAAAAATCACATTTGTATTCCTTCCATGATTCCTTGAGAGACAACATGCAAACAATTGCAACTGCAATCACTACTATTGACCAACTACTACCACCTATGTGTAGTACGGCAATTCAGTGTTGCAAAGTGCCTCACATATTCGGTATGCTTTCTCGAATCTACGACTTCAATTCATTTTGTTGAACAACGCTGCGCTGGCTGCGATAAGACGCTGCTGCTGCTGCTTTATCAGTTGTGGCCTCTCTTAATTTTCTTTTGGTTCCGTTACACACACATACATACACACCACACACACACACACACACAGATAGATATTTGCGTCTAATTGGTTTTGGTTGAGTTCGATTTGAAATTCGATTAAAGGCCGCGCGCTTCACGATTACCAATTCCTGCTCCTATTCCCCGAGCCAATTACATTGCCTCTATTCTGTGCACGGCGATAGACGCAGCTCAGACACACAGACAGACAGACAGACAGACAGACAGACAGTGCGTCTTATGAAGTCAGGATGAAAGCCAAGCAGAGGAGAACAACGGAGCACGGTGCGAGTATGTGGACATGTGTCCTTTCTGCATATCGGATGGTTAACTGGTTGCTGGTTGCAAGTGATGGCGGCATTTTAGGCTTAATTGTCGTGCAACCAAGCAGACAAGGATACAGTTGCCACCATCTTCCGCTTGGCGGCTACTAAGAGGACTTTGGGTGGGGGCTGTGTCCTGTATCCTGGCAGCCCAAAATACCTGGCGCATTATTTCGATTTCATTGAAAGGACAACAGCCACTTGTGGTTGTCCACGGCCACATCGTTGCTGTAATCAATTGCATGCGGATATTTTGGGCACGACATGGCCAGCAAACAGCAACAACAACAACACAACAACAAAAATAACAGAAGAAAAAGGACATTGTGCGCTGGCTGCATTGTAATGACGATGACATCGACGGCGCATTCCTGCCAGGTGCCACCCGCTGCTGTAATGAAACATTCAGCGATGCAAATTGCAATAAGCTGCCACAAGATAAAAACAGCAACAACAACAACAGCAGCAGGACTTCGACAGGATCGAGGATAATGCGAACAACGTCAAGTGCACATGTGCAATGTATATATATATGTATGTATAATTAAAGGAAATTCGTACAAGTATAAGATACGAATATAAATATTTATACGTAAATCTGGTTTACTCAATTAGTATTTATAGGATTTCGAGAAATGCCCGAATACAATGTGTTTCCTCGATAGCGATAATTAATTACAAGTAAGAAGGATATTCCCCGACATTTATAAATACAATTGAGTATAAGATACTATTCGTAACAAATAAGAAAAATTGTATTTTACTTTCTGAAATGAAATTAGAATGAATAATTTTTAAGCACTGTAATCCTAAATTACCATTGGCACTAATTGGCATTATGAATGCATTTATTGATACGCTCTCATAAGTAAATGCAGTCACTTTTATTGGCCGCTTTAGACGGCAATCAAATTAATAAGTCGACTACTTATGAATGAAATCGCGATGCAGCCAACTACTAAATGGCTTTGTCGTTATCCTTGACGGATGTTTTAATTAAATCTATAAAAACAGCAAGCATGCATAAATATGTACAAATGTGTGTGTGGTTTGTCCATGTGTGTGTGTGTGTGAGTGTGTGTGTGTGTGTGGCAGGTGTAAGCTGGCGGCTGCCTGATGACAATGCAACGAGGTGACGTCGATTAAGCGGCAATAAATCAGCCAAAGGCAATAGGTAGAAGGATGTGATGGGTGGCAACGTAGGGCGAAAGGGAGGGTGAAAGAGAGGTGTGACAACGGGGCTGAACGATGGCAACAAGATGGCAGCGAACCGGAATGGATTGGAATGGAACGCAGCGGAACGGAGCGGAAACGATGTTGCCGATGGCAAAAGTTGCACTCGCATAAATTAATCAATGGCGTTGCTGCTGTTGCTCGTAATCGTAACAAATTGTTATTAATTTTCTTGCCATTTTTGCCTCATAATTAAAACAGCGTCAGTGTGTGTGTGTGTGTGTGTGTGTGTGTGTGTGTGAGTGAGTGTCGTTTAAACGATTGCAATTCAAAGCAATCAATGCGTAAGCAACGCCATCAACTGCGCTACGGGGATACGCAACGGGGGCAACGAGGCTTGTCGATGGCAACTTTATGCCGGAAGTATGTGTCACACACACACACACACACACACAAACACACATACAAATGCCGCAATGCTATACAAATGCAATTAAGATCGATTATATGTGGCTCTCCCTTGGCTGCAGTCCAACTTAAATCATTTAGAGAGTGAGCTCTAAAAATAATAATAACAATAAACTCAACGACAGTCACAGATTTTTATTAACTGCCTGAGTGTGAAAAGGAGTGAAAGAATAAAGGATAGATGTACATATATACATACATATGTATGTATATAGTGGATGTATAAATATCTATGTAAAAGCTAAGTGAAATCGACTGGCGACATTTTGGATGCCCTTGTTGAAGCATTTTGATCAGCTTCAGCTATTTATATTTTATTCTAATTTTACGCTATCAACAATCACTATATCCGTTATTTAAATAAAAAATAAAAAAAACATTACATGTTTATTATTTCAGAGGTAATTCATTTCCCTTTTCAAGCAGAAATTTATATTATTTAACTAAATAATATTTTTTTTTGACTAGTCTTCAAACATTTATTGATCTTCAATACTTTCGGAATTTCTTTGAAGATTAATCACTAATTTGACAGTATTATATTTAAAATATTACAATATATTTTCCACAATAAAAGATTATCATCATTATTATTCATCGGGCTATATTTTTTTCTCATTCTGTCTGAGCATTACGATCGCTTTTTCTTTCTTAAGGATACATCAACAAATTTAGAAAAAAAAAACAACATCGATATATGCATCCATTGATGTTTCCATTGATGTTTCTCCATCTCTAGCATCCCTGCTGGGACAATGCTAAAGCACAATCTAAACAAATTGAAAACTGCATTTAATTAATTACAACAAATAAGAAGTTTGCGGCAACAGAAACTTTCATTTGAAACGGACGAACCGCAGAGTTAATGGAAAAACAAAGAGGACTTTGGCAAGAGTATAAACAATTGCTGGTTCTTCCAAGCGACGCGACGCTGCCACAAGAGACAAGCCATGTGGGTGTCCCTTTGTGTGTGTGTATGTGTGTGTATGTGTGTGTGTGTGTTTCGGTTGCAAACGTAACGACCATCATTTGTTGCAAAATGATGTATAATTTAATACCCGCAAAGCCAACTCCCAAATGCCAGTTGGTTTGCTTTGTATGTGTGTGTGTGTGTGTGTGTGTATGTGTGGTGACCTCCAAAACAAGCCAAAGCCAAGCAAAGTCAACGCAGCTCCCACACTTATCCACACTGTACACTCGACTCGACTCAATTCAGTCCGCAGTCCGCAGTCGTCAGCCCGCATCCGACGCTGCTTGGACCGTCTGGACTTTCAGCTCCGCCCTCGTCTCCGCTCAGTTCCGTTCCGTTTCGTTTTGGCCATGGCCAGAGCCAGAGCCCGGCCACGGACCACTAACGCGTCCCCAATGAGCAGCCAACAAAAACGAGCATGTGAGAGTGAGTGTATAAAAAAGCGTCGTACCAAGAGCAACAACAAAAAGGATACAAAAAAAAATAAAATACAAAAAAAAAGAACTGTTAGTACTCGTGCATTTAGTAGAAAGCCGTCGACGTTGTCGCTCTTTGTTTGTCTGCCGCAGTTGCTGCTGCGGGGCTGAGCTGGCAGCTTAAAGCTGATGGATAGAGAGAGAGAGAAGGCTGGGAGCTTAGGAGTTGTGAGTGGGAAGTAAGGAATGGGGAATGGGAAGTCGAGGTACGAGCCCGGCGGTTGTTTAACTCGAGTGCTGCACATAATTCATGTGTCCACTTGCAATTTTTCGTTGCCTCTTGTTGTTGTTGTTGTTGGGGCGACATTGTTATGCTGGCCATGTTGTAAAAACGCCAAAAACAAAAGCGTTTGGCCAAAAGCAAACGCAAAGCTCGTGCCACATCGTCATCCTCACACCTCAACCACGCAACCACCACAAACCAGAAACGTGGCACAAAACGTGCGAGTTTATATGCCACTAATAGTGTGTGTGTGTGTCTGTGTGTGTGTGTGTGTGTGCAAGGGTGTGTTTAGGGGGGTGTGCGAATGTCACACAAAATAGATTACTCAGTGTCGCGACACTCTATCACATTGAGGCAGTAACTTGAACTTGCCCCTTGAAGGGCCAAGTGGCAGACGAAAGCAAAATAATAATACAAAAGAAGATGCCGCATGCAACTGCTGTCAATGACTTTCCCATCGGCGAAGACGTTGCGATGTTGCAATGTTGCAATGTTGGTTGACCACCAAACAGAAAGTGATGCTAACTCTAAGGCGCTTGCCACGTGAGGCGGCTCTGGGCACTGTGGCAAATATCAGTTTCTCTGTTGTAAGCATTCGTAAAAAGTAATAAATGCATTCCATTAAATATTCTTCACAGATTAATAATTGAACAAGATTTTTAAATCAGCTAAAAGTTGTGGGTGCTAATACCTCTCAAAATTGAGCCACTTAAAGAAGCTGTGCAAACCATCTGAATACTTTTGGTAATACGTGAAATATTCAGAGCAAATAGTTTTCAACTTATAACCTCTTTAAATTTTTGGCATATCTTTATTGGTTCAAAAGATATGATTTTTGCAAGGAAAATGAGAAATGGCCCCACTGTGCAGCGCCACCAACAGTGGCATTTAACAGTATGTAACATGCAATACATTTGGCCGTAAATTTAATTTTTTTTAATCAGTAAAAGTGGCCACATTTCAAAGTGATTGCCACAAATATCATCATATTACGCTATATTAGTACTAAATAACACTTAATTTCGTTTCTTTTAACAATGAATTTTAAGAGTTCAAAGCGATTTAGTTTGATATAACAATAATCAAGTAAATTCAAGAAGTATTTGGATGCCTAATTAGTAATTGGTGATTTTATTAATTTACAAAGGTTTTTATATAAACGTAGTTGTGTTTTCTTTATAAGTTTATTGCACGCGTTTATTTTTTTGTTCTTTATGCACCCATTATATAAGACAATATAAAATAATTCTTTATACTCTATCCTTGATCTTAATCTCTTTCTTTGCCACCAACCCAGCTGCGAACAGGGACACGGCTTGCCGGGCCGGCTTAAGAGTTTCGCCCATCATGCTGTCTTTAGTTTCATGTTGTTAATGCATCTTTATTTTTTTGTTTTATAAGATTTCGCCATTCCTTCAACCTTTCTATCTAAAAGGGAACAAAAACTCCCCGATCGAGTCGTTTTCATTATTCGATTTAATTGTAATTTCGTTGAGGCTGTCATTTTATTTTAACTAATATCGCAGTTTAAGCGTTTGCAATTTTACTTGCCTTTGATTTGAGTCAGCATTGTTTTTACTTTGTAATAAGAAATAAAAAAGGCTATATTCGAGCTCCCGACTATAGGATACCCGTAATATATTTAATGGTTAATGTAATATACACGAATTTAAAAAAAATTCAAAAAGAAAGAAATGTTACTTATTTGAATAAATTTAAAATATGTTTTACTGCATGCTTTTAGGCACTTACATTGCTTAAAAACTTGAATCAGCCATTACCACCGTTCTTTACGCCCGATCTTGTTACGATTTAGTAGGACGATAGGTAATAATAGTAGTTAACGTTTATTATTTAAAAACAATTGTAATATCTTGAAATATCGGAAAGGGGCGTGTCAAAAATTTGAAACAAACTTTTTCTGCGTGGGGTTTATAAAAGTCTGTGTGGCAAATTTGGTTGCTCTAGCTCTTATAGTCTCTGAGATCTAGGCCCTCACACAGACGGACGGACAGACGGACAGACGGACATGGCTATATCGACTCGGCTGTTGATGCTGATCAAGAATATATACACTCTATAGGGTCGGAGATGCTTCCTTCTCCCTGTTAAAGTCAAAGTCAAAGCACTGTCACTAATCACTTTTCTCCACTAGCAGCTCAACTTTGGTGGGTCTCAACAGCATTTGCTCATATTTAGTTAGTAAGTGTGTAAAAACGGGAATTAGATGATGAAACACCTTAAATAAAACATACGAGCTAACATATTTCTCCAATGCGAATAATTTTCCAGCTGCTGGCGATTCGGTAATCTTTTGTCGTACTCATCGCTATGCAGCAGGGTTGCCCATCTACATAATTTAAGAGCTTCCTTTGCAATTTCGACCCGATGCAACGCAACGCTGACAGACCGCCAAATGGACAAACGCGAACATAAATAAATTTCATTGCAAAAAGGCAACGAGTGGGATGGATTGAGGATAGAGGAGAGAGGAGAGACTCTGCTCGTATCAAGGTTGGGACTTGGATTCCGATTATACGAGTATCCTCCCTCTCTCTTGTCTACTCATCCGTCGTACGTACCAGCAACAAACACTATCGACTGTCAGCAGCAACGGCCAAAACAGTCAAGTGACAGTAAAGTGCATTTTCACACATGTCACACAAGCAGAGCAGCTCCTCTTGCTCTTTCTCTTCCTTGCCCACCCTTGTCACCCCTTGACACCCCTTGACACCCCTTGACACCCCTTGACACCCTACACCACCTACGCCCCTCCCTCTGCCGAGTGTCCTTCTCACTGTGGGCAGCATAATTTATGGCTTGGCGTTTATGGCTTTATAGCATGCGTTTGTCCATCGCTTGTCCTCCCTCTCTCTCCCTCTCTCTCCCTCTCTCTCACTCACTATCTCTCTCACTCTCTGTGTCTGTCATCGTCCCTCCGCTTACTAATAGCCGTCTCCATTTGCAGCGACCTCTCACCACGTCAGCACCTAACTATCGCACTACCAGGCCAATCAATAATATTTTTATATACTAGTGTCGCGCTTTGTCTAAAACTCTTGTTGTTATATTTTCGACTGCTGACTTTTAAGCCATTATTCTTCTCAACTTTTATTTATTTATTTCTTTCTTTTTTTTTTTTTGGCAATTTATTGCTTTGGCAAAGAACCAACACACACATCAGTGCAACAATATACACACTTCGTATGCAGACTGTGATGTGTGTACATACTATATGTCCATCCCATCCAAAAGAGTAATGCACCTCCGAAGATGAGACACAAATATCATTATATTATATTTAACTTTTATATTCTTCCGATAACAACAATGATGTTTTAATAACTACACCATGATGACAACAATTAGTGTGATTTTAGCCTGTTGGGTCCTGTTAAGTCTACACACTTTCAGAGTTGCCACTCTGCTTGAGTATTGAAATAAAACCAATTCAACGTACTAAACGTGCTAAAAATATGAAATTACAGTAAGAGTCAGAAATGTTTCTGGAGTGTTCAGATAAGTCACATTTAATACACGATCGTAATAAAAATAAAATTTATTGTTTGAATCGTTTTCCATACTTAAATAAATATTAACTCTATGTTATTTGTGTTTTTTATTTTAAGACATTTTGTTTAGTACATTTTATTTTCTCTTACATACATTGGGCGTCAGTACTTACTTCAGTTATCAAACTGAGAAATTAGAAAAATCAACGAGTTGATTCATAAAAGGAAAAGATTTATTTGAATGCAGTTTGTTTAACAAAGTGAGAATGTTTAATGGAATTGGCAAACAAATGATGGTGTGCTATTAAGCAAAGAAAGCGTCAGCAAGCTGCCTTTGAAATCATATGAATAGTCAATTATCTAGTCAATCAGATGATAAATGAAACTTGCAAGCAGTTGACCTCAAGCCAACTCGCAACTCTGAACTCTCTCTTGCTCTTCTTCTTCTTCTCTTAACCCCTTTTTTTATATCAAATCCAAAGGGACAAAACGCAGACAAAGTCTCGTCACATTAGGCGTTGGCCTTTCAATGTACACTCCCCGAAATTTAATTAAAGGCACCTAATTTTTGCATGAAAAATTATGATTGGCGATAACGGTACCTTAAATTTGTCATCAAATGTGGTCATTCTTATTAGTTGTCTATTATAAGTTTCGAAAAAATCATTTACCGTTAGATTTCAGGTTGCTTTTTCCGAACTTTCGTTTGGGTGCAACTTTTAGTGCGAAATTCAATTAAAGGCAGTGCCTTTGTAGTTGTTTCCAAGAAATGTCCTGATGACAAATAAATTATGTCAGTATTTATTTTAAATGCTGAGTCTATTGATAAGTAGAAAATAACTGAAAAACGCAGATATCAATTCCGAATTAAATACAGGAAAGGGTACGGCACTATCATCCGATGAAGTTGCTAAGGTCCTTGCTTACAAGGATACTGGGAGTTCCAACCAGAAAATTGCATTGATATTAACTCGTTCAGTCTCAGCAAAGTACAATATGAGCAAATTAAAGGAAAACTATACGAAAATCGGTCTAAAAACAAAAATCAAAAAATTTCCCCAAGGGCCAAATCGGGAATTATTCGCTCCAGCTCAAAAAAAAAACTCTACTGTATCCAATTTTAAAACTGATTTGCAGTTGCCAATAACAACACTTCGAGTACACCAAATTTTGCCGAGCAGCGACCGCTCAAAGTGGAGGAAAATTAAGTTAAAGACAGAAGTATGGTTTTTTGCAACATCTAGTATTGCTTATCTATGGGTCTCAGTAAGAGCTGTCTTCAACTTCAATTTAATCTACATTGAGCGGTCGCTGCTCGGCAAAATTTGGTGTACTCGAAGTGTTGTTATTGGCAACTGCAAATCAGTTTTAAAATTGGATACAGTAGAGTTTTTTTTTTGAGCTGGAGCGAATAATTCCCGATTTGGCCCTTGGGGAAATTTTTTGATTTTTGTTTTTAGACCGATTTTCGTATAGTTTTCCTTTAATTTGCTCATATTGTACTTTGCTGAGACTGAACGAGTTAATATCAATGCAATTTTCTGGTTGGAACTCCCAGTATCCTTGTAAGCAAGGACCTTAGCAACTTCATCGGATGATAGTGCCGTACCCTTTCCTGTATTTAATTCGGAATTGATATCTGCGTTTTTCAGTTATTTTCTACTTATCAATAGACTCAGCATTTAAAATAAATACTGACATAATTTATTTGTCATCAGGACATTTCTTGGAAACAACTACAAAGGCACTGCCTTTAATTGAATTTCGCACTAAAAGTTGCACCCAAACGAAAGTTCGGAAAAAGCAACCTGAAATCTAACGGTAAATGATTTTTTCGAAACTTATAATAGACAACTAATAAGAATGACCACATTTGATGACAAATTTAAGGTACCGTTATCGCCAATCATAATTTTTCTTGCAAAAATTAGGTGCCTTTAATTAAATTTCGGGGAGTGTATTTGAGGACGGTTCGATTGGACTTTTGGCTTGGATATGGGTTTCAATACATGGTTCTGGATTTCTATTTTGGGTTCGACGTTTCGAGAGGGAGGTTTAATACTCGTTTACCCTCTTTAAGTGCCAAATTACCTTTGTGCTAGGGACTCGGATCCGGAGTCGGACTCGGACACGGACTAGGACTCGGATTCGGATAGCTCTGTGGAGTCGGGATGCCAGTGTTGCATCATTTGCTTGATTAATTGCAGAGCCGACAGAGGCGTCTGGTCACGTGTCATGTGTCAGACTAATGCTAATGGCGACACACACAACCCATTTGGTTCCCTTTGATGGATCCCTCACAGAAATGTGCATAGATTTTTGCGCTAAATTAATGTTGACATTTATAATAAATTTACAAATTGAAAATGAACATTTGCATTAAATGCGACTCGTTGGCGACGCGTCGCCTGTCAAATGTATGCAAAATTGAAAACTGTCAGCCGGTGACAACCTAGCTCCCTCCCTCCCCTGCCACGCCCCCCCCCCCTAACCACGCCACACGCCGTGATGTTGATGGCCATAAAGAGTCAGCGAACTGGAAAATTATTTGGTCATTATGTCAGTTTAGTGGGAGCGAATGAAGTGAACCAATCCAAAAACTGCCAGCACGCATTGTAAAATTAATTAAATTTGCAAATTGTTCTATTTCTTGTTGTTGTTGTTGCGGTTGTTGTTGCTGTTGTTGTTGTTGTTATTGCATCGCTACTGCCATTAAATATTTATGCTTATTGCATTTTCAATTGCAATTTGAGCAATTCACAAGTGAAATATTCAATCGAAATGAGATACATACTAAGCTCTTTAAATCTTTTATTTTTCAGCAAATAGTAAATTGTTGCCAAATCATTTTCCATCCATCCCCCAACCTTTTCCCTTTCCCACCTGTGCGGCAATTTTCGATGTGGCACGCTCGCTTGGCCGGTGGCCAATGGCAACATCCGTTTCCGTTCACAAATTTTCACAGCATCGACGACAATCGGCAACAACAATTGGAAGCCGTCCCGTTTCTGCCTAGCCAAAACTCTCTTAAAGCCAACAAGTGATGCAAACTGCATGAAGATCTGCTACAACTCCTGAAAGTACAGAGATGTCGATTTTTATTTGGTTGTCGCTGAAGATCGCCTTGCTCTGTGTGGGCGTGGCAGCTTTCAGCGCATTACCAGAAAACACATTTCAGTTTTTCACATGGGAAATGCTGCTCGCCGAACCAATTTATGATATCCGTTAAAGTGGCAAAAAACCAGAACACAGCAACAACAGGAATAGCAGGAAAAACAGTCAACGGAATAGAGCGACAGACAAACAGGGCGGGGCTCAACGGTGTGGGCGTGGCAGCCAAATGTTGACAGCACATAATAAAAAAAAAAAAGACACATAAAAACAACAATAAATATTGCGATTGAAAAATTGGCGAACTTAAAATGTACTGCAAAGGCAATAGGAAAAAAAACAACACTGAGATAAATCTGAAGACACAGAGAGATAAGCGAAAAACTTGCACTGCAGCCCTGCGAAAAGTGTGCAGCCCTGCATGACCAATTACAGCGATAACTCATTACTATGCAGGGATCTATGAAATAAGAGTTATTTGCTGATTTTTATCAAAATAATTGAAAAGTAACTTTTATTTTTAATTCTATTTTATTATAAGAATTGAAAATAAAACTTATTTTTCAATTCCTAAACTTTTTTTTAAATTTTTATTATAAAAATTGAAAATAAAATGAAATGTCTTGTCTTTAAAAAAATTTAAAAAAAATGTTATAAATTATTTGAATCAAAAATATTGGCAATAATTCGATTTCTCCAGACTCCTATATCTTATTTTCGATCTCTGTTAGATTGTTTAACGTTATCAGCAAATTTGTGTTTATAATATAATGGATCTACCTTTGAGTTAATCTTTCTTGCTGTCTGTCAACTTGCATCTCATTTGGTGCCTCACTTGATGCGGAATTTTGCGGCAAGCATAAAAATATCGAATATATTGTATATCGTATATTATGTGCACGTATCCATGTGACCAGCAGCCTCTTTCTTTCTCTCTCTCTCTCGTACTCCCTTTCTCGCACTCCATCTGTGTGTGTGTGGACAAAAAATTGGCATAAATAAGTTGCAAATAAAACGGGGCGTATTGGTAATAATTTTAAAATTTATGTTTATTTACAATTACAGTTTATTTGCCTGCACACACATGCACACACACACATGCAGCATCAGACAAATAAACAAATAAAAAAACAATCAAACACAAATATAAGTGCCACGCCTTGACACAAACAAATTGGCATTATTCGATGTTGATCTTTAATTTGATTACCCAAAGAAACTGCATTTAATTGAAATTCGATTTAATTCACGTCTATAAATGACATCAAAATGATTTAAGCGCTGTTACCCTAATGTTTTAACTTATTAAATATACATATTTTTATTTTCTTTATATTTTTGCAATATTCTTTATTTTAGTTATTTGGTTTAGATTGCTCTCGCAGATTGCCCACTTCTTGTTATTATTGCATTTTCTAAATCTCTATTTATATACTATAAATTTGTATATAAATCAATCGAAACGTTATTTGATTAACTCATTTAAGTAGTTCATATGTGTAACTATAATTTCGTCTGCGTTTATTCAACTTAACTCTTTTTACCGATTTATTAACAATAAATAAAAAAAATAAAAATGGAATACATTAATTTGCTTTGGACTCGTCTCCCGTTTGGGTGAGAGAAAGGGAGGTGATCTGAGAATATGCGCATAATAAATGTTTATTAATTATATTTATAAACAAGCGGCAATTGCGCACCATTTGTGCGTCTTTATTTATTTATGCTATTAAACATTTCACTTGGTTTTGGGTTTTGTTTGCTGTCCTCCACGCACATTCTCCACGCAACACACAGTATTAATTCAGCTTTGCATTTAACAATTTTATTATTGAATTTTAATTAATTCAACAAATAACGAGCAAAAAATGTCAAAAACAAATTCAACATTTCCCATATTACCCTGCCACACCGTGTAAATTGTCCTCTGCATTTGACTTCAAACGATTTCAACTGACATAATACACATAAATAAGTAATATGTTATAAACAAAGCCGAATACTGACAGTTAAACCAAAGGCTACCTAGTTTCCAATTGCCAAATCAAATGGACCGCACTACCAGGATTTTATGATGTCTTTACCGCAGGCAAAGACTCTAATATTTCAATATATTTTTAAATTTTTTTAAATGTTTTAAGCATTCACATACATTTGTATATATAGTAAATATGAGAAAATGTGCTAAAACAAATGTGCAAAGTTGTACTAAATATTATAAATATGCTATATTAACAATCTAAAATATCAAGTTTGAAACTTTTGATATATGTAATACTATCTTGCTAATTTTCGATTTTAATATTTATTTTGAAAATAATGGTAGTAAATAAAAACGTGAGTATTGAATGGAATCAGCCATAAATTGTTGTTGAGTTTTAAAATCAGCATAATATATTTTTAATGCGGATTGGCATAAAGTGGATTGCTCGATCAAGCGGTTTGATACAATTGATACGCCTGGAGTGTGCCTTTGCCACGCCCATAAATTGCCATTATTCCTTGTGGGCTGTGCGAAATAATAAAAAAAGAAAACAAAGACAGAAATCATAAAAAATTAATGAGCGCAAAGTTAAGTGGGAGAGAGAGAGAGTGGGAGGGAGAAAGAGACGAAGAGCTGTAATTGATATTTGCTTTATGTGCGCACACAACGAAATTGAAACTGTAAACATATTTTAACATATGCCCAAATACACGCATGTATGCATGTGTGTGTGTGTGTGTGTGCGAGTGTGTGTGTGTGTGAGACATGTATTTACTTTTATGACTGCTGTCCAACTGGAGCGCCCGCTGCGACTCAAGCATCTCGAAATCAATATATTAATTAGTTCGCAAGTGAAATAATGCGTTTTTAAAATAAAATACAAAAACAGCGAAATGAGCAAAAAGCAATTTTGATTTCGAATTGCAATCGACGTGCTGAAAAGTAAAAAAAACTGGCAGAAACAAAAGTACAAACAACACAACTGGTAAAATGAATGAACAAATTCTTTTCTCGCCGTTGCACTATAGGTCAAATGAACCCTTTTCTGATAAAAACTAATTTTTTAAAAGTCCATATTAAAAAAAAACAAACTTTTCTTACATTCCTATTAAAAATACATCGAATTGTAATGTTGCATAACAGAAATGTTAACATTGCATTCTGATGTTAAGTTAACAGCTGTTAAACATGCAGCTCATAAATTGTGCAAATATTTTGGTGAAGTTCAAGTGGCTCAAGTTATTTTAAATTTAAATTTTTATTACAAATTATGATGAATCGTGATCAGTGTGATTTGTACTTGATGTTGGTAGATCTGTGCTGTTGGTATTTGTTCGTGTTGTCTGTAGCAATTGTCCATAAAGTGACGTTCCAAAAATAAATATTTGGGAAGAGTTTTAAAAAATTGTCAGCACTTGTCAGCCAAGTGACTATATACAAGTTGTAGTGTGATTCCTTGTAAACTCATAACAGTTTACTTTATTTCCCCTTTTTGCCTTTTACATAACCTATATCTAAGCAATGCCGGTCTGCTTGAAGCATAACGAAAAAATAAAGGAAAAACTAATGGAGTGGATGCTGTTGTACGATATCTTAAATGGTATATCGATGTTATTAATACTCATTACGAAATAATACTTAATACTTATTACTTAAACTAGTTCCAAATGCGATCTAGAATGGTATCTTAAAAACTATACACTTTACAAGGAAAACTTGATAGACCTTCGAGCTATTATTTTATATCAGAAAAAGGGTCCATTTGACCCATAGTGCGTTGCAATGCAGCTGCCCAGAAGAAGCATGTTAAAAGAAGGTGAAAATCTATATACGTATGTAGTATAAATGAACATACAAGTATCCTGATTCATACAGGAAACTCGGAGCTATTTCACTGGAATTAAATTAAATTATTCCAATTAGATAAAGTTTCTTTGAAATTTGAAAGTACAAGTAAGTATTGCATAATTTTTTTCTTATATATTTTTCTCTATATTCCTTCATAATTTAAATATTTAGAGCTGCTCACAAGCTCTCTATAATTTTTATCTAGTTATATACAAATGTATTGTGTGTGTGTGTGTGTTGGGCTAAATTAACAAGATGGCCATACTTAGATGCTCTTTTTGCCCGCAGCATTGCGCACAGCTGCTGATTTTGCCTTAAAATGTGAATAATGTTGAAATTTAATTATACATAATTCAAACACAATTCCAAACGGTAATTCTGCACAGAGCAGAGCTGCAAGCGAACTGAACGACTGAATGAGCCATCCAACCAGCCAGGCAGCCGCACAGAACAGCAACAACAACAACAACAACAAGAGCAGCAGCTGAGGCAGGCAACTTTTGCCCGTCATTTGCTCACACGCTCTAATTAGTAAAGCGAAGCGTGGGCAGTGGGTGCGGTTGTGTGTGTGTATGAGTAAATATATATACATATATATCTGTGTATGTGTGTGTGTGTGTGCGTTGTGGCAGCGCGGTTGCATCTTTTGTTAGACTAGAGCAATGCAACGTGTTGCCGGGGCAACAACGCCCAGCGTGGTAAAAAGTTTTATGCGATTTTCTCTTTTATTTGCACAATAATCGCGACAACAACAATACCAACAACAACAACGTTTCCAATTGCTCGACAAACACATGACTGAGCTGTGAAGCTTGCACACTACTCGTATACTTAATATTGCATTGTGAGCATTAAATCAAAACGATTGATTTGTCATTAATTTGCAGTCGCTTTTATTTTCACTTTGAATCCTGATTTTCTTATTAGACTCTTATGCAATTTTTGTAGACGAGCTAATATACCCCAGGTTATTCCCATGCCCTAGGGTATTAAATAGCAGAACACAGCACTCGATTTCCCAACGACTGCCCGGCTCCGTTATATTTCAAAACTATGGCATTGCCTGCTGCTGCAGCTCGCGATTCTGGCTGGAATCCTCTTTTTTATTTAACCCTGTGCCGAACAGTTGCAAGGGGCTTATGAGTGTGTGCCCATGTACGTCACAGGCAGAAGGAGGGGGCTAAGAAGTACTTCGATAAATAATAAATGTAAGGATCGAAATACAATTGGTTGTGGTTTATGTTCTTGCTTAGATTATATCATATTTCACAATTCGAAATGTTTGCTCTTTGAGGCTTAAGCTCTAGCTCAGAAATAAAGACGCTTTTTTACTCTTGTAGACTTCTTTTAATAAATCTTCGCTTATTTATTAACTTAGGAACTGTGCGTGGAGTTGTTTTTATCCATAACTTACTCCTAGGTCACATAGACTCTGCTAATTTTCTAATAATTTGATAATAAATATGGTATATTAATATTTGAACAAGTATTAAAGTATAACAAATAAAACAAAAGTATAACAATAAAATAAAATTCATCAAATTATGGCAGAGTGATAGTAACCGAAAAATGGAAAAATTCAATCACGCAACTCGACAGTTTTGCAGACTGCCGGGCATCTAAAAGTCTCGCACACTCGACTGAAAGATTGTCGTTGTCGTTGTTGTTGTTGTTGCAATGGGCATGGGTATCGGGTGCATGGGCAGCTGCGTATCTACGAAAATGTATCTGAATCTTTGCAACGGTAATTAAATTGCAGCTGCCTTTTGTTGCTGCCGTTGCCGTTGCCGTTGCGCATGAATCAAGCGCCGGCCTAAAAGTAGGCAATGCATTTTTTCTGCCTTCAGCAAAGCTGCCAACTGCCTGCGGCTGTGTGTTTGTGTGTGTGTGTGTGTGCCAGTATCTGTGTGTGAGTGGCTGTGTATGTGTGTGTGTGTGTGTGTGAGTGTGAGTCTGTGTTACGAACAGGCAACTGGCCAAGCTGCAGTTTTTGACAATGCAAATCGAATTTGTAGTGCCCAATTTCACACAGAGTTGAAAGACAAGCGAAAGAGATTGCCAAAAAGAGGGAGTTGAGGGTGCAACGAGAATGGGAGAATGAGAGAGAGGAAGAGTGAAAGGGATATATGTATGTATGTAGTTGCTGGCAGCTTAACGCTAGAGTGCGTGTGCATATCTGTAAGCTCATAATATTACGGCAGCAAGGAAAAAAGTGTCATGCTTTTGCTGAATGCATTTGCTTAAGCGTCAATTTCCCCAAATGCCCACAAAAGTATGCTATATTATTCTGTATGTGTGTGTGTGTGTGTAGGGCAAAATTCTGTTAAAAGCGATTTGTGAAAATTCGCAGTGCATTAAGTGCGAATACTCGTATTTGGCAATTGCTGCCGAACATTTCTAGTGTTTATCTTGGCGAATTGCACTTGAGATTTGCACTAATGGATGCCCAATGTACTCCATCTATCTCTCTCTCTCTCTCTCTATCTCGCTCTTGCTCTCTCTATTGCCGTTTCTGTCTGTCTCTGTGGGCCACTTTCTTGGGCAGCTGCCAAATCAGTCAGCTCAATTGCCTAAGCTAGCAAACTGCAGCATAATTTGAATATTTATCAGCTGCAGGATAATTATCAATATTAACTTCGAGACGAGGGAACATAGAAAACTTGAATTGTTTCAATTGAGAGACCGTTGATAAACAATACGAATAATATTGAATATGTATGTATGTACATATGTGCATATCCCTCGCATGTGAAGAAAGCAATTAGAAGTGAGCTACGCACAATGGAAATGAATTCAAATTCGAATTATTTGAGGCAAAGGACAACCCACTGTGCCCCATCAAGGCAAAGAGAAATTGGAGAGAAACAACAACATGCTGGCAATTTAATAGCCAAGTAAGGGGAACGAGGGATGGATATTTCAAAAGACAGAGAAGATGATTTTGTGGGTGAAGCTGGTAGCCACAGCTACTTAGAATCGCCGCAAGCTGTTGACAGCAGTTGGCCAACTGCAAAACCAGCATCTGACTGCAGTCTGTGGATACTGCCCCGATGGCCAAGGGGCAAGGGGCGGGAGGAAGAAGGAAGACGGAAGACGGAAGGAGGCAGGAGGCAGAAGGCAGACATGCAACTTGGCCTGACTTGATCGGGTTGTAAACCAACGAGTGTTAAGCATTTTAATTGCAGGCATTAATTTAGACATGGATGAAACACTTGATGCTGCTCTTCTTGTTTCTTCTGCTTCGTGTTGTTACAATTGTTGTTCGACTTTGTTGTTGCTGTTGTTGTTGATTTTATTGTTGTTGCTCTTTGGCAATTCACCTGCAAGCAATTTGGCAGAGTACGATAGAGAAAGATGCGTAATCAAAAGTGCCTGGGCATAATAAATAATTGCTCTTTGCATTTATAAAGCTGCTGGCTTAACGCTGAGACACAAAGGAACTTGGCCAGCTCGAGAAATGCCAAAAACAGACAGCGAGACAGACTGACTGAATGTCTGTTAGTTGCAATAGCATTTGTCTCATTTTGTTGGCATTTAATTAAAGCACATGCATTTTATACTAAACGACAGGCGGGCATATACTTCAAGGCAGCAGTGTGGTGACAAAAGTCACAAAAGTTGAAGCAATTGAATTGAGAACAGAAATCAATACATATAGAAAAAGAGCATCCAAGCATCGACTATGAACTGTCGACTGTGCATTGTGAATTGTAAATTGTAAATTGTGGCTGCTGTTGTTACGCATGAGTAACTGCTGCCGTCATCATATTAGAGCACAATTATGCAATTGCTTTTGTATTTGTATTGCCAGGATAACAACAAAACGCCTCACAGCTCATTTCAGGGCCGACTGCCTGTCTTCTGCATAATTTATATAATATAATATCTACTTACATACATATATGCACTCTATGTATGTATATATAATGCCCACAGTTCAGAATCGATGCGTTGTGAAAGCATTTACAATTTATTACGCATACGACCTGTTGTCTGCCATTTCATTTTAGTTGCATTTCGAGTTAAATTATAATTTAGCTGCAGCCAACATATAGTACAGTAGATGGCGCCAGCAGTAAGCGAATTAATGTGCAGCCTCAAAGTAGGCAACACTTTTCTCGCAGAACAGACACACACACACACACACACAAAGCGAATTTTGCTAAGTGCAAAAGCCCAAAAACTAAAGTCGCACAAAGGGAAGCAGCGGAGTCAGGAACTTCGGCCTCGACTCCTTTGATAGTTCGGCTAGTGGCAGTATCAGCGCATAAATGTTGAGTTGTCCTTTTTCAGGCCATGTTTCTGCTCCTGTCCCCCTCCCTGTCCCTGTCCCTGTCCCTGTCGCACCCCCTGTCTTGCTTCAGCCCCCAAAAAGCCTTTACAAAAACTTAGAATCGGCAGGTTCTCGTCGTCCTTGTGCTGGTGCTCATTCTCATCCTCATCGTCGTCGCCTTTGTGCAACTTGACAAACTAAAAATGAAAAAAGTTTCCCATGCCGTCGTGTTGCAAGCGGCGCCTTTTTCAATATCCTTTTGCCAGTTTTACCGCAGACCAAACGGAGCAGGAAGCCAAACCAATGGCTACGGCGATGGCTCGACATATTGATTTTGCCTCTGCCTGTCTGTATGAGTGTGTGTATGTGTGTGTGTGTGTGTGTGTGTTCCCTAGTAGGACAATAAAATTTAAGGTAGCCCTGGCGATGCCGATGCCGATGTCGATTCCGTTTCCTGCCAGTTAAGTCAAGTCAAGGTGAGTCTGCGATTCAATGGCGCCCTCTTAGAAGATTAAGCTGTTGGGGCCAAGAAAAGCTAAAGTAAAAGAGGGCGAAAAACAAAAGTAAAAAGCTGGAGAGGCAGCAAAAAACTTAAGAAAACAGTTAGCCAAAAATGTGACAGTTGACAATGAGCTTTAAGTTGAGTTTAGAAAATTAATGCAAATGTATGCATTTTATATGCAAATGTATTTACTTATGTCTTTAAATTTACTCTAATCATTTGATTGCTTAAGTGGAAGAGTAAAGTAATTTATATATATTAGACAAATGTTAATGCTAATGTTTAATTTAATTTTCTGAATACTAATCTTTTCATTTTAAAATTTAATTTGTTTTTTATATGAATGCAAGTGTAAACATTTTTAATGTAACTAATATACTTATTTACTTATGTCTTTAAATTTACTCTTATCATTTGATTGCTTAAGTGGAAGAGTAAATTAACTAAATTAGAAAAATAATACAATATTTATATGTATTTAAATTTAATTTGATTTGTTGTTCTAAATTTTTGATTTTCTATTTTATATTAAATTTTACTTAACATAATCGTTAAATTTATTTCTTGAATCGTCTGGATCTTATGTTTCTTATGTTTCTGAAAATATTTCGAAATCTAAAACGCTCTCTGTCCCTTGTTATATAGTCCATTCTTCAGCTAAAGATCTAGAGATGTGTCAAAAGAGTTGTCTTCGGAGAATTCTGTCTTGGTAGGAGATACTCGTAAAAGATCTTCAATCTAAACGAGTGAAATAAAACAGCCGCTTAAAGTTTGATCTCATGTTTGGTTAATAATTCATTCGTTAAAATATTTTGTTTTCTGTCGAGGTTAGTTGACTTTTTGACCTCTGTTTGGGGTCATGCTGTGAAACCAGTTTTCCAAGTTGGCACCGTTTTATTGGTCCGTCGCGTCGTCCGTCGCTGATCTGTTCAAGCCAACATTCATTATGGGCCATGACAATCCCCCTCCCCTCTAGATGTTGTTGTTGTAGCTGTTGTTGTTGCTGTTGGCGTCTCGCCATTTATGCGCAATTTGCCAATTTACACAAATTCTTTTGGCCTTATTGAATAAGCAAGCCGAAACGCAACCTTTTGCGTGCTTCTTGGCCCAGTTGGTCTGGTCGCCTTCGTTTTTTCTTTACTTTTTATTCTTGAGCGTCAGCCGTTGCGTTTACGTTAACATTTCTACGTATACATTTACGTTTACGTTTAGGCTACGGTTACGGTTACGGTTACGGGTTCATGAGCGCGCCAGACATCCTTGAACTTGCCACGGTCAGGATATCATGTTCGCATATTTTGTCTGCGCTTTATTTATATAAATTGTGCGCCAAGTCGTTGACTTACTTGGCGAATGCCTTCAGCTCCATCTTCAGCTCCTCCAATTCCCAACAGGACACCGACACCAGCTACGTATACAACGAAAGTTATCAATTGTTTTTAAACACTGCCAAAGGATTTGGCGACTGCAATTTCGATATCCTTCGGCCTCGCTGGCACTTTTGTGACAGGATGACTGAGAACTCAGGCACGAGGTGATAGCGATGGTAAACAGATATTAAAGACTTTTGAAATTCTGCTGGCTCGATAAGTTGTTTATTTTTAGACAATTAATGCCTCAAGTGGTATATAGTCAAGTTATTGCCTATATATGTATATGAATATTCATATTCATATTTAAAGTTAAGCAAAATCTATTTTTTGTCATTTGATTAAAGCCCAAAAAAGAACTTATGAAAAAACTTTAATACTTTTTGACCATAAGTTCTTTCATAAGTGAAAACAACTTTATTAAGATCGTCAATAAGATTGTTTTCATGAATAAAAGATGCACATAAAATTTAAGATTAGTTAATTGTATATTAATTGATTGTAATTAATTGTATACATATTTTTGCATACTTTTTCTGATTTATTGTTCATAAAGCCCCATTCAGACGAGCACTTTTTCACCGACACTTTTTGTCATATTTTGTCAAAAAGCTGTCCGTGACGCGTAACCATACAAGATTTCAAAGCGTCGGTAAAAAACCGAACACGTTCTATTCCATCGGTGAGCGATGGTGAGCGACACGGACGGTTTTGTGACAAAAAGTGTCGGTGAAAAAGTGTTCGACTGAATGGGGCTTAAATACATATACTTTTTAGTTGCTTATCTTCTGGGTTAAATAATTTATTGCTTTCTCTTAATTTTGTTATACTTTTTTTTTTAAACATAGAATTAAATTAATTTTTTCTTTTTAAATTTATTTTTTCATAACAAAAAATTTGAACGAATGATATAATTTATACATATATTCATAATTTGTTTTTTTCTACGGCTTATTTTTTATGTTTAATAGCACATAAAAAAATTATAATCAAAGGATTCTTTTTATTTTAATAAGCAGTTGCTTTCTCTGGTATCTTTACTGATTATTCTCAATTCTTATTTTGAGACATTTTAATATAGCACAAAAAAAAAAGAAAAAAAAAGAAAAAAAAAATAGTTAAATAAAAAGTTGATTAGTATCTTGATTGGAGATGCCGCAAAATGCTTTGCAGTTGCCACTGTTCCATCGACTGCTCTTGCTTTATGGCCACGACGCTCTGTTGGCCCTCATCGAAGTCTTCAGCCAAAGCCTCAGCTTCTGATTTCTCTGCCGCCGCCGCTGCGTTCACAGTTTGCTGTTGGTGCCTCTGCCGCTCTCTCTGCTGACGCCTCTGCCGCAGTTGGCGCTGCTGGCGCTTGTGTATATGGCGATGTCGCGTCTTCTTCTTCTGGCCATTTCCCACCCTGTTTCTGTTTCCAGTTCTCACATTTGGATTGCTATTGGAATTGGAATTGGAGTGGGGCCTGTGCCGACGACGATTCTTGGTGACGCGCTGGACGCGGTTGTTGTCGAGGAGCATGAGACTCGTGGGCATCGTGGGCACCGGCAGATCCTCGGGCGGATCCTCGAGCACTTCGGCTCGACCCCGAGACGGCCGACGTCCGCCGCGCCGCGTGCTGTTCAGATTCGTTGTGGTGGTTGTTGTTGTCGTTGTCGTTGTTGTTGGAAAGGCGTAGCTCGGCGGCGGCGAAATGACAATCACATTGTCCCTGGGCGGCTGCTGCTCGAAGAAGCCGCGCCACAGCATGAATTTCTTGAACAGATCCCGTCCGCTGCCCACATCAGCAGAGACGTCGGCGCTGACGCTGCGTCCCATTGCCAGAGGCAAGCGATAATCTGTCGAGAGAGTTGAGACAGGTGTGAGTCGAAATCAAGTGCACGGATTCAATCAATGCGCCCACCAGTGCGTCTTGCCTCAATGCTGGATATGTGGAACAGGAGGAGGAGGAGGAGGAGGCTGCCACATATCACATTATTTGAGAGCGAGGCGAATGAATTAGTTGGCATCGTGTCTGCGTCTGCGTCTGTGTCTGTGTCTGTTATCTGTGCGAGTTCTGGGCAATGGAACGACTCTTTTATAGTCAAAGCACTGCAATTAAAAAGTTTCACTCCCCGCAATCTAATTGCGGGCTTGCGTGCACAACATGTGTGGCATGGAATGGTGGCGTGTGTGGCATCACGATGCCGATGCCGATGACGATGACGATGACAATGGATTGGATGCCTTGACATGGTATCATTATAGTAAAAGAAGCTTCTGTTTCTGTTTCTGTTTTTGTTTCTCTTGGGCTGCAACCATGGCTGCGGGCCACGTAAATCATGTGTGAGTGAATGAGTGTATACTTGTTAATATATGAGATGACGAATACACACACACAGGACAAAGGAGGAGGAGCATGTGAAAGTTGTAGGCACAGTAAATCAAATCTAATAAACTCGACAATAAACATGCGCACATAAATCTCGGCAGGCGGCACGAACGAAAAACTGCCAAATCAAGTTGCAGGCCAAACAACTATGCACATACACACACACACACTCATACACACATACACACACACACAGATACATCTGTGTATCTGTGAGATACAATACTTATGGCTCTGGCTAAAGCAACAGCTCGAGCGTGTTGTATAAATAAATAAACGAATTTATGTTTTCAGAGCCCAGCTTCAGTTTCAGTGTCTACTATCTTTGAGGCTGCCTCAGTACAGATACAGATACAGATACAGATACATATACATATACCAATGTACATGTATATTTTTTTATGCACATATTTATATTACATGGCCAGTTTTGCGGCCGTATCCTGGCATCCTTGGCATCCTTGGCATTTATCCATATGCGGCTGAGATAGTGTCAGTGCGTGAGCCGCACAGGCAAATAACTTTAACATAATTCACTTAAATCTTTTTGGTTTAATCTTGAAAAGTGTTTCACACACACACACACACACACACACACTCTATGCGTTTCATTTCAACCACCAAACAGACTGCCAGACTGTCAGACTGTCAGACAGCTAGACAGAGGGACAGACACTCAAGTACAATGTACTTCGAGTACAACAAATATTCCAAAGTACTTACTTACGCACATGCACTGTCCTCTAACTGTATCTCTAAATGTGACTGTATCTGTATCTGTATCTGTATCTGTACTTGTAGCTCTAGCTGTATCTGTATCTGCTGCTTGTGCAGCTACCATTTCAAAATGTTTTCTTGTAATTTTCCAAAGTGTTGTGTCAATAGTCCCCAATACTTCATATCCTTTCTGCTTCTCCGAAAATAAATGGCAGCCACATTATAAAAAACATTTTATAATGGAATTCCTAACTTAGAACTTCATTTAGATGTTAATTGGATCTTTAAAAAAAGGGCAGAGCTAATGTTATTCTAATTTGCTCCTAGCACAAAAAATATTTTATTCAATTCTTTTTTAATTACAAATTTTTAACGATACACGTATTATCGATTTGGGAAAACAAATCTCAAGTTTAAAATTAATCCATAAATACAAATAATGCTAAAAGCACTTCAGCTTCAACAGAATGGAGTTTTTATATTCCAAGTAAAAGAATGATGAATGCTTGAAAAGGCCATTTAACTATTAAGATGTCAGGACAATGACCCCCAATTAAGTGAACATAGAGGACACAATCAATTTTTACCAAGCAAATGCAAGAAGCCTTTTGAAAACAAAACAAATCAAAATGTTATATTCTAATCAAATTGCAACATTCTCGTAGCTATTTTGTGTTAAACTAAATTTAGAGAATGAGTGTTTTATATTACTATTTGCTTGGTCATGTAGAAAGGGTCTCGATTGAAAAGGTCTTTAATCATTTTATTATAAACTTGATAATGTCTTTGACAGGGCGGCATTTGAAGGAAAAACTACAATATCAAATATTTATGCAGAAGACCGTTTGTTGTTGTTGTTGTTGTTGTTGTTTTTGTTGTTTGTTGGCTAAAATCCAATTATAAAATTTTGTATTAACTTGAAAGCTTCTTATATTTATTTAATTTGTTATTGTGGCTTTCACTCCGGTGATGTTTTTGTTGTTGTTCTTGTTGTTTTCTCGTCGTCGTTAACGTTGTTATTGTTATTATTGTTATTGTAATTTCAGTTTGTTGTCACGAGTAGTTTTCTTGTTAAATGCGTTAGGCGCATTCGTCTTGGCATTTGTGAATGTTGTTGACTCACACACAACCCCTCAAAACACACACACACACACACACACACACACACACACACACACACACACACACACACACACACACACACACACACACACACACACACACACACACACACACACACACACACACACATTTTGAGTGTTGTTATGAATTAGAAGGTCTTGGGATACTCTGTGTCGTCGCCTTGACAGCTCCATCTCTCCCCATTCGAAGAAAATAATAAATAACATAATTCAGTCACATTGAACGGCTGACTAACTAAATAAATAACAGACTGACTAACTTAAGATTTATCTAAACATCTGTCTAATTTCAATATTCATATTCTTTCACTTTAATGTCACAGCCGGTTGTTAGCTTATCACAATTGTTATTATCTTAATTGTTGCCATTGCTTTTGGCTCGGATTGATTTGTTATGCAAGCAAATTAAAATCGATCTTTAGTATTTTAAGTTTATTTTGTGAGCAAAAAGCACTATTGCATTAAATCAAACTACTTACTCCTTAGCTCGCTGGCTGATTAATTGATTGGCACAACCGGGCGTATGTTTAATAATTGCATCTATTGCTTCGCTTTGTTTACATTGTCGGAATTCCCACAAGGCAGCACATGCAACATGCAACTTGCAACTTGCAACTTGCAACTGCTGCTAATAACTACTCAATTATAACTCTAGTTGGTGTTATTGTTTTAATATTTGTACATATTATGTTAATGTGCAAAAGGAAAGCTTCATACGAGTAACATTGTGTTAAATCAAATACCCTCTAAAATTAAATGGACTTTGTATCTTCTATATTAATTATATTCATTTATTTATCATTATTTTATCGATTTCAATGACTTCATAGTTAAAGCAAGTCTACAGGGTATTCGCTAGTCAAACTAGCAGACCACACTTGAGCTTTTCAATTCGCTTCTGTTATGATTTGCAAACTTATTTACAATCGAATAACGATTTAAGCGAAGGATGCTCACTCAAGTGTTTGCTTTTGCCAGAGGAATCGAATCGAATCGTTTCGTTCCTTCATTCGTTGCATCTGGCAATTCCATTACGAGTTCGAGTACGAGAACGAGTATTGTTTCCTTATCGATTCTGCACGTTGCATAATAATTTCCTCAGAACGGAGAACCACTGGGCTCAATGCTTATGCCAAAATCTATAAAGTGTGTGCATGCCAACTTTACGATCGCTGCAATTCAAATGAAGAACGAAAAACGACATTAAACTAATTTGTGCAATGGAAATGAAAGACAACTCAAGTGAATCGAATATGGCTCAGAAGTAAATATTGGGTTCGATTCGATCGAACTGAAGTTAATATTAACCGATTTATAGGTGAAAGATTTATTAAAATATTTTGCAATGTTTTGTAAAATAAAAGAAGAAATTGAATTGCCTTAAAGCTAAAGTTTTTTTTTAATCAATATATAATATATAAAACTCTTTGTCCTGACTGACTCACTGACTGAGTATCAATGTGTAGCCCAAACGGTAAAAGATAGAAAGCTGAAACCCCTAGTATTATATAGAAAAGAATGCATTTATGAGTTCGAAATTTATTTTGTCATTTTAAAAAGTTACAAAAAAAATAAAAGAGATGTTGGAAAATTCGTTAAAATGAACTTAGAGACTAATGAGTTGATCGTCGGTCAGGTTGCGTATCCAGGTTGAGGGCGTTTTGGAGTTGTGCTTGTGTTTGTGTTCCAGATGGCTTAGGGACCGCTTAGAGGTACTGCACACGACGCAGGTTGTTGGCCAAAGACAGCACTGGGCGTGGTCTGAAGTTCTTGCTGAAAAGTGGCTGGACCCGGATGGAGGGCAACTTCTCGGCGGCAGTGTTGCTGCCAGAGTTGCCAGCTGCTTCATCGAAGGCCTCAGCGACCTCAAGTCCAGCGTTCTCGAAAGGTCGTTCTTCCTGTGGACTCAGTGCATCGTCCTCGCTCTCGCGGATGGGCGGCAGTTGGGCGCCAGTTGGAGCGAATGAGGCGCCATCGACCAGGTGCCGGAACATGCGGAGATTTAAGGGCATATAGCCCACGGCATTGTTGCCGAGAGTGACCGGGACGATAGGGACACTGTAGGGATTATAGCCGAGCTGACTGTGGTGCAGGCCACTCAGACCTTGGAGACCCTTGAAATACAGACCTCCAGCTCCAGGGTCTCCTGCCGGCGCCGTTGTCGGTGCCGCTGTTGGCGCCGTTGTCGGTGCCGTTGTCGGTGCCGTTGTCGGTGGAGCTGTCGGTGGGGTCTGGTTGATGATTAAAATGATGGGCTGCTTGTTGTGAAAGTGGCGACCTTGCTCGTCCTTGCCACTCGCCAGCTGCTGCAACTGTCCAGGCGTCAATTCGGCGAAATGCATCTGATCCACGACCACCAACTCTGCATCCGCATCCACATCCGCATACGCATCCGCATCCTTGGCCCTCAATTGCTGCTGTTTGTGCTGAATTTGGCGTTGCCTGAGAGGCCTAAACGGTGTCTCGATATACTCATCATTGGTCGCATATGTGGCATGGAAGAGTGGGAACTGTCCCACTTCCAGTCCCAACCCGGACAGTTGTCTGGCCCCCGTTGTGGTTGTGGCACTCGTCTGCACTCGCCTCTGTGTCTGTCTCTGTCCCTGTCCCTGTCCCTGTCCCACACCGTTGGCCTGGCAACTGTCCATGGACAAGCAGCTGACCAGCAACAACAACAACAATCCGAATGTCCCTTTTATTGGCATCTTCTTTTCCTCGATTTCCCTGAGTTAATAGTGCTCTAACTGGCTGAAAGCGCTGAATGCTCTACTTGAGTTCTGGCCATGGCTTATATAGCAGCAAGTCCAACTCCAACTCCAACTCCAACTTGATTCTCTGGCTAATGAATCTCATTCACTCGCGTCTCTTATCGCCATCGCTTATCAGTTTGTGGTCAGAACAAGCGTTTTCATCGCGATAGCTCGATTTGAACTCATTAATCTCACGCTTCTTCTTGGTTTTGTTCTTTTCTTGCCAACTTAAGTCGCTTTATTAGCCGAATTACAAACTTAATGCTAATTACGCAAGCTGCACAAAAGAAGCACAGAGTGCAGAAGAAAAACTTCTTCTAATATCCTGACTGCAATTACCTACAAATTTATTGACATTTGGATACACACAAATATTCGCTTTTTAAATGATTCATTAATCAGTTATTCATGAATATTCGGGCTGTCACTCGCATTGGCCACGCCCCTTGTAGACGCTGTCGCCCCCCTTTTTCACTGGGAAGCTGCTTAAATTTGCAGCATCTTTTTGCCAGTTTGACCCAAATAGACTGCGATTTGTGTTTTTCTTTAGCTGCGTTTTCATTTGCCAAGACAAATAAATATTTTGTTGCACTTTAAACAGAGAGAGGGAGAGAGAAAGAGAGCGAGATAGGTAGGATTTTGAGCCTCTCTCTCTCTCTCTGAAGTCCAGTCGGCAATTTTGTTATGCCATTTTTATGCAAGAACTAACGGATTGACTTGGTTTTTTCATGTTTGGAAATGGCAAGGGGAAGGAAAAGGGGAAGGTGTGAAGTTAGTTTTCTGTTACCTCCCCCCCCCCCCCATCTACCCCCTTCCCCCTACCACTTTCTGTTTGTCTTGGTCCAATGTGTCAAAGTCAACTTGGTAAAAAGTTTGCTTTTTATTATTTCGTTGCCTTCATCGTCGGCGTCGTTGGCACTTTTTGAACTTGCCACTTGCGTCTTCTTCTTGCCCCAAAACAGAAAAAAGAGCGTGAGATTGAGAGAGATAGAGAGAGAGGAGGGGCGTAAAAGAAAATATTATAACATTGCATACTTTCGGGCGGCGGGCAAAATATGAACGAAAACAGTGCTCACTGAAAATTGGGCAACGACTGAACTTAAAACATAAGATGCAAAAAACAGTGAACGCGAACACAATGCATTAGCGTGGGGTATATGCGACTATCAGCTATCCATTACATCGATTAGCAGCACTGCAATTCACAACATTTAAAGTCATTTAAGGAAATCTTAAAATAAAAAATATATTAAATCAAATATAAAACTTCTTTATCTGTTAACAATAATTTCATACGTAATTTATTATTTAAGGCACTAGTCACTATTATAAAATTTAAAATAATATTAAGATTACAAAATTCACAATTAATAAGAAAAAAAATAGTTATAAATTACCATACACAATTTCAGATTAAGCTTTTTTGCTTAAAATTTAAATTATTTTATTGATCAGTTGTAATTTGTTCATTAAAATTATATTATTACCATTATTATTACATGTTAATATTATTTTTGTATATTGATTGAAAACCAATCGGAGTTGCTCCCCTGTCGTTGCAAACTCCCTATACCCTGTAATTTGCAGCTGGTTATGAGGTCGCATCGTAAACGTGTTTTGCAGCAAGGCAAAGACAAAGACTAACACAAAGGGGAAGGCAAAAGCGCAAGAAATGCTTTGCCATAATGCGATTTCACTACGAGTATCGTCGTCGACTGCACTTACAACTTGCTGTCCGCAACCACGCCCCCTCCCTACCGCCCTTAACCTCCCCTCCCCTCCCCACCCCATTGCATTGCATTGCACTTTGCGTTTCACTCGCGTTTCTTTTCACTTGCCAAACAGTTTTTTGTCGTAATAAAAATTTAAGTCGATTTTATGGGCACAAAAAGCAAGTTTAGAGCCGAAGTCTCCAGTCTAGAGTTTCGAGCTCTGAGTTCTGAGTCCAGGAGTCTTCGACTTTTCGAGTCTTGAGTCGCATCGTCAACTCTAAAATGCAAAGTGAAGGCAAAGAATTACAATTCTCTGGCAAAAAGTTTCATTTCTCTGGCGATTTTGTTGTCTCAACTTGGCATTCATATTCGGGCAGAGAGGTGGAGGGGGAGTGGGTTTTTGGTGTCGTCAAAAAATTGGAAGGTTTATTTAAATTTCAACTTGTTTCGAAAACGTTTAAAAAGTTTCCGCTACTAACTGACTGCTGATAACACAAAGTATCGCCCATAAGCTCATACTCAAGCCCCCCACCAGCTCCGTCCCCATTCCCATTCCATCCTGATCTCCATTCCCAGCCCCTAACGCTTCGGGCCAAGTTGAAAGAGCTGGAAAAAGTTGACTCGTCTTGGCCTCAACGACGAAGGGGGAACTTTTTGGTTGGGTTGGGTTGGGTTGACTTGGGTTGGGTTGGGGGCGTGACAAAATTAGCACAAAATATTTTATACATTTTATTTTTATTTTCATTCTCGTTTTATTTTTATTTTTATTTTGTATTTATTTTATTTGATTTCAGACTGAACCTTTGCAGTTGACAGCAGGCAGTTGGCGGTCCTCCTTCGCTACGTTAAAGTCATGTCAAAAACGCCCCTCCTCCTCATCGTCCTTCTTCTCCTCATCGTCCTTCTTTGACATGGGCTAAAATAAGATTTTTCCTCTGCTCAAAATAGACACGATATGTCAGACGCTAGCTGACACATGTGGTGGCAACTCAAGTCAATCAGAGACAAAGCCCAGATCCAGATCCGGGTTGCGGTAAAGGTAATTGGGGAAAAACTCTCCCTACAAATTGTGAATGAACCGGATTCTAGACGATATTGGTTTGTGGATTTTAGACTAGTTGCTGTCAAGTTTTGTATTTTTATGTTTAACTTATCGTAGAAAATAAGTCAACGCATTTGTATACCCTATCATCTGATTTGACTTTCTTTCTATATTTGATTTCTATTATTTGATTGCTTTATTTTTGTAAAAATCATGATTTTTTTCAATTCTTGCACACTCGGTATCTCGTAGTGCAACATAACTCTTGATAAAAGCTTACTTATTGGCTGTATGTCGCCTAATTTTTGAGAAGTTTTTTTGGGGAAATAGATGACGAGCTTCATGAGTTGATTTACAGTTGAGAATTAGAGGGCAGCCTTTAAGCAAACACTCCCCAAAGAGATTTACTTATTGACAGTTTGTGGAAGTTGGAAATTATGATTCGGATGAATTGACTTAAGGTTGAAAACTAAAATATCGCATAGTTGAACAAATTTAATCAAGAGTTTGATTTGAATCAGCTTTTTATGTAAAAATTTGAAAAATTAATTTTAAGCTGCTTAAGCCATGCACAATACATTAGGAGGTCAGTTGAGAGGAGAGAGCAGAGGGAGCTCTCCGGGGAGGTTTGAGGGGGGGTTTGAAAGGAGGCTTGAGGGGGAGGCTTGCAGGGAGTTTCGTCATTACCCTGACCATGTGCCGCTCATTAGCAGCCACTTTGGACTTGACACATTCACAGACGGGGCACGAGTACAACGATGGAAATGAAGTTGAGCTGGAAAATGGAAGTGGAGACGAGACGAGACGAGACGAGACGAGAAGAGAAAGAGGAAAAGAAACGGTAAGAGGAAGACAGTGGCTGTCGTCGTTCATCGTCATCGCTCGGACGAAGTGAGTTGCAACTAATTTCAGTTTAATTTGTGTCAGTTTTTGTCTTAGCGCCGCTTTTCTTTTCACACTTTTGCCGAGACAGGCAGACAGAGGGACAGGCAGACAGGCAGACAGGCAGACAGACAGACATCTCGCGACGCGTCGTTACTTATTATCCTTTGGCTTGAACGTGCGACGTGTACGAGTAAATGCTGCTAATGACGTCGAATCCAGGACACAAAAGGCTCCGAGGAGAGCAAAGTGCTCGGAGTGCTCGGAGTGCTCAATGTTCTCTGTTGAGGCCTCATCCGCAGTCTCATCTGTCTCTCCGTCTGTCGCTCTGGCCGTGTCTTTAATGACTTCCTTCTTTAATTTTGCGAATTTATTATTTTAATTTGCGCGCTTTTCGTTTTTCCCAGCAAATTCGTTTGGGCGAAATTTTTGGTTTCGATTTCGATTTCATAATTAGGGCCCACGTTGAAGTCATTTTTAGGTTGCCAGGGGGCAAGGACAGGCTCTAATACCTTGGACCAACAAAGTCTCCTCCTCCAGCTCCTTTAGCTTCTCCTGCTCCTGCTCCTGCCATGGTTCATCACGAGCATAAACCGCTGGCATCCCATGATGTTAATGCGCTTATTTTCATGTTAATTACCAACAGACAAGGCGGCTTCATCAAGACACAAACATAGTTTGGCCAGCAAGGACACTGACTGTTTGAAGAGAGCGGACCACCCGCAGGACAGGTCTCTAACTCTCTCTCTCTCTCTCTCTCTCTTTTACTCGTTCTTTCTCCCTCTCACTCTCTGCTGTTGAGCTGCCTGGGGGCTCAAGACGACGACCTGGGTAGGCTCAGATTTTTGGCAGGCGATTTAAATAATTGACAGATTTTCGCGTTTTCGCCAAACGCCGTCGGGTGCCTTTGTTTATGTTCTTTCTGTCCGCCATCTTGTCTGCCAGCCAACCAACCCCACCACGCCCCCTTTATCATCATCAGCAGGGGGTCAATGGGGTCCTTGTAGCCAAAGCAGCATCGTTATCGCCATCTTCATATCCCTTCAGCTTCATTTTCATTTTCATCTTCTGCATTTCTACTTAGGCATCGCTTTGTTCATTGCGACATTAAACTGTTTTATCTTTATGCGATTATGTCTGCTCTTTCACTCCCTCCTTCTCTCCCTCTCTCTCACTCACTCGTCCCCTCTTGCTTTCACTAATATGTGTGCGTATGCCAACGAACTCTTTGCCCAAAGGATTTGTGTTTGACAAAGCTAAATGCTGAACGCACCCAGGCACGTTTTGCAATATTTCTCTTCACTCTTCACTCTTTTGTCTGCCCTCTCCCTCAGTCTCCCTTGCTCCCTCGCTCCCTTCTTTTCTGTCCTACGTTCAATATTGGTTTATTGGCCGGTTGAGCTTTTCACAGCGAATTTCATCGTTTAGTCCAAAAGCAGTTAACGGTTTCAGTTATTGATACACCTGCTGCGTCGCCTTCTGATTCCCGAGCAAAGATTGAACTGAAAAACCGTTTCATTCAAGTGATTAAATTAAATGTTTCGAGTTGCTCTTGGCCTAAAACCCAGCTTTAGGACAGCTATTATTCGAGTGGGTTTTTTTAAAACAACCAAATGAAATGTGGATATTTCTGTAGTTACAAAAATAATAAACTTGTGGAGAAAATTTCAATCAATTGACGAAGCATTATTCATTAAAATTTATAATAAATATTGGCAATTTCCTAGATGCAGATGTTTTAACAGAAATCGATAAATTTCCATCCACTGAAGTGCAAGGCATAGTAAATACACAAACATACTAAAATATGAGAAAATAATTATGTGCTAAACAATGAGAATATTACTATCATTTAGTAATTCACGATTCCACTACAATACGAATATAACACATTTCACAAAATAGAAATATACCCTGTAATCTCTTTAATTGGCTCGCTTGCCTCATATTTATTTCTCAACGTTTATCTGAATGTTTCATTGTGACTTTGGATAATTCCCAGCTCGCCTTTTGATTGACTTGACGGTGGAGTGCAGTTTCTTAGCCACAGGTGGCGCCACAGCAGCCTGCTAAGCAATTTTTGAAGTTGGAATAGGTGAAGAGGGGTAAGGGTGGTGCAGTAACCCGTAACTTCAGTTAGAGGTCGTCATTGTCACATTTGAGTAGCTGCAGCTGTTGCTGCTGTTGTTGTTGCTGTTGCAGGTGCGTCGTCTGCTGTTGCTGCTGCTGCAGTCAGCGATAAAAGTCGCGCATTTAACAACAACAATAGCAACAACTAAAACTGCGATAACAACAAGAAATGACAGAGAGTGTAAGATATATACATATACATAAAAAGACAGAGGGTGGGCGTGAGAGAGAGAGAGAGAGAGAGAGAGAGAGAGAGAGAGAGAGAGAGAGAGAGACAGAGGCGACGACAATGAGCTCTAGCCTCGACGTGCAAAAACAATGAGGTGATAAACTTGCAGGCTCAACGCACAACAGCAACAACAGGAATAACAGCAACAACAATCATGAGAACAACAACGACAACAACAACAACGAGGATGACAACGTGGCGCACATTTTGATGGTTCCTTGGAGAGGCGAAGTCAGCACGAAGACAGAAATGCAGCAGCAGGATCATAGTGTCTGTGTGAGTGTGTGTGTGTGAGTGTGAGTGCGAGTGTGTGTGTGTGTAAGCATTCGTGTGCATGCAAACAACAAAGGAAAATCAGCAGGCGACTTGCACTTGTTGTTGTTGTTGTTGTTGCTTTACAAGTTTTCATGCTGCCCCCCGACGCAACGGTTAGTATGTGTGTATATGTGTGTGTGTTTTTATTATACATATGTGTGTCTGTATGTGTATGTGTGTGTGTGTGTGTGTGTGTGTGTCTGTGCATAAGTACGAGTATTTCTATTTTTTTTTTTTTGCTTTTCTGCTCTTTAACGTGTTTCAAAAGAAGAAAGTTGGTTGACTTTTGAATGACTTTCTTGCGCTCTCGCTGGCTGTTTGGGGTTCATTCTGCTTTTGCCTCTGCCTCTACTTCTTCCTATTGTTGTTGTTGTATTTTGTATTTGTTTTATGTGTTAAGTGCGCTGGGCCCAAGCGCGCAAATTTCTCAGCTTCCTCTTGTTTGTTACTTGTTGTAACTGACGCTGCCGCTGCCGCTGACATCGCAGCCCAAAATGCCATAACCCGCAGCCCGCAGCCCCCAAATTGCCAACCCGCACATCACTTCAATCACATTCCCCCCCCCCCCCCCATCCTGCCTTTTTAACTAACAAAAAGTCGAGTCGAGCTGAAAATCTAGTTACAATTAAAGTGACAAACTGAGCCAAAAAAGGACTCGCAAATCAAGACTCGCAGCTGCACATTTGCTTGTGGAAGTGCTGCCTAGGAATATATTATATATATCGCTCATTTACTAGAAGAGTGACATACTAAGTCGAAAAACACGATTTTTGAGTTAATGATGCAATGTGACAATCTATGTTGTGTAAAAATTTCATCATCCTATCTTTAAATCCGAGAGTGTGAAAAGAGTATCTTTTTTTCAATTCCAACGATTCGACTTTATTAACTCAAAAGACCGATATATCTCAGTTGCAATGCAATCGTTGACTAGAAAAGATTCTTTATGTTTCATAAAGCACATTTGTTTCTTCCTGGGACTTAAAATATTAGTTCAGTTTTAAAAAAATCAAAGCACAAAAAAGCCTCCTAAATAGAAGAGTGGGAAAAATATACATATGTTATTTTTTAACGGCAAATTCGAAAACAGCAAACACTTTTATTTGCAATTTTTATTATAATTGAAAATACAAATCGAATTGAAATATCTTTTGAACCAAAGAAGCCACATCATATATAGACCTACAGATGATCTACGCAATTATACCTTTCAGTTGATATACCTTTCAGTTCAAATGCAATATTTTGTTCTGATTTAAAATCAATAAAATTGAATTTGTACATACATATTATATATCAACTGAAAGGTATAATTGCGTAGATCATATATATAGGTCTATATATGATGTGGCTTCTTTGGTTCAAAAGATATTTCAATTCAACTTTTATTTTTGATTTTTATTTTAAAAATTGAAAATAAGAGTTGAAAATAATTTTAAAAATAAAGATTGGAAATAAAAATTTATCCTGTTGTTCGATAGTCCTTCCGAAAATAGCATATGTGAAATTTTTTCAATGTCCCTGTCTTTTTTTTAGTGCTTGATTTTTATCCGCCTCAAAACTCTTATTATATCGATATTCATGATGTTGTCTACATAACATACATATGTTTTAGTACCTTTCCTTTCCCTTTATGTCTAATCGACATCGGTCAGAGAATTGTTCGAAAAGTTTCCCATGGCCATGCTGAATTTTGTACTTCCCGTGCATAGAAATTCGTTGACGATTCCTTTGCAGCTCGTACTGAAGTCTCGTTTTTTATTAAGGTATCTGTAATAAAACTTTTCATGCACGCGTGAAAAATTTAAGATACACTGAATAATGCTACATATGTAGATAGAAAACTGAAGCTCACAGATCCAAAATTGTAGACCATGGCCCGAAACTCTCTGGTTAGAGTCGTCGACCTTCCACATATAGAACGTACAGTTTGAAATAAAAAAGAGTATGGGTTCGAATCCCACCCAAACAAAGGTCAAACATGTGTTTCCAAGTTCTTTGGAATATACTTTCCCGTAAAAAAAAGAAAAATTAAACGGTGGCAAGTTGGCAATCAATCTTTCAACTGGACACAAAGACACAAGTTCGAGATTGCAGTTAATTTTGTTGTGTAAACATTTTATTTGATTCGTTTGTCCGTGAAGCTGGTTAAGTAGATGAGTAGAGGAGTGCAGCGAGTTTTGGTGGCAAGTGGCAGCTTTCACTTGCCACATTCCATTCCATTCCATGTGTTACCTAGGCGTCTTCATCCTCGCGAATGCGTTGCTGCTGCTGCTGACGGCGACGCTGCGACTGCTGACGACGCCGACGTTGCTGCTGCTGCTGCTGCTGACGGCGACGCTGCTGCTGCCGGCGGCGCTGCTGCTGCTGCCTGTTGGCAGGACGACGTTGCCCGCCACTACCACTTTGGGCGGGACGACGCCGAATCACACGACGAATCTTATTGCCATTGCCATTGCCGTTGCGAATGGCGTTGCCGTTGCCGTTGCCATTCCGAATGCGAACGCGACGGACGCCATTGCGATTGCCGTTGGCATTGGCATTGCCATTGCCATTGCCGTTGACTCTAATGCGACGACGCTGCTGCTGCGACGGACGACGACGGCGACGACGACGTTGTGGCATGTTGCCCTGTTGCCGTGGCGTGTTGTTCTCTTCCTGCGTCTCATTCTGTGACTGCTGTGCCTCAGCTGGAGGTGCATCAGTTAAAGCAGTGGAGGAGGAGGACGAGGACGAGGATGCAGGCTGCTCTTCCTTGAGCGTTTGCACATCGCCGACCTTGACACTTGTGACCTGATCGCAGGGCACATCGCTGTAGATGACAACATTGCCATAATTGCAGACAATTTGCTGCTCCTCGGGCTGATCCGCTTGACGGGACTCGATGTGTCCGATGCCACGCTTATCCTCGATCTCGTAGATGTTGCCGGACTTGGTGATGAAGCCCGTCACCTGCAGCGGCTTCGCATCCTTCGCCGACTTCAGCTCTGACTGTGACTCTGACTCAACTTGGACTGGCACCAGATGCTTTTGTTTCATGGGTGGCGCATTGATGATCATCAGCGGTTTGGTGGGTTTCGTTTCCATCTTTGGCGCGCTCGTTGGCTTCACCGTGGAGCTAACCAGAGGCGCCACCGTAGGACGCAGCTCATCGCGTGCTGCAAGAGTCAGAGAGAGAGAGAGAGACAGAGAGAGAGAGAGAAAGAGAGTTTAATTACTACTGCTTTTTCATTGGCAAGATCAAAAAAATTTACCGCTCACCAGTGAGAGGCCACCGGCCAAAGCCAGGACCAAAAGCACCTGCGATTGTATCGTATACTTCATGGCTTGTTGTGTGTCCGCCAACTGAATCGGGAATCTGGCTGATCTGCCACTTATATTAACTTGGCCGACTCACTTCTCAGCAATAAGTATAAATCATTAGTTCTAACGGCGCTTCTTTCGGCCAATATATTTAGCTTGTGGTGCGGGCTCTTGAGGCTGCATAATTAGCCAAAACTTGAGTCGGACCGATGTCTCAGAGTTCAAAGCACGTCTAATGCCGGGTCGACCCATTTACAGACTTCGGATACCTCTTCCTGAGCCGCCAAGCCAATCTTGGCCCACAGTTTTTGGCCAACAAACAAAACAAAACTCTTGACTTTCTACTGGGCACGTTCTGTTCTTGTGAGTTCAATGCCTGAACTGAACTCTGGCTTCATTATCATTTTTGCTTATTAACAAATTTCTTCTAACGCTTTTTATTCATCCATCTTTTTTGTGTTTCGCATATGCAAATGAGTTTTTTTTCGTTTTGGTCGATCGACCAACAACTCTTGACTCTTGTGGCCAAAACGTGCTTGGACCGTGAAATGTTTATGCGTCGAATAGCAAATTGAATTGACCTGGCCGAGACCGATTTAGCCTACAGACTCCATTAATGCATACGTAAATCCAAGTAGACGCTTATTCGATCTTCTTGAAGCTAAAAATCTTAAATGTTTTATCAAAATAAATAGCGCAAATGAAAAATAATATTCATAATAATTAAACATTCGAGTAGATTGAAGAGTTGTCAGTAAAGAACTCCATCAATTATGATTTTGGCATTGTCTGCTAAACCTGTTTGGGGAATTTCAGTTGCTCAATTAAAATATTGTTTTTCAATATCAAATCTAATAATATGATGTGTGCAATTAGACAGATCATTTTGATTATGCACTTTTTTACATTTCTGACAAATTACTTTAATTATTGCTCACATTTTTTCATTCGAGTCTGCAAAATATTTATCATATAATAATAACATGTGTGGAATGTGACGCACTCGTACTCGTATTCGTATTCGTATTCTAGCGACTGAAACCCATGGCTTTCTATTAAGTTTGAACGAAACCAGTTTACATATTTTTTACAGCGATAGAAATCAGTTGAATTTTATTGGATTCATATTACACAGACACATAGACACTAAAAATGTTTATGTTTCTCTGACATATTTATTTTAGAAAAAATTCATTTTCAGAAAAACAACAAATTGTTCATTACACATTTAGTTAAATTAAAAGTAAAAATAAAAAAGATTAGAAATAAATTATAGTATTTCGATTAATTAATTCAGACAACCATACATTTATACATTCTTTAACTTTCTCTTAAAGCAGATTTTATTAATAGTATAATAATGCAAATCTTTATTTCTTTTAATTTGACATATAAGTAATTAATATATTAATAAATACTAATTTTAAATACAAAAATTATCAATTTAAATTGAATTTTTTTTATACTTATCTATAACAAATTTATTTTGAATCAAAAACTCACTTAATTTTAAATATATTTAATATTTTTAAATTTTTTACTCATATTACAATTTACCTATTATGCTGTATTTATGTACAGACTCACCATGCTTATTATATGACTCATATTTGTGATACTTATCGTAATTTCGATTTATTAACAATAATGAGCCAGAATTTGATTTGAGACCGAGCAAGTAAGCTTATTTAGTTTTCAATTATCACCTATTTATTTATTTATTGCTTTCTCTAACACAACTTTTTCCACTAAATATTCGCATACAAACAAATCCATTAAACTAGTCAGCAGCCCGAATATTTGTCAGTTCATCATTCTCAAACGAACAATAAAATTTAGGCTAAATCCGAGCTGACGACATTTAATCTGAGTGAGATTTTTGTTGGAACCGTAAGTTTGCACTATTCGTTAGGTTGGTAACAATCAGTGTCGACTCCAATTGTTGCTGATATTTGACTTTTGGATTAGCACAGATATACATACATATATCAATACTTGTGTAGTTTCCACTTATAGTATGTAGAGCAGAGCTAAGAGCTGTTTCCCAGTTCAATGAATCATTCTCATTTCTATGAAAAATGTTATTTTTATTTTGATAGAAATAAATCATAAAAGGTTAAAAAAATGTATTACAACAAAATGATCTATGTTTGGCCTATTTTTATTTGTAAATTTAATGTTTTAATGTTTCCTTTGGGTCTGTCGTTCATTGTAGGCACGCAATCCCTCGGCCAGCTCCTTAAGGTCCTGATCCCCCTTGCGCTCCTGCTGCTTCCTCAGCTTCTTGCACATTTTCTTCAGCTTCTTGCGCTCCTTCTTCTGGGCCTTTTGCTCCGAGCTGTCGTCGTCTTCCTCCGAAGAGGAGGAGGAGGAGGATGAAGAACTGTCCCGCTTCTTGCGTCGACGCACTTCCTCGCATTGATGCAACAGATCCTGCAGCTCCTTATCCGCCGAAGAGGAGGTGGTGCTCGATCCAATGCTGCTGGTGGTGCCAATTGCCGGTGTGGTGCTTTGACCCGCTGCTGGCTGAGCGGTGCTGGACTCTGAGTTCTCTTTTCTCGCAGATGTGCTCACAATGCTGCCAACGGTGCTGGAGTAATCAGTTGCGCCACTGGCAACTGTGGTGCTAGACCTCGTGGTGGAGTCATCCCCTGAAACTGTGCTGGACCTCGCCGTGGTGGAGTCATCCCCTGAAACTGTGCTGGACCTCGCCGTGGTGGAGTCATCCCCTGAAACTGTGCTGGACCTCGCCGTGGTGGAGTCATCCCCTGAAACGCTGCTTGCTGTGGTGCTGCCAAGTGTGGTGCTTGCCAGTGTGGTGCTGCCAAGTGTGGTGCTGCTATACTCCTTCGCCTTGCTGTCATCCTCCGAACTGGAAGTGGTTGTACTGGTTGTACTGTCAGTAGCATCTGCACTCTGGGGATATGCCAGACTCGTCAGACAGCAGCTGGCCAGGACCAGGCCAAATAATAATAGAGTTGCCTTACGCATTGTCAATGCTACTAGTAATTTGCCTACGGCTGTTCGACCAACACTAAACTAAGCCTCGTCTACGGCACTGCATTTATTTATAGAGACCGATCTCAAATCCCCCCTCAGCTCAGCTATCATATTAACTAACCAGTTTTCAGTAGACCTTACGGGGGGTTTTTCTCATTCATACTTGTGTATACTCTACACAAGAATTGATGGTATGCATGTGCAAAATATAAATATAAATAAATAAATAAATAAATGAATAAATAAATAAAAAAAAAATTAAATAAATAAATATTTCTTTAATTTCAATTAACTTTTAGCAGAAAGCGCTTTAATTTATGACTTTTTAATTTTGGATTAATCCACTCAGCAGTTGCCACTTAAAGAATTTAAAGCACCTAAAATATCATCATTTAATATCATTACTCATTTATCTTTAGGGAACTTTTTAAGATTTTTAAATGGTTTCCATTTTCTAATCTGGAAATTCGAATTAAAACATTTATAAATGAATAGTTTAAAGGAGTGTTAAAATGCAGCATTTGTGTAAATGCTTTTGTGAACTTAGGTTACTTAGCTCAGAAATTTTATATATGGGCATTTCCCAGGTCGCGCACGGGACATTCGTACACATTCAAAGTAAAAAAACGGTAAAAAGGAAACGGTTTTTTTCTCTGATGAAGGGCTTAACATATAGCATTTGATTAGCTCTTTCATTGGTGCAAAGATTGATTTTGGGTAATTTTTAATTTTTAAGATAATAGCAAAATTTAAGTGATTCGCACGGGACACGAAACGGAAGTGACTTGTGAGGTCAACTAATTCAAACGCCAATTTCAGCGAATCCAGAGGCAATGTTTTATTGCAACTTATTTTTAACTCTTGTGCATTGAGGCCTCTTAAAAATGGTTATAATTTTTTTCAAAGATGACTTGCACTTTTTTTTTAATTCAATTTGACGTAAATTCGCACGGGACATCGCGCACGGGACATTTTTTACCATCACTATTTTTATGTTCTTCCTGTGTCTCTATTTTTTAATTATATATCCAAAACAGCCCGAAAAACTTATTTAAATTTAACTTTCAATATATTTCTTTGAATTAAAATTGTTCATGTTACAATTTTACTGTTCTACTTAGTGTAATCGTTAAAATACAAACGGTCCATTTTGGAAGTAAATTTTTAAGAAAATTGACATAAATATGGAACAAGTGAATTTATTCCAATGTAGAATCTATATGTTCATCCAATTGAATTTCTTCTAGCGTATATTGCTTAAATAAATAACTTAAATACATTTCTGAAAGAAAATTTCACAAGATGTGAGTTTTTGATCAATTTTACGTTTTTAGCCGCGGTGGACCATTCTGTGGAAATGCCCATATGTTGAGCACATAATTAACGTGTTTTTGTTTCTTTGTTTATCCTTTCAATTTACATTTAAACTTGAGTATAATTTCATAATTTTTGAATAGTCGTATATGCCGCGTAATTATAAGTAGCTGAGCAATTGCCGTAATTTAATGATTGTTTATGCACACTCGTACATATGTCTGAACGGGTACGACTGTGTTTTCCACTATGTACACTATTTTTTGTATGCTATTTATTGGAATCATTCGATGTTTGTGCTTTATATTAACGCTTCGACCATGCGCTAGACTTGTACTCCACACATTTGTTGTTGGCCTCCGGGTCATGATTACTAGTTGGAAACTGAACTTTATGACGACAGCAGCTCATGCTTTTCCAATTTAGTTGAAAAATTTAAATATATTATGCTCTGCGTATTTTGTTTTTGACTATTCGAAGTCAAAAATTATTCTTATACTCGAACATAATTCGATTATGGAGGTAAAGTGATTCCGGTGTGAAGCATATTTGATTTGCTAGACTGTATATACTCTGCAGGTACATTGGAATTGGAATGATGGACTAATATGTGATGTAAGTTAAATAACAATCGATGTGGGGAATCAATTCTCTGGCATTGGCATAAAAAGTATCTCACAGATTTTAACTTTGCAGTTACGTATTTTTGCATTTGCGGCTCAGTTTTATTGCCGCTAATTGTTTATCAATTACAATTGTTAATTGTTTAATGCGCCGGCAAAGTGATGTGGCATTAATGTAAATGGCAACATTTGGCAGATAATCTGAGGAAGTGGATGAGCAAAAGGGAAAGGGAGAAGCAGTACTGAGAACCAGTCAAAGACCAATTGCATCGCCATCAGCCTCAGCGTCAGCCTCAGCCTCAACCTCAACCTCAGCCTTGTTTAATCTTTCCAATCATTGCTAGTTTTTATTAACCTCTCTTTTCTTGTTCTGTTCCTGTGTGTACAAGTAATTGAATAAAAAACGAGAAATAAAAAACAAATAATTAAAAAAGCGAAGATAAAAAGACTAAAAGAGTAGCGCACTCGTACTCATGTAGTAAGGCGAGTTGAAAAAGCGCATCAGAATGCCAGAATCCTGAACAGAATCCGAGCTGGCAAAGTGAGGGTAGAAGGGAGAGTGGAGAGGGGACAGGGGGAGAGAGGGAGAGGGAGAGGGTGGTATCCCTTCAACCCCTCGGCAAGTGCAACAATTTTAATGAAACAGAGAGAATATGTTAATTGCGTGTGAAACCGCTGCGTCGAGTTGCCACTCGCTGCGACTCGCTTTTATTTATTATTATAATTCTCCCTCCCCTCCCATTTTGTTCTCGTCCCCTCTTTTCTCCTCTCCTCTCCTCTCCTTTCCGGTTTGTTTTTGTTTTTTATTTATTTATTTTTATTTTTTTTTTGTATTTACACAGCACAAATATGCAGCAAAAGGCACTCGCAACACAGATGCAATTACATGACTGATAGAAAAAGAGGAAGCAGAAGGAATTCACAGGTAGATGAGAGCAGCTAAAGCTTCAGCTAAAAAAGTAAATGTAAATCTTTGGCACCGTCAGCTGAGAGTACTTAAATTATGCTAATTAGATAAATGAGTTGTAAGGATTCATATATGATAAAGCAAACTGAGTAACTGAGCGACTTACTCGCTGAGTAACTCATAAGTTTCGCAGTCAGCAAAGAATAATTGCAAATCTTTCAGCTGTCGTACTCCTTGCACATATTCATAACATATTGCGTATACGCCACAGTAAAGTGAACTTAACTTAAGCCCAAAAACAGAACTTGATCAAACTACGCAAATTTGAGAATATTGATAAGTTTCATTGGTTTAATTCCATTTGCAATTAGCGCATTTGACATTTATATATAAATTATTATAAGTCTTGAGCGTGTTCATAATTCCAAACTATATTATCGAATTAATGAATGATCTCATAAATTGGTTTAATTTCTATAAAAAAAACTTTATTACTTCATTTATTTATTTAATGACAACTAAATTCAGTAACATAAAACGATATTTTATTAATGTTAATTATTTTAATTGAAATCAATGGATAAAAAAATAAAACTAAAAAGATGAACAGTCTGGGTGTGTTCTAAAAATTATAAAATTCTTAATCTTCACAAATGTTATTTTTTGTTGTCAATATGCTCTTGTCGAAAATTTGTATATAAATAACGATTGGCCAATCAGATAAGTTACATAAATATTTATAGAAAGTATAGTTGTTAACTCAAAAAAAGAAGAGAAAAATCCGCAATACAAAAAAAAAAAAAGAAGGGTGAACTACTTATTATTCATATGAGCTCTGACAAATTTATATATTTCATGCTTAATGGAAATTAAATGAGCCCGGATATTCCTTATTGTATTACTAAGAGCATAAACAAAAGGAATTCGCATTGTGTAACTACAACTTGTTTGCTGAAAAATTTGAGAATCCAATACAATAATTAATGCAAATCGAAACGAATTTCCTTCGGGCTAAGAGTTTTCATTAAGAAAATTAATACAAACATAAGTACGAGTAAATAAATAAAATTATTTATATTTGCCAACAATTGGCAAGCGAATTCAAGCAGCATAGATTCTGCATAGATTTTTGTTTATTTTGGTATTTCGAATTATATTGTTTACTAGATATTATATTGATGTTATTATAATGCTGTGAGGCAGTGAATCGCATACAGTTTAAAGGGGCATTGCGTTTTACTTTCATATCCGATTGAACCTGATGTTGAGGATTTATGTTAAGCAAAATGGAAAGCGCTTCCGGCCACGTTTCTACCCTTGGCTTAATCCAAATTATCGTCATAAGCGCTACACTAATGAGCACAACTCAACATAAACAGCGAACTGCTGACAACTGGCAGACTGAGAGACTGAGAGACAGACAGACTGATGATGACTGTTGGCTGACATCGCTTGTTGGCCAAGACAAAGTTGGCTGGCAGGCAGTCGGGCAGGCAGAAAGTTCTTCTGAAGTGGCCCTGCAGAATGCGACGCGCTCTAGACATGCTGACGAGTGCATTTTCATCAGGATAATCATATTCGAAGTATTGTACAAACTACGAATATTCGTCAATCAAATATCACGCATACGCCGCGTTGTGCGACACTTGAACGGAACGTCCACAGCCAAAGGCAGCGAGCAGCTGAATGTCCTGGTTTCGTGAATGCCTGGCCGTGTTCTAAAAACGAGCGAGTCGAATGTCGAGTTCGCTCGTCTCGCACTTCGTGTGGCATGTGCTAAACTTTGAAGAGGAGCATGCGCAGGCAGCGGCAGCGACTGCTGCAGCGGCAGAGGCAGCACAGCTGGCGTCCAATGTCTGCAATTGTTAAGCGCGTTCTAAAAGCAACTTAAAAGCGTCGTAACAGCGTCGTAACAGCGACGTAACAGCAAGTGGGAACAGTTTGGTTTTTTAAAGGCAGCGAGCAGACAGAGGCAGAGGCAGAGGCAGAGACAGTGCCAAGCAGATACGACGTTCTACTTGTGCCTTTGTGTGTGTGTGTGTGGGAGTGTGTGTGTGTGTGTGTGTGTGTGTGTGTGTGTGTGTGTGTGAGAGTGTGCCTCTTTTTTTATATTTTTTGTATTTGGTTTATTTAGCACTCGGGCCGCTGCTCGTGCTTTTTATGCCGTATGCATGTATTTTGCCAGTGTTTTCGGTATTCGCAGCATTTTCGCTTTGATGCGTGTGGCATGTTTAACGGCACTTGATGATGCCGAGCTACAACAACAGCAGCAACAACGGCAATGGCAAACGTTGCTTGAATAACAACAACAATAGCAGCTATTCCACTGTGATTTGTGCGTCGTTGTCGTTGTCGTTGACGTCAACGTCAACGTCAACGTCGTTTTCATCAACTTCAGGTGCAGCGTCCAAATGCTTGCAACGCATTTCAATTGCACAACGTTCGTTGCACTTCATTAAACTCAACATCGACATCGGCTGTCAGTGCATTTTCGTGCACTGCCTGTCGTAGTGTGCCACGTGACCTTCACACACACACGCACGCACACACACAAACACACTCAGCGACAGCATCACGTAGCCGTCACGTAGGCTGAACATAAAAGAAAAGCAAACAAATAAGTTGCCTGCAATCGCTTAAGATCGAATTAGATTGCAACTCGAAGCGAAACGTATTTATTGGAATGCATGAGTTACAGCAATTCTCTCAAATCCACTCGCATCGAAATAAGAAGCAATTCATAACATTATTTATATTTATTTATATTTATACAAATATTACAAATAGGAATTGAATAAATGACATTTTTTGAGTTTAATAATTGCAATATACAGCCATATATATTAACATAAATTATTAAGTATTATTAAGTTATCAAAATTAAATAATAGGTAAATAATAAAAAAATGTTGAATAACAAGAATTAGTTTTTTTCTTTTAATTTTAGTGTTAACGGTCAAGTCCTTAGAAATTGTCTGTTTTAATAAGCACACAAGTTGGAGGCTGCAGCAGAAAAAATAATAAAATAAAATAATAAAAACAGCAGTGCAAGGACATGAAGAAAAAACCAAAGCCAACGCCAAAGCCAAAGCCAAAGAGGGCAGACAAGAAGAAAATGATTAGGCAATGTAATTTCAAGCCGTTTCCTCCGCTTCCTCCGTTTCCTCAGCTCTGCTCCGCTCTGTTTGGTGTTTTTCTGTTTTAGGTTTTAAGTTTTGGTTTTTTCGAGCTGCCTTTGCTGACCATCAGAAGCAAATGTTCATTTCAGCTGTCCATTGTTTTGTCACTTAAAAACACTTCACCTGGCAATGGTTGCCACAAAAAAAAAGCAAACAAAAAAACACGAAACACGAGAGAGAGAGCGAGAGAGAAAGAGATGGCGAGAGAGAGAGGGGGATAAATTATCCATGCCAACGCCTGCCCAGTACACGTTACAGAGTTCTCAATCAGTGTACGTGTGTGTGTGTGTTTTGGAATTTTCCAGTTATTTGCAGCTTACTTACAAGTATAGGCATTTGACAAAACTGCGACTGAGGCCATGGACATGGCCATGGCTGTAACTGTGGCTGTGGCTGTGTTGAAGTTGGAGCTGTAGCTGCTATTTCACGGCTGGCTAGCCACCTGCAGCAATCTTGGCCAGAAAGCCAGCCACTTATTGCGGTCGACATCTCGGATGATTGTAAAACGAACGAATTTAAGGTGGAGGAGAATTGAAACTGCCAGAATAGACCAGGCCAGAACAGGTCATGCCCGCATGTTTTGAGTTTAGTTTGAAAAGTAATCGAATGTTATAATTTCCATTAAACTGATTTCCCACGAGAAATGCAAGCCAAACACACACCAACCAACCAACCAACCAACCAACCAAGTCAAGACAAGCCAAACCGAACCAAACCGAACCAAATCAGACCAAACTGAGCTGTGGACCAACAAACGTTGCAATCTTGATGAGTTTGTGGGTGCTGCGGCTGGATGTTGAATGAATCGAAAAAAGGGGAACGCGATGGGATGGGATGAGATGGGGGCTGTACATATGTACATACATATGTATGCCCATGTCACACTAATGTACTGCGCGCCAGCTCAAAGGAATCGAATCGAATGGCAACGAAGCCAAGTCAGACCGGGCATCCAGTTAACAACAACGGCGACATGCATAAAAAGCTGCCCCAGCCAGCAGCGATTCTCTCCATGGACATGGACATGGGCATGGACATGGACATGGACACGGAGCAGGTCAGGGATTCAGCTCGATTCGACTCACTTCCATTTGCTGCACTTCCTTAACTCGTCTCGCAAATGAAATATAAATTAAATTAAATTCCAAAGAGCAAGACGCTTACCCAGCACATACACTGCCGCTCAACTGAATAGGTTCACGATTACCGTGGAAGGAATTGGACTGTAATTCCTAAACCAATGTTCCGATTTACATGAAATTTTTTTTCTATAATTCTCTGATCCTTTAATAATTAGATGCCAAAGTATGATTTTCATTAACTTAATATTAATTGCTTATTTATTTTTTCTTCTGAAAGAGTAACAAAATTAATGCTTTATTTATGGCTCAACTGAATAGGTTCAGCTGAATGAAGTTTAATTTTTTGATGAAATATTGCGATAAATCGACAAAATTTGTTTGTAAACTTGTAATTTAATATATTTTCTTTATATTAAATGAAAAATTTGCGGTGAATAGCAATTGTCCGAGTACGAAAGAGGCCAAATCCAGGCCCGCCCCAAAAGTGAACTTGGCCACATCCAAATCGTTACCAAAATTTGACGGAGCCAAAATGTTGTGAGTAACTTTTGAAGAAACAATGCTTAATATGACAAAAATATTAAAAACGAAGTAAAAAACGCGTCCACTGTGGCAGACAGGTAACATATTGCTCGAAATGCGTGCAATTTCCACCACTCAAAACCCGAAACTAAAGAAATTTGTGGTGTAAATGCAAGTGTATCAACTGTAAAACGTGCGATTTTGTTGGCTAATCATCTAAACTGATTGAAACATATAAAAAAACCACATTAAAATCATCCACGTATAGCTTCACGACTGCATTTTGCTCGCAAGCACATGAGCTAGACGAAGGAATGGCACAACGTCGTCTTTCCGACGAAAATAAATTTATTTTAGACGAAGTATATGGTAGAAACTATTACTTGCATGTTCTTCGAAAAGAAGAACATATCCTGAGCCGTCGCAACACGTTTAAAGGAGGCGTAATAGTGTGGAGATCAGTACCATTTTATGGAACTTGCGACCTTAAATTAGTAACTTTCAAAATGCAGTCGTGAAGCTATGCGTGGATGATTTTAATGTGGTTTTTTTATATGTTTCAATCAGTTTAGATGATTAGCCAACAAAATCGCACGTTTTACAGTTGATACACTTGCATTTACACCACAAATTTCTTTAGTTTCGGGTTTTGAGTGGTGGAAATTGCACGCATTTCGAGCAATATGTTACCTGTCTGCCACAGTGGACGCGTTTTTTACTTCGTTTTTAATATTTTTGTCATATTAAGCATTGTTTCTTCAAAAGTTACTCACAACATTTTGGCTCCGTCAAATTTTGGTAACGATTTGGATGTGGCCAAGTTCACTTTTGGGGCGGGCCTGGATTTGGCCTCTTTCGTACTCGGACAATTGCTATTCACCGCAAATTTTTCATTTAATATAAAGAAAATATATTAAATTACAAGTTTACAAACAAATTTTGTCGATTTATCGCAATATTTCATCAAAAAATTAAACTTCATTCAGCTGAACCTATTCAGTTGAGCCATAAATAAAGCATTAATTTTGTTACTCTTTCAGAAGAAAAAATAAATAAGCAATTAATATTAAGTTAATGAAAATCATACTTTGGCATCTAATTATTAAAGGATCAGAGAATTATAGAAAAAAAATTTCATGTAAATCGGAACATTGGTTTAGGAATTACAGTCCAATTCCTTCTACGGTAATCGTGAACCTATTCAGTTGAGCGGCAGTGTACATAAATCAACAACTCAAAGTGCAGACCAAATGTCAGCCATCGCTTCGATAGCCAATTGAATTGCACACACCACACACACTTACACACAACACAACACAGACATTGCATTGCATACTTTGTGGCAACTTCAGCGATCAACTGAAGCCAAAAAAAAGCTTCCCACGTTGAGAAAGTCTACAGCAGACTTTGCACAACCTCAAGAGAGCTAATAATGAACTAGATCACGGTTCCATTTTTATTAAGGATGTGCTGCCGTGTTTTTCCAATCCAATAAACATTGTTTCCTTAACCCATTTTCTGCCGAACAGCAAAAATTTTTATTTTCAGAGCGATTTTTTTATGTTAACCCAAATGGAAAATTAAGAAAATTAGAAAATCCAGAACATTTTTACTCTGGTCATCCCATATTTAAAATATAAAAATTTATTTTAAATTTAATTTTAAAAAATGTGAACTTTAATTTGATTTTTAACCTCATATTCCGTTTTATAAGGTCCAAATTAGCTTGGAAAAGTGGTTTTTAATAAAAAACTCACTACTTTTTGTATCGCGGCATAAAATGGGTTTAATGGCCCTAAATAAACATTTTTTAAAAATAAATAAATTTAAATAAACCGGTTTCATTCTAAGTTCTTGGCTATAGCCTTAAATCAATCAAACAAATTTTAGCCTTTAAATTGTTTCTTGATTTCTTAGACCAATTGAATTTTTTAGTACAAAACTGAAAAGCTTGGCAACTAATTTAATTTAATTTTATCATTTAAATTAAATATGAACTAATTTTTCTTCATTTTAATTGAATTCTAAAATAGTTGAGCTACGTTAGAAAAGCATGACATATTTGGTAACTATATTTTGTTCGAGACGAATCTAAATGAATTTGTTAGATCCGGTTCAGAACCGACTTGCAGCCTTTCTAATGACAATAATTCAAATAATCTATTTTCAATTTGTCGAACAGCCTTTTTTAGATATAATCTTACTACTCGTATAATTTTAGAATTACTTCGTGTAAAGCCACATAAATTCCTCTAAAAAAACCAAACCGATTGATTTTATTTATTTATTTATTTACAAAATTAGAGAAAATATATAATATTAAATCTAATACATTAAAAGGGTGCTTAGAGTACTAGTAACTAGACCTTCGACTCTACGATTGATTTTAATTTAACTTCTTTATATTGAAAAGATTATTTCCAAAGACTTTGTCTAAAATGATTTACAATTCAATACACATAACTAAATGTGTTTAGCTTCCTTTACTTCAATTGATTAATACATTTTGTCAAATTGTAAACAAATATTTCTAAAACTCTTCGAAACTATTAGAGACTGCATAAGACTCAGGCTCATTTTCCAAATGTACCCACTAGTTTTAACCAAGATTAAGTCTTTGACATTAAAATATCTTTCCAATTGTCATCAAACACCATATTAAGACTTTGAAAAACAAATAAAGATTCTGTGTGAATCTAAGCAGATTCAGCAATTTTATTTTTTGTTTTAAGTATTTTTTTAAAATATTTTAAAGGTTGATCAGTTTATCGATGAATATCGGAAGCATAAGAAATGGTTAGCCAAAGCAAAGCTGAATATTCAGTGGCATCGTTGCGTTGATTTTGAGTCTCAGTTTTTTCTGTGATCGCAATCGAGCACTTGGGTAAGCTTAGTTTGTGATAGAGAGACGCGCTGTGAAATTGTAAACAAATCGAAATGTTGCCAGACACGGGTCGGATTTCTCAGTGTGTTCGGTGTCGCTCTTCGTGGAGATGGGAAGGGAGAAGGAAGGGGGAGGGTTTTCGGTCAGTTCGGCGTCCCAAAGTGCTAAGTACGAATATTTCGCCAGCTCAGCTTAATGCTGACCACCAGTTGAGGTAAAGTGCGCATTCTAAAGCCGCATTCTGAATGCATGGAAAATAAGACAAAGCCATTGACAGACAGACACACAGACAGACCGAGTACTAATGCAGCTGGTGCGTGGAGGAGACGTTGGGTGGGGAGGGGATATGAAATCTGGATATACTGCCACCTGCGTCTTATGCAAATCACGGTCAATAGCAGCAATGGTCAGGTAACAGGTAACAGGTAACGGGTAACGGGTAACGAGTAACAGGTAACAACAACCCCAAAACCAAAACCATAACCAAAACCAAAAGCAACATTAACAACAACAGTAACAATTATAGTTAGCTACGGGCAACAACAAACAACTACAACTGGCAATAATTTCCACATTTCCGTTACAAATAAAAACCTATTCACTTTGCTAATATGGCCGCAGCGATTCATCCGGTGCTGGCTGCGTTTTGGCTGCAGGTGCTTCAAAACTTTCCGCACGCAATGCAATAATTTGCCCAGCACCAAAGGTAAACTCTAGGGTCAACAATACCCTGCACAGTCCGCAAAAATGAAATAAAGACTAAACCGACTACTTAAGGCATCGACACACTGAAAATACATACAAATAAATAAAATCTTACTTATTATTTTTCCAGTTTTTTTTTTCAGATATTAACATCTTAAGAAATATGAAACTTCTATGTTGTTGTTTATTTTAAACAAATGTGCATCTCAAACAGATTTGTATGTATATGTAGACATGTAGATATATCAATAGATAATTTAATTAATAAAATAATATATTTAGTTTATTTTGAAAGTAATTTATAAAAATAGTTAATATATAAAGGGGAGTATTTGTTAGAGCCTCCTTTTTCTATGAATTTGATTTTTAAACTTAGAAGTGTTTTGTGTAATATATATGTATATATGAACCTATTATTTCTATTTATTGATTTTAAATATGTAAAATGTTGTTTTGAATATTGTTTTGAAAATCAATTTTAAATTGATAAAACACTAAAACTAAAATAAATCAAACTAAAAAAATAAAAACTGATATAATATTTTCGATAAACTGACTTCTCTAATAACTGGGTATTATCTTTCGATCTATATATCCAACATTAATATATGTAGCTTTTGTCGACTGTTGATATTGGTATTTGTTATTCTCAAGTGTACATATTGTAGTTGACTAAATATAAATTGCAGTTGCAGTTGCAGTTGCAGTGAATGCGACTTGGCGACTTGTTGGTGAATTGAAAATTGTTTTCATTCTGCTTGCCCCCTATCTATGCCATTTGTTTATATGTCAGTTAGTCAGTCAGTTGGACAGATGGACAAATTGACAGTTGGAGAAATGGACAGTTGGACAGATGGACGGACGGACGGTTGGTTGCATTTGCAAGTCGTTAAATGCTTTTGTTGCTCGTCATTGTCGTGGCCGTTCGTTCACTTGCAACTGCAACATACTTTTGTTGTTGGTTGTTGTTGTGAAAGCTGTTGTTCATGTTGTTGTTGTTGTTTGTTTCGTGTCGCTGGCATTGTCAATGCTTCGACTTCCTTCCGCTTTGACTAACAAATTTGCGTCGTGCATGCAGGCCAGGCAAACATAATCATCATTATTGCTGCAATCAGCATATTTGGCAGGCTTAAAGCAACCCCCTGCAACACCCGCCCTCTCCCCCTCTCCTCCTCTCCTGTTACCCCGCATATCCTGCCTGCAGTTACTGCTGCCTACCGTTTGCCTATCGTCCTGCAGCTATACTTATTCTGTTCATCCTGCGGGACAGCAACAAAAAATAACAACAAGCAAAAAAAAAAAAATAACAAAATAAAGCACGGAAGTATTGTAAATTTTATGCCCCTCGCTGCCGTTGGCTACACTTACGACAACAACAGCAACAACAGCAACAACAGCAACAACAGCAACAACAACAACAACAGCAGCAATGGAAACTCTAGTGGCTATAGTCGCTTTCCATAGTTGTGGTTATGCTTAATATCCGTCATTAAAATTGTTGTTTGTGCTGCAACCTAAGCGCTGTGCTCGGCACTTTTGTGTGTGGCAGCAGCAGCAACAACAACAACAACAACAAGCAGCAGCAGCAGCAGCAGCAGCGGCAAGTGCGTGGGTGCAACATTGACTACACTCGGCGTGCCTCGGCCGCTTAGGCGCATCCTGCCACACAGCTGACTCGACTTCAGTTCCGCCTCCGCCTCCGCCTCCAACTGACCCCTCCCCCAAAATTCACTACACAGAGGGAAAATAGTTGTTCGTACTTAAAACACCACCTTTCGATCTTGATTTCTCATTAAGATTGAAATAACTGAATTTGAAGTGCGAAATTTTTGATTTACGTACTTGATTCAAGTACTATTTAAACAGAATTCAAGTCCTTTTCTTTCTGAAACTGAGTACAACAACATATAACCAGGGTATTTTATTTAAGCATACTGCAGACTAAAATAAAAATTGTGGAAACTCGATTTGTATGTATGAAATATTCAAAAAATAAGTGTTATCTCTCGCTTTCTAAGCAGCTTTCAGATACTAAGTGTAAAACATAAGTGAAGACTGACTTCAGATAGTGTCCTGTGAAAACTAATCTTAATTACAGAATTTGATTAAAGTTCTAACGAGTTTGATCTGCGAGTCGAATCTGAGTTCCGAACATATTTAAGAATTTTGGGACTCATGTTTAGAAATTTAAGAGTCTTACTTGGTTCTAAATTCGTTGTTCTTAAATTTGTAAGTGCTAAAAATTTGTATGCTCATATTCAGTAATTCGGAACTATATCAAGTATAAATTTTAAGTTTCGAAATTACTTAATTCGAGTTTATTCAAATTTAATTTTAGTACGCCTTTTTTTCTCTGTGTATACGCACACATACAGACAAGCGTATGTGTATGTGTTTAGTATGCAAATATGTTTTGCTTTGGCCAGGCGACGGTGCATTGCACGATAAGAATCCATTGCGCAAAAATTAATTAGTCAATTTGCATGAAATTTATGTACAAAGCGCGAACAAACGAAACGAATTTTGATGTATTATGCATATAGTACACATAAGGCAGATACGCTCCTTCAACAACCCCTCCAGCCACCCCCTTTGCGGGGGAAGGGGGAAAGGGTCTTAGTCTGGTAACAAACATTGCAGCAAGTTGAAAACTGTCTGGCAGGAGCTTCAAGTTGCCAAGACTGCAAGGAAGTTGGACATTAAAGTCAGGCAACATAAACAAGGACTAGCTAATAAAATATATTTGTCAATATTTTAGAGATTTCTATTTAAAAAGTTAGAGACGACTGAAAGTTTTAAATTCTTAAATGATTATCTGTTATTAAACTTTGAACTCAATTTTGACAGTTAAACTCCGCTAAGATTTGATTCCTTGGAATTATAAACGAGTACTTTATTTATTTTTTTTTTTTTTAAATAATAATACCTATTGTGATTGATTTTAAATAGATTTTTAAGCGACTTTTGAAATGGGCTATGAAATGGAATATGATTTTTAGATTAAATTGAAAATGTATTTATGTGAATTATAATCGGGCATATAACAAAAAACACTAGTCAAATTTTGGTTTGGAGGCAAAATCAAAGTTGTCATTCCTTTTTATGTTAAAGGTGTTAATATTTATTTATAAAATTTAAAACAATTTGGCGCAAAATGCTAAATGAAATGGTAATCAGCACAGCAAAAGGCCAGATTTAATATAATAGTAGTTATTATATTGCATTAAGAAATGATAAACCCAATATTGTATGCGCTTTTAATATTTTACAAGAGATAGTGTAAAGCACTTTTTCTAACCATATTCCTTAAAAATAAGCGGATTCCAACGTCTTCTTTCAATTTTTTTTAAGAAGATCAAATTAATATTAATAATGTGTTTTTTTTTTAAATTTATATTGGCCTATTTATTTTCAAATTTTCTGTTCTGTTGATTACGATTTGTTGTATCGATAACAAAGCATCACAATCACAGAATTTCAGCGTAATATTATATTTTGGTGATGAATTTTCAGTCATCATAATCTGAAAATTTAAAATCATGATTGCTCATCACTGCCGTTCCTAGAATAATTATACAAATTTCATCGATTTTCTGTTGTCGATTTGTTGTGGTGAACACGGCCATTTTCTTATTGTTCCAGGCAGAGTTAGTTCACAAATCGAACTTCTTAATTCTGTTTCTTGTCATATGGAATCGAACTGAGTTGGCGTCTGTCAGTGAAGATGACGAGTCATTGTGTCTGAGATATTTCTATTGTGTTGACACAATACTGAATCTAAAATGTAAGTAAATATGGAAAATAAAAGAATGTTAAAATTGATATTGATCGAATCTCAGATAATGGCAATGCACTGGGATGTCACATGCGATGGGTGTGAGAAGACGAACCTAGTTTATTATCGCTACAAGTGTCTGCGCTGTGATAACTACGATCTGTGCTCCGTGTGCTATGAGAACAAGGTGGAGACGGGACCTCACAGCATGCATCATCCATTCCAATGCCTCTTGGATCGCGCTGCCCGCGAGTTGTTCTTTGGGGGAGCCGACATTCCGGAGCTGTGCGCCGATAGCTTCACTTGCCCCATTTGCGGCAAGATGGGGCATGCCGTCAAGGATCTGGTGAAGCACGTCCAGTCCAAGCATCGTGGCGATAACACACCGGTTATTTGTCCTCTGTGTGCTGCGGTCCCCTCGGCGGACACGGTGCGTATGAGCAATCTGGTCAATCACGTGTCCATCATGCACGGCACTAGCATTCTGCGGATTGGCGGTGGTGCTGGCAGCAACCAAGTGGTGTGCACCACTGGCTTCGATCTGCCGCAAATCCACACCGCTGGCATCAATCTCGGTAGAGAGCGAATTCTGACGCATGCTCAAGTCCATGCTCATGGCCGTGGTCCTGCTCCAGGTTCTGGTCACGGTCATGGTCATGGTCTTGGTCTTGGTCATGGTCATGGTCATGGTCATAGTCATGGTCGTGTGATCGGCTGCTGCACCGGATCATCGCAATGGCCGCGGGGTCTGGGCAGCAGCGCCTCCCTCGACGGCGACCTCTATCCACATCCACAGTCCTCCTGGCTGGCGCCAGACCAGAGCTCCCTCAGCGGCAGCATGCACACCATGCGGGACACCGACCTCACTCTGGGCAGCATGTCGCAGCTGCTGCGCCAGGAATTCCAGCAGATTGCCAATCCAAACCCAAACCCATCGGAGCCGCCGCTCGCCAGCGATGAGATCTATAGTGACATCGACTCCGACGACTTCGCTGCCGATGATGCCCGTATCTAAAGGGATCTTCCAGGAAAACTAACTGCCAATTCTCATTGTTAAGCAACAGCCAGTGAATTTACAGTATGGATAATAAATAAATGTCCACCTGGGAATTAGGTTTCCCTTAAAGGTAACTAATGAAAATGTGCCCGTTTTACTTAACATTCAAATTCTCCAATTCCCTTGCTAACTACACTGATAAAAGTGAATGATTCATAAATGCCAGAAAAATTTTGTTTTAAATATTTAACTTAAGACAAAAAACAACTTTTAGAAAAACTACAAAAGAAAATTATATAATGAAATACAAACAAGATGTTTTAAAGGAATAGCTTTAATTGTCTAAATAATATAAAGTATCTAAGAGATCTTTCAAGAAAATAGACCAGGGAACTTACAGTATGGATAATTATTTAATATCCTCTTCGGAATAAGGTGCTCGACTTTACTTAACAACCAATTTCACAAATTCCTTTGTTAACTTCACTGATAAAAGTGCACAATATTTAAATTCAAGAAATTTTGATTGAAATATTTAATTGAAAATATATACCATAAGTTAATTTAATTTTAAATAAATTTAATATACAAAGCAATACTATCAAGATGTTTTAGAGGAGCAGTGTAAAAAATAATCTTTTTTTTTGTCTACACTAAGATTTATCGATAAAACACTTTTCCATAACCAAAAATTGTTTAAAGTGTAACGACACAATATAGACACTTTAAATAGAATTAATTAAATAGATTCATGAGAGTTTTCCAAGTGCTTGGTTAATCAACGACCAGAGTTTGGTCTAGGGAGTGGCCAAAAGAGAAACATATTTTAAGCAAGCATCTCCTCGAAATTAGATTACTTTAAGTTAAGAATAAATACACTAAAAATATAATCATTGGGGAAATTTTTCTACTTTTAATTGATATCCACAGGGGTCTGTATTTTTTAAGAAATTTCCCAAATGGAGATATATTTACATATGTAAAGGCTATTCACTTCTCCCCTCTTTATTGGCAAGAGACTGGAACATGGCCAGAGCACCTGCTTAAAGAAGGAGGCAGCTCCTTATAGAGTTAATCGATGAAGATGTGCCTGTTTTACCTACTATGGAATGTTGTTTCCCTTCTACTTTTTTTATGCTCGACTGGAAACTAATTACAAAAGTAAGCGTCGCACTCGGCAAACTTTCAAATGCCACTTCTTTCTCTATCCCTCTCTCTCTCTCTCTCTCTCTCTCTCTCTCTGTCTCTCTGTCTCTCTGTCTCTCTCTTTCTGTCTCATGTGCCTGGGGTAAAAGTATGCTGTAGCTCGGAGTGAAGTGTCTCCGTTGCTGTAATCGGCTTAGAGGTGAAACCTTTTGTCATTATAAAAGGATTTCAAGCTTGACAAAATTTCCATTTGTTGCGATTTGGCCCCAGCACACACACACACACAATTGGGTGATATGGGGTGGGGGGGGGGAGGTAGTGTATGTGTGTGTGTGCTGCTTAGTTAACTTTTAGCTGGCAGCATCACCGGGTCTTTGATTTTGTTCAAAGAAATTAAGATTCAAAAACCGATAGCATGTTTTGTTGTCAGACCAGGCCCAATTATAAAGCGGGTCATGTTCTCCTACTCTTTCTCTCTTTTTTTCCCCTCTGTCTCTATCTGTTGGCCCCTCAGGTAAACTGACTGCGTCTGTCAGTGGGTAGAAACATTTGAGATAAATTGCCAATCGAACTAGATCGAATCAGCTGTGTAAATAGTGGAAAGGCGCAGATAGGCCACGTTGTCTTCCGTCTTCCGCCTTCCGCCTTCCGTCTTCCTCTTTTGTGCCAGAGTCAAGCTCAGCCTCAACAACATCAAATCAAACCAAATCAAAATACAACCAAACAAAACAATGTACATAACCTGCCCCACACTTTGATCTGTGCGCTGTGTGCGTGGCTGATAAGTTTGCCAGACATATGTATAGTACATACATATAGACATTGTCCTAAACATAGGCATCCCCATGAACATGAACATGAACATGAACATGAACATGGATATGGATATGGATATGGTAGGGATAAGGATATAGGCATCTTCATGGTCATGGTCATCATCTACATGGACATGGAGAGCGAGCTGTCTGCTGGTCGTTATGGCTAATGAGTATTACGAGGCCAAGTATGAGTACTCGTGAATACACTCACCACGAAAGTGCTTGGACCTAGGGAACAAACAGTCGTGAGTAGCGTAACACGATGAAGTTGTGTAACAAGAATATGAATAAACATTGATTTTAATAAAATTACATTTTAATTAACCCATTAAAAAATTAAAAAATTCAAATAAATCTTAAAACTAAAACTAAAGTTGCATTTGTTATTCAATTACTAATTCTTTTATTTTTCTCAATATTTTTGAATTATTAAACCCTAATTATTATAGAAATCGATGTATATAATAGTGAATAAAGCAGTTCTTCCTTCTATATAAGGAAAATAAAATTGAGTATCGAGTTATCGGCCAATATAACTGATTAATTTGTTTTATCAACATCAGTTAAATGAAATAATTTTAAAATTAATAGCTTAAATAAGCCATATTTATATATAAATTAAATATAAGTTAGACAGGATAAACACTCTATCTTAGGCGTGAGCTTGAAATTCTGTTATTCATCATAGTTAAGATGTAATGTTGATGACTACGAGCTTTTATGGGCACGCAGAAATTAGTAAAGCTCGAGACTGTCACGAGACTTTTTAAATAAATTAATTGGGGATCAAATGAAAGCTTGTGATTTTGATAAGATTCTTTATAAGTTGCTCACATTCATCAGTTGCATTTCGAGTAAATCGATAAACTTGAGTTACGATAAAGTAACAAGTACACTAATGAAAAATAATCTCAAGCAAGATCCTATGTGTATATTTTATAAAACACGTTTTCAACTCGTGCATGAGTTTGCGATATCTATAAGGTTTTCTTAGGTCTATTTTTACTATTTTACTATTTTTCTCCCGACATCTTCAGTTCGTGTGCGAGTTCTAGATTATCCATTAATTTCATATCGTGAACTAAACTGAGATCACGCGCTCATCTCTAATGGAGACAAACCCATTGATATGACAATAAAAGCGAACGACTTTGCTTTTGAATTTTGCGACTTTGCCTCTATATCTATGTATCCACTCGTCGTCGCCATCTCCTCTCCCACGCATCATCTATCTCCCCTTGCCTGCCAGCACTTGGGATAGGGTTCGGTCACGATTTTGGTCAGTCGACAAGCCGGGAGAACGCTTGCACAATTTTTAATCATGGCGAGGCGAGGACTCGCTGCCAGCTCTTCCGGCTACTCCTACTGCTGATGCTCCTGCTGCTCCTGTTGCTCCTGTTCCCAGTTCTTGGTTCTCTTCCGTGGACATTGTTTGCGTCGGCGACACATAAACATGCAGGCCCCCAGCCTGTGGCTTCGGCTCGGGCTTAGACAGCGATTGGGATTGTGAACAGGATTGGGATTGGGTATGGGATCTTGGGGGGAGTAGAGAACCTGCCCGGTTTATTGTTGCCGTTGCCGTTGTATGGCTTTTAGTCCTTTATCTTGTTTCTAACTCATTGGATCGCAAAAACGGTCTCGTGTTCACCTTAATTGGGGTAAACATAAGTTCTGATTGGCCGCCAGGGCGGCCGCTTTTGTATCGCTTCAGACTTCAGACATCAGGACGCATACCAAAGAGTTTTCCCAGCGACCTGCGACGACATTTTCCCAGTGCTCTTTTCCTGCTTTCTTTTATACAGTTTTCGTTACTATTTTTTTGTATTTCTATTTTTCGTTTTTTTGTTCTTTCTACTTGAACTTGTTCGCCGTCGTCGTCTTCTATCAGGAAACCCAATGACTAAAAGGCAATCCCAAAAGTCGAAAGTCGAAGACGACAACGCTGCTAACATATCCAATTAGATGGCAGTCAGCCCAGTAAGGTGGAAGGGGGATGGGGGAGTCGTCCTTGCCCCCCTTCCGTCCGCACCCCCTTAACCTGGATCGACCCGAGGCGAAGCGCATAGAATGCCATTGTTGCCGGGCGCACAGATCACAAAAGCGAGATAAAAATTGTTGAACGTGTAATTTTTATTTATTGCATACAATTTTTAGAACAAATGACAGACAAAAGGTTCGTTCGTTCTCCTAACAGCGAAAGGCAGCCAAAAGCTGACTGCGCTAGGTGGGAGAAAGAGGGGAAGGGCAAGGGGAAGTGATGGGAGGAAGGGAGGGTGGTAGGGAGGTCAAAAGGGATTGCAAAGCGGAAATTTCATTGCCTACATTTGAGCGCGCGCTCCACGTAATGTATGCATTTGCTCTTTCACTTTCCTTCTCTCTCTCTCTCTCTCTCTCTCTCTCTCTCTCTCTCTCTCTTTCTCTGCCTGTCTGTCAGTTTGACTGCGAGTGTCTGTATGAAAATTAAATTTTCTACTTCAAAAGCTAAGCGACGCATAGACACAAGGACAGAGGGACGGACACGGACACGGAAGGAAACAGCAGCCACAGACCGCATGACCTCTTAACCCCCCTCAGTCACCCCTCAAAAAACCGAATTGAAAAAGCGTTTAGGCTATTGTGTTACTATGTGTGTGTGTGTGTGTGAGTTGGTGAATGCGGAGGGGCAACTAAATGATGGGGAAACTATAAAAATTTACATAACAATAATAAAAGCAAAGGCACAAACGGTGCCAAGCCAAAGAAACGAAAGACATTTATTCATTTCGGTTTTGAAATTAGCATAAAAGTGAAGCTCATACAAACACACACACACACACACACACACACACACATGTTCATATGAGGGGTCTAAGCATTAAAAATCTTGGGGAAAGGGATGGGAAAAGGGATGGGGAGGAGTGAGAAGGGAGAAGTTGGCTACGCACAATCAAAGCCGCAGCTTTGACGTTGCGACGCGTCGTTTGATAAGCGTAAAAAACGTGCAAATTTTAATAAAAGCAAATGAGCCGCAAAATCATACAAAGCGACAACAACAACAACAACAACAACAGCAGCAGCAGCAACAACAACAACCATAGCAACATCAACGAAATGAGCAACAACAACAATAACATAAGCAACAAGATTAACAACAACACATAGGCAAATCAGTGACAAAGAATGCTACAGTTTTTGTCTTTTAACGTCTCAGCTTTGTCACGATGATTGCACACACACACACACTCATGCACACACACACATGCAAATACACACACCTACACTCTGTAAGACATATTTTCTATTGAGCAATGTCCTGCTGGTGAGTGCTTCTCATTCTTTCACCCGCTTTCTCTCGAGTATTTCTTCTGATTTTTTCATTTTCTATTCTTGTTTGTCAGTCAGCCAGTGTTGGTAAACGGCCGATGGTGCCGCTCAACTGTCTTAAACCAAACCGCTCGCGTTTTTTAGCAACAAGGTTTTATCAGTCAGCAACTCTTGCTTCAAATTCAAAGGGAACAATTCTTGCAAAAGAGATGAGTATCAAAATTTACTATTTGGAGTCTACAAAAAGTTATTAAGTGTTGAAAAATGGGATTTTAAAATTTATATAAAAGCTATATAGTCCAAGTATGATAAGGGAGATATGGGAAAATCGATATTTGAGTAAAAATTAGATGGAATATTTAGTGTTTAAGTAGTAATCCATTAAATAGTTAGTTAATAATCTTGTCTTATTTTGTTACAAATTTGTAATAGGTTAAACGAAGGTAAAGTGGAACAATATAAATCCGAAACATTAAATTCATATTAAGATGGACATTTATCTTATCGTAAGCTTATCTTACCAACCAAACTTCAGAGTATACATTTCTTGTTGTGCTGTAAATTCATCCTGCTTGAAATTGGTTGACTTAATCTTATACACGAATTTCCAATTTTAGAGCTGAAAGCAAATGTGGATCACAGGTCCATTTCATCATCGCCATCGCCATAAAATTGAATGAAAAATTAAAGTGGAAATTCGTGGCAGAGTTTTTATAAAGATTTGGTAAATTTTTGAATCAATTTTAAAGCATCTAGTATGTCATTCGCATTTGGCATTTGCAATTCGCAACCCATTTCAGTTGCCCCTTAGCCCCTCATCTTCAGCAGTTGCAGTCTCTCTTACAGTGCCTGCTAACTCTTTCTTCAGTTGCTCAATAAATTTAATGGTAGTTGTTGTTGTTGTTGTGTCGTTTGTCCTTAAACAACTCTCCCGTCAGCTTGTGTGCTTAGTGTCCTGTTTGAAAATATGTTGCATGTGTTTTTTTTTCGTGTCTTTTTTCATTTCATTTCTGTTGTTGTTGCTCTTTCAGCTGCTGCCGCTGGCCACGATGTCAAGGGCACGAACTAACCCGAAATAAGGCGAGGCCCAGGGCAACATTTGGTGGACACACACGCACCTTTTTTGTATACCGACGTTACCCCTCTTACTCTTGTTGTTGTTGTTGTTGTTGTTAGCCCACATATGGATGTGGAGGTCTGCGGCAAGTTGTTAAATGGCACAGACACTTGTCTGCCCCGTGGCCCCACTCCATTCCATTCCGTTCCATTCCATTCCATTTATGTATAAATATTTATATGTGCTACGAGTATGTATGTGTGTGTGCGTGGTGTGTGTGTGTGTGTGTGTGTGTGTTTATGCCAGCTGTCCTTCAGCTCATAATCCTTTTTTATTGCAAATGACCACGCTAACTCGATGCTTCACACCGGTTAAGGTGAGCACGACAAAGGGGAGCTTTAAGGGGCGGGGAGGGGTGTTCTAGGTTAAGGGTTAGGGTGTGCCTGCTGTTTGGAATTGGTGGTGCGGGGGAGGGTTGTAGGGGGAGGAAGGAGCGTCCGTCAGCTCATAAGGCTCATCAACAAGTTCATTTTACGGTCAATTCATTAAAAAAGTTTTTCACTTTTTTCAACCATTTTTATTACAATATTTAGTTTGTCACATCAACATGTATTGTACGAGTGTGTGTGTGTGTGTGTGGGTGTGTGTGACCCTCATTTGCTGACATTTAGTGGCCGTTTTCAACAACAATGTCAACGTCCATGCGTCATGCTAAACACTCTTGTTGCCTCTTCGCCAACTTATGCCACATAAAAATATTGTTTTTGTCTCTCTCCCTCTCTTTCGTCTTTTCTCTTTCTCTCTCACCCCCTTTTCTATTCTTTTAATTTTTTGCCCTTTTATTTATTTATTTAATTTACGCCTGTCCTCTTATTTTTTGTTGTTATATTTTATTTTATTTGTTTGTGTGCTGTGTTGGCTTTAATTTTATGATTATTGTTCTTTTTCCTCTGTCATGCCCTCTCCCATTTCCCACTTCCACTTTTAACCCAACCCTAGCCGCGGTTCATTCATTTGCTTTTATTTATTTTATTATTTTTTTTTTGTTTCGTTTGGCTTGGGCTCTTTTGTTCATTTCTTAAGTGGCGCTTTAGAATGTTGACAGTTTTATTGGGGCGCAAAATGTTGGTCATTTCAGGAACACTGAATGTGGCCCAAACAGGACATGCCCTTCCCTAACCCCTGGCATTGACATTGTCATTGGCATTGGCATTGGTCAATTAAGGGACTGGCATACAAATAATAAGTTTAATCAACCTTTAACAACCACTGCTTTCGGCAGTCCGCGCTAGTGACGAAAGCAGCACGAAGGGTGCGAAAGGCGACTAATTTAATCGATTGGAGCAAGTGGGGCCGTTCTAGCCTTTTGACATTTTCTTTTTAATTTTTTTGATTCTAATCAAAAATACGCGTCGAATGACACCTCGATCATCAAAATCCGACTTCTGATTCAAAAGATATTTAATTTTGAAATTTTTAGTCGCCTTCCGAAAATGAGATGAAAAGTTAGTCTGTTTGTTTGTCTGTCTGTTTGTCTGTTTGGATCAAATCGTTGATATAGCTTAAAAGGGTAAATGATTCCTTGTTCCCTATCAAAAATCTAGAAACTTTTGTTCTACGACTTTTTTGAAAAATCGCTAGTTTAAAAAACCACTTTGACTTAATTTGTTTTTATTCTCATTATTATCTTGGCCCTGTTACTGACGATTATTTGTACAATCTTTAAACACCTTTATATATAGCTATAATGTCAAATTTATAATATCTTATTCCAAAATTTCTGGTATCTTATAAAAATAAACCTCTTTGCGGGGTAAAAGTCTAGTGACGAAAACATTTTCAGTAACGAACATTTTTTTTTAAATAATTCATATGTCAAACTTAATATTATTCGTCACTAGATTTTTAAATCGTGAAGAGGTACATAACAATTTACTATACTTCATATGAAATCTGATCACAGTTTAACATAATCAACCATAATCTAATGAGCTTATTCTTTGAGTGCATATTGAATATTCTGAAAAGACATAAATACATCGGTGACAATGAAAACGCCTGGGTATTGAATCGGGCTTATTGTTGCTAAGAATAAAGTTGCAAATGCCTGAAACAATTGTTATACTTGTACTTGAGCTATGAACACAGTTCACACAAAAATTAATACTTGACTTTGGAATAATAAAACAGTAAATGAATTATAATTAAAATATTTGTGGAGACAGCCGACAGTTATTAAGACATTTAACATTTGTTTAACAACGACAGAGATAATTTTCATGATCAAAAAAAAAAAAAAACAACACATCTATGATCATTAAACTATAATCAAATATTTCAGTATTTATTAGAATTTTTGATACTATTAATGTAGTAAATACTAAGACAGTCAATTAAATGTTTATATTATAAAATGATCAATTTTCTAATGCCATTGTTTTTATTTAATGTGATTTTTACGTTATAACTAAAAAGGGTAATAAAATGACCATGATACACATATGGATTCTTGAGGTAATTGAGACTATAACCTCTACAATTCTTTATACAAATACATATAAAATGTACAGAAAATGTGTGGTCATTCATGAAGCGAAAAACATTCTCAAATTTGGAGGAATCGGAGTGATAAGTGCGCGAAAGGATACTTCAACAGATCATCTCAATTCCTTCATAATGTCCTCTCCGCACCGAATCAAAAAGGCTTTAAATCTAAATGGAGATTGAATTTTTTATGAACCTAACAGTTAAAAGTTAAATAAATTTGATGATATTGTTATTTAAAATCTTAACAAACTGAAAATAAATAAAAATAATAGTTTTTGTTTCTTAGTAAAGTAATGTATTCCATGTTTTTACACATTTCTTTTTTCAACCTATTTTTTGTCAGCCAAAAAATTCCTATTTTTTATAAGCTATTAATTTATATATATATATTTTAAATGTCTCCAAGTACATAATGAATTGAATCAATTGCTGAGAAAGTGTAAAGCAATTATTATGCATCGTTTCGCCGAAGAGTAGACTACAACATTTTCAAACTAATTGCTAATAAAGTGGAGAATGAATTCAGATCAAGCCGTCAGATTTGGCTATTAATAGTCTGCAAGTTTCAATTAAATCAAATTGCATAAACTCACAAATATATAGCCTAATATGCATTAATATATACATTCAATATTTAAACGAATTTTAAGTTAAATTCATACATAAAGATTACATTTATTTTTAATTTGTTGACATACAATTTTCTAATGGAAAACTCTTCGTATTAATATTTGATAACTTATTTGCCGTGTAGTTAAGTCATTAAAAATAAAAGACTCAACTTTGTATGTAAGACCACATACAGAGATAGACAAGCAAGGAGCTTCGTTATTTAGCCAAAGAATTCCATCTAAATCAATAAATGTTGCGGCATCGCAAAGCCAATGAATGCCATTTGGTTTACGAAATTTGCAACAACAACAACAGCAACAGCAACAACAACAATTGGAGTTGTTGGAGCATTATCCGGTTTCATTGCAGCTAAAAGATAAATACCTGGACAGGCAACTTGTTCTTGGCCATAGAAATCCCAACGACGGCAGTTGCTTAAAACTTTACAGTTGAGCTTTGTGGCAAGCTCGTGACTGAACTCGTGAAGGATAGCAGGGATAGAAGCCCGCCCTGGGTTTTTGAAGGTGCTTTTGCCACATGCACAACTTCATTTTCAGCCCACCAACAATAACAACAGCAACACCTGCTGTTTCCCCGCCCTCCCCTTTACCACTGTCTCTGAGGGGGAGTCGATTCAAAGTGCAAAGGCAAACTTTAACAAGCAACTAATGTGAAGCGGGTGCAGGAGGGCGGAGGACGAGGGGCGTGTCAACTATCATATGTATGTACATACATACATATATATGCGCAAATAGCCAAACTTGTAGTAGTAATAGGAGTTGTTGTTATTGCTGTTATTGTTGTTGCTGGTCGTGCGTGCCAACATTTTGGGTACTGTAATAACTTTTTGCCATACATCACCACAACGTTGTAAAATGTTGTTGAATATTTTTCTATTATTGAGGCGCCGATAACGCCCTCCGCCCATCAAACTATCAACCCCCCGCCCCCCTCGCCAGCCCACTCTTTCTGCCTTGGCACAATCAAAAGTGGAAGCCGGCATTTGATTTTCAGCTGAGTCGACGAGCAACTCGCACAATTTTCTTTTTAATTTTACAAAATGCCTGCCGACGTCAACGTCGCTGTTGTTGCTGTTGTTGTTGTTGTTGTTGTTGCTGTCGACGCCTGCCGGATGTTTAGTGCAACTTGCTGCACCCCCAAAAAAAACTTTAGCTTGAACATGGAACTTGGTCCTACTCTTACTTCCCGCCCTTTTCTCTCACTCTGCCGCCTCTCGGCGCTCAACTCCAACTTTCTGCCGGCGTTGTCGTGTATTATTATTTTATTTTATATTTTTTGTTGCTGCGCAAATTTGTTGCTCTTAAAATGTGTCTGCCGGGCTGAGGAGGGGGGACACTATGTGTCTGAAGTTTATGTTTAAGCTAACCAGACGTCCGGATACCCATTAATTGACTTACATAAGCAGAAGACACAACTAGGCTTCCACTTCTCAAATTTCTAGATTGGGAAGTTTTTACACGATGACTCGCCAGACTTGCAGATACTCTTTGAATTCGCCAATTAATATTCACCCAACTAAATCATTTATTTTAAAGAGGTTTGAATAATTAAACTGAAAACAGACTTACAAATACGCTTAACTTCCTAAATTGAGGATCTAAATAAAGTTAGGGATTTTAAGTCCAAGCTTAGAAAATAGGAAGAAAAAATTAAGGGAACCTAATCATTATTACCTATATTATAAAAATTAAAGCATTATGGTTATTAAGAATTTTCATCAATGATCATTATGGAGTTATATAAAAAATATGAACTATTTACGATCAGTGATGATGGTATCTTAATATATTACATTTTAAATTTCGCAATCATCCTTTGACTGCCTGAAATCAGTTTAAATGTATGCCAAGTTACATTTTATGTGACAAAAATGGTTTCCATTATAAGACAGTCTGATATGCCGTTGGCAATATTTTTGAAACAGGGTAGATTGCAAAGTGAGTGGAGCAGCAATATAAATACAATGAGTTTTATGACTTTGCCGTGTTTCGCAATTTTATTGGTGCAGTTCTCGTAGTCGTAGTCGTTTTAGTCTTTCACCGGTGAAGCTTCTTCGAGGAGAAAGTTGCAGTTAACGGCTTAAGCTGGCGAGTTCCGTTAATAAGCCAAGAAGACCGAAGACCGAAGACGAAAGTCGGAAGATGGAAGATGGAAGACTGAATGAGATATATGTATGATTGCTTTGCTTATCCTCCTCCGTTGAGCAGATGATTGAGTGTGAATTTATTTTTTTTTTTTATTATTTATTTCCTTTTTTGGCTTGGAAAAGATTTCGAGTCTTTGGTTAGTAAGTTGGCCGCTTTATCGCTGCCACTAATCATCGACATGTGCCAGTCAGAGTTCGAATGAAAGTTTTCTCTGCCTTGCAGAGGAATTCACTTTGCTTTTGGAAATTCCTGGCTCGCCTTCGTGCCGCACGCAGAGGCAACTACCAGAGGGAACTATGTATGTTATGTTACCAACAAAAATGTTATGCCTGTCATTAATTTTGTGCAGTTTGCAGTTGCGTTTCAAGTCAATCTTCCCAAAGGGAAAGCGAGCGGGGAAGGTGAAGGAGAAGAGAACCCGTATAAGCATCGCATATTTGCCAGCTCGTCCTGTTTGAGTTCGTTTAGCGTATTAATTACAAAACCTGAAGACATCACGAGCTCAGGAATCAGAAATCCCCTTCCCGTCTCCTTCTCTGTCCCCGTCTGTGAGCTGTCACTCGAGTTGGCTCATAGCTGTCGCCAACTTTGTGGCATTCAATGGTGAGTGGCGGATGGGGGGGTTGGGGTTGAGGAGGTAAGGGATCTGCTGGAGAGTCAAAATCAAACATGGATGGTAATTATAAGCAGAACGCTGATGCCTGTCACCACCAAGTCCTGGCCAGGCAGAGGATGCTGGAAAACAGAACTCATTTGTTTACGATTCCTTTGATGCCTCTACTTGACTGTCTCACTCACTAACCGACTGATTGGCCGACTGATTGACCGGCTGACTGACTCACTGACCGACTCACTGACTGACTGACTGTTTGACTGACAGAAGCCTTGACTGACTCAGTCAGAATGAAGGCGGCCTGAAGTTGATTAATGAGCAACGCGACGACACGACTATCGATTCATTTGCTTTGCGGCTTGACATAATGTGATAAAGGCGAGTGACAAAACCAAAAAAGGAATCCGACAAAAAATACAAACCACACTGAATATAAAAACAGAGACAAAGATAACGACAACAGACAACTGACCTCGGACTGCGGACAGATACAATAACCAGACATACATACACTTATTGCTGCCACTGTGTAAATTGCCAAACACATATTTATTACTCTGCCCTCGTTTTCTTTCTCTGACTATCTAATAATCGCAAGGACAATCTAAAGTCGACCTTCTTTTTGAATATCCTTAAAACAACAGGTAAACTAACTTCAGAGATTTATTTTTAATACTAATGAAGCAGTCAGTCAATTTATAATAATAGATATTTAATTTATTGAATTTTTTACAATTCTTATCAAAAATACGCGTCGAATGACACCCCAATCATCGAAATCCGACAACTGGTTCAAAAAATAATTAATTTTGAAATTTTTAGGGGCCTTCCGAAAATGAGATGAAAAGTCAGTCTGTTTGTCTGTTTGTCTGTTTGTATCAAGTAGTTGATTAGCTAAATGTTTGAATGAGACTTGTTCCTGCTCAAAAATATAAAAATGTTTGTTCTACGACTTTTCCGAAAAATAGCTTGTTTAGCGAGAAATCGCTTGAAACCCTTATAGCATCCAAACGATAAAAGCTACAGATGTGATCTATATATCGTTGAAAAGGTATTTTGAAGGACTATTAGGCATACAATTTGTCACTCGGCACTGCGCAAAACAGTAGTATTTATTAGGTATGAAGAATTTAGCGCAATGTGCCGAGGGCCAAACATTTTTTTAAAATAATTTATATGTAAAACTTAACACTATTCGTCATCAAATTTGATATCAGAAATTTTGGGGCCAGAAAATGTTTTCGTCACTAAACTTTACCTTTACTTTACTTTTACCTCGTAAGGATGTTTTTTTATAGGATTGTATTATATTATTCTTCTATATATTATTCTTCTGCACTTCTCCACTAATATCTCTAAAATCTTCCATCAAAATCTTTTCAATAAAAAATTTATATTGAAATGATGCAAAGCGTAATTAGAATATTATTAAAAGGTAGAGAGATGAGATTTTGATCTCGTTTAAGCAAATCTAGATGAGTTCACGGAACGACCCTTTGGCACAGTGATTACATTTTGATTTTGTCTATTTAAATCGGGGTATAAAAAGGGGCGCGAAAGCAGAAGATGACAATTGAAAGTGTGAAAACTATTTTTCTTAGCCGTTTAAATAATAGTTTGCCAGCAATTTAATAGCTTTAGAATTAATTTGTGTTGGCTGCTATTTAAGCAATGACAGCTCCTTTCCATCTCCGTCTTGTTTAATTTATTTTCGTGCGCTACCTTATATTTATTAATTAAATAATACATCTGTACTTATCAAAGTGTGACCGAGTAATTAAGTCGATGTGAACGGTCACACATATCACTGCGGACGGCAGTCCGCGCTAGTGACGAAAGCAGCACGAAAGGTGCAAAGGCGATTAGCATATATACACAGAAAGAATGGAAAATTTGCTATGACTGTCCGATCAGGTCGAGTTATATACCGATCGAAAGGTATCAATTTAACTTACAAATGTGCATACTAAGACTATTGGAAACTCACCTGTATCGTGAGATAAACAGGTGTAAGTGGGAGGGGAAAAATTTAAATTATCATGCATCATGCATCATCCATCATGCATCATCCATCATACGGCATCCATCATGCATGATGCATCATCCATCATCCATCATCCATCATCCATCATGCATCATGCATCATGCATCATGCATCATGCATCATGCATCATGCATCATGCATCATCCATCATGCATCATCCATCATACGGCATCCATCATGCATCATGCATCATGCATCATCCATCATGCATCATCCATCATGCATCATCCATCATGCATCATGCATCATCCATCATGCATCATGCATCATGCATCATGCATCATGCATCATGCATCATGCATCATGCATCATGCATCATCCATCATGCATCATGCATCATGCATCATACATCATACATCATACATCATCCATTATGCATGATGCATCATCCATCATCCATCATGAATCATCCATCATCCATCATGCATCATCCATCATCCATTATGCATGATGCATGATGCATCATCCATCATCCATCATCCATCATGAATCATCCATCATGCATCATCCATCATCCATTATGCATGATGCATCATCCATCATCCATCATCCATCATGAATCATCCATCATGCATCATCCATCATCCATCATCCATCATGCATCATCCATCATGCATCATGCATCATGCATCATGCATCATGCATCATGCATCATGCATCATCCATCATGCATCATGCATCATGCATCATCCATCATGCATCATCCATCATACGGCATCCATCATGCATGATGCATCATGCATCATGCATCATCCATCATACGGCATCCATCATGCATGATGCATCATCCATCATGCATCATGCATCATGCACCATGCATCATGCATCATGCATCATGCATCATGCATCATGCATCATGCATCATGCATCATTCATCATCCATCATGCATCATCCATCATACGGCATCCATCATGCATCATGCATCATGCATCATGCATCATGCATCATACATCATCCATTATGCATGATGCATCATCCATCATGCATCATGCATCATCCATCATCCATCATGCATCATGCATCATACATCATCCATTATGCATGATGCATCATCCATCATCCATCATGAATCATCCAGCATCCATCATGCATCATCCATCATCCATCATGCATCATGCATCATCCATCATGCATATGCATCATGCATCATGCATCATGCATCATGCATCATGCATCATCCATCATCCATCATGCATCATGCATTCATTCAAACATTTAAGCTAAATCAACGATTTGATCCAAACAAACAAACAGACTGACTTTTCATCTCATTTTCGGAAGGCGACTAAAAATTTCTAAATTAATTATTTTTTGAACCAGTAATCGGATTACGATGATCGAGGTGTCATTCGACGCGTATTTTTGATAAGAATAGTAAAAAATTAATTCAAAAAGGCTCCAACGGTTCCATTTGCTCCAAAATTTTACCCCTCCAACTTACACCTGTTTATCTCACGAGCCAGTTGAGGTTCCAAAAGTCCAAAAGTATGCACATTTGTAAGTTAAATCCCCCAAAAAAACCTCTTTACGCGGTAAAAGTCTAGTGACGAAAACATTTCCATGCCCCAAAATTTCTGATATCCAATTTTGTGACGAAATATATTATATTTTTTATATATGTTAATTTATTATAAATGCCAAAAAAAAAATATTATAATACAATCAATTAAAGTATTTAGTGTGACCAGATTTTTCTAATATTTTCTGGTTACACTACATAGAGTTTAATCAAAATTCAATTGTTTTCTGTTTCAGGAATACCCTTAATATGGAGCTATAGAGTTCAAACGCTTGATACAATTTCTACTCTCTAATGAAATAATATACAATAATAAATTGGATCATTCTTATTCATCAGAATATCAGTTGAAACACAAATTCTTCTTTTACTAACAAACTGAAACTGTCAGCTTTATATAAAAATATTGTAATAGAATGTTTATATTTATTTAAAACAGGCTGTGGCTACTTGCGACTGTCATCTGCATGTGAATCACAAAAGAGGATCTCAACTGGGCTAGAATGACTTACAGATAAGGGCTTTAAGTTTGAGTTCAACTAGTGAATAAGTATATGAGTATGAGTGTGGGTATATCTGATAGCTGGTTTATGAGTACATCTTATGTCCTTGCTCATACTTAGTTGTTTACCACCTACTGTGTTCTCATCGTTCGCAACGTCGTCGCATTTCAACATTTTGCCGCAGGGGGAAGAGACACAGAGCGTGTGTGTGTGTGTCTGTATATATGTGTGTGTGTGTGTGTATTTGCCTTGGCAACTTCATGCTGAGGTTTCGTTTTAATAAGTTTAACAAGTTTCTTGGCATAATTTGCGGCCAAGACTTGACGGAAAAGTCGCGCGAATCGAAACGCAACGAAACGAAGTGAAACATGACGTAACGCAACGCAACGTAACGTAACGTAACGTAACAAACTGTGTTGCATTGGCCAAGACGTCAGGGTCAGGCCAAGATAAAACCAACTGCAGCTGAGTGTCAACAGCTTATTGCCATTGCTGTTGTTATTGTCGTTGTTGTAGTCGTTGTTGCAGTCGTTGTCGTTGTTGTTGGGCAAGCAATCTCCTGCAACAGGTCCAGCCAAGAGTTGCAGCTCCTCAAAACATTCACATGGCCTGCTCACGTTGCCAGAACCGTTGTCGTTGTGATTGCCCTTGCCCCTTGCATCCTGAGTCTTGCCTCTTGCCTCTTGCCACACGCTTTGATATACGATCCGAATGCTGTTCACGCTGACAGCGCCGCACAGTGGGAATGCGTGCATTTGATTATGTCGAAAATAATGCAACAAACTCGTTCTTGTGCGTCAGCGCATAAAAAGTGTTGAAAATTAAATTGTACTTAAAGCCCCATTCAGACGAGCACTTTTTCACCGACACTTTTTGCCAAAAAACCGTCCGTGTCGCTCACCATTGCTCACTGATGGAATAGAAAGTGTTCTATTTCCATCGGTGAGCGTCGGTTTTTTACCGACGCTTTGAAATTTTGTATGGTTACGCGACACGGACAGCTTTTTGACAAAATATGACAAAAAGTGTCGGTGAAAAAGTGCTCGTCTGAATGGGGCTTAAATAAATTGTAGAAATTTTCATACGAATGTCGATGTAACTCGCTTGATGAAATATTATTAAAAATTACCGTTCAGATTTAATAAAAGTTGAATTGAAGTTTTATTGTAAAATGTGCTATTTTGAATACATATAATTAAGAAGCCAATCACTTTATATTGTTCAATTTATTTAATATTTCTTTACACTTGCTCACTGCACAACCAATGACTTCGAGACCACAGGAAAAAGAGAAAGTAATTAGATTGACATTTCAGTATTGATGAGCTTAAAAAGGTTATCGAATTATTATTAAGTAATAATTATCTACTGTTATTTTTGACAACTCTACAGAGCCTTTACAGAGGGTCGTATTTCGAAATTCAACAGCAGCGAATTTAATGATTCTGATTTAAAAGTTGCCAATAGGTTAAATAATAATTCTTTAAACAAATCAACACTTGGATCACACAAATAAATTTTTGTTCAGTTTTTCCTGTTGCTTTACCCACTGTGCAAGCGTTGCCATTTTCTAATTCCAGATCCCGGAAATGCTGAGAAATTCCACCCGGCAACATACTTTTGTTCTTATCAGCCCAGCAGCTCTTTGAAGTTGACTCCCACCTCCCACCCGCCATCTTAGCCTCGGATCCGTTGCCGTTGCCGTTGCCTTCACGGCCCCCGCGCCATAATTCAATTAAATTGGCAGCCCAGAGCCAGGGCCGTGACCAGAAGACTTTAATACTTTAAGAGGTTGCTTCAAAGCCACCGTCGATTGCCACAAAAGTTGTCCAATACACAGAATGCGAGATGGAAGATGAGGGAGGGGAATGCCAGGTGCCAGATACCGGGTGCCAGATACCAGTTACCGGTAACTGGCGACGTTCACTGGAAATGCCTTTCCAGCAACAGTTGCCATGGGGAGCATCAAGGAGGAGGAGGATGAGGGAGCTGCTCAAATTTACATGCAAACAATGACATGCATAAACAAGTAACGAACGATGAAAACAACGCCCTAACTTTCCAAAAGAAGAGACAGAGACGGGAATCATCCATTGTCCCCGTCTGTCTGGAGGTAATGGGGGGAGGGGGAGGAGGGAGGAAGGACAGACGGTCATCACATTTATGCATATGGCCATACATAGATCTGGTCAGACACATCAACAACATGGCGCTTATCGGACGCTCCGCCGCACTTGGACGCACAGATTAGTTGGATGACTGATGGCAATGCCAACAGTGACGATGACGATGACGCCTCCCTCCCCCTGGCCATTGCCATGGGAAGACAAATGCCCATGCACCATGCACCATGCACCATGCACCATGCAGCAGACATTGTTGTTGCACGTTAGCTTCTAGTCCAGCTGTGGACAACAAAAAGTCCATCGGACTATAAGCTAATGGAACAGTTAATCGCATCGTGAAAAGGCCAACAATTTGATCAGAATGTATGGAAAGTCAATTCGAACTTGTACTTGGGAAAAGCTCGAAAAGCCTATGCGGAAAACTGACAGCGAATGACAGGTTTGGGTAAGATTCATCTGATGAAACAAAGTATTTTCAAAGCAGAGAAAATTTATAAATAAATTGTAAGCTTTAGATCAACTTAAGCATTGAAAAATGTTTAATTTTAGGCTAGGTACTGACGTGAGATAAATTTTTAGCGGCGTAAAGTGCTCAAATCTTTGCTGTCGACGAGCGTAAAGACAGTGTTGTCAACGCAACACGAAAAAATAACATAAAATTGAATGGTAACTCTATGCGTCAACAGCGATTTATTTCCAATTTGAACATGCAGAACTTATTTCGATAAAAGGAAAAGGGAAAACGCAATGAAAAATTTAAATTTAAGTTAATAGAGGAGAAATATGCGATAACGCACAAGCACAGCGTGCATTTGGGTGCACCCATCGCTTTTCAACTTTTTGCGTGGATTCTGTTTTTATAATAATAAAAAAATACAAAATTATCTAATTTATGTCTGTAAAAACCATTTAAGCTTTCGTTCTAGATTATAATCTACCAATATTATCGTCGTTATTGACCAAATTCAATTAGTCTTCATTGTTTTCACTTCTGTTGCAGACATTTATCTATTTTGTATTGAGTATTGAGAGTTTTGGGACATTTCTTTGCGGGTAACTCCATTGTGGAACCTCTAAAATTCAGCAGAACACTTTCTAATGTATTTTCAACATGGTAGTTGGCATTCACGGTACCCAGAATTTCAGCCAGAGGATTAGACACATAGGACAAATAAATTCTCTACATCTAGAAAATTATGAATTGATCCTGACACCGTTTGTTATGATCAGTTGAGCCAAATGTGGTAAAGTTCGCTTAAGATAATAAACAACAGAAGGTTAAAAGCTCTCAATAGCCGAAATTATGATGAAATGACCATTAAGCACGGTGGTCTGAGACCGATGCTATAGAAAATTGTGGTTTTTTTTTGCGGATATGCTTTAAATAGAATTGTGGGTATCATGGATCTCAACTTCTATTCTGGAATAATACTGGCAAGTGTTATGCTTAAAATAAGATGCTCCACGTTAGATTTATCCACACTTAAATTATTCAAATCTCATCACAAGTCAAGCGAAGTAGTACTTAGGATCCCACAGTATTGATGTTAAGGAGGGATTGACTCTTTCGCCGAGCCATAACCCAGTGGATCATCAATAAATAATATAACGATAGAAGTGAGAGATGCTATGGACAAAAAATTTTGGACAGTTGTGACAAGAAGAAGAAAATACTTGGAAGAATACTCCTATCTCCAGATGCCGCGTTCTCATTGCTTCTATAAAGTCCCGATGTGTCTAAATGATCCGGAAAAGGGGTGGAGCACACTTATACTAAATGTAGGCAACTAAGTGTATACTTATAAATTGTTGAAACTTATGTAGGAAACGACAATCCGTTATTTTCTCACTTTGTTCTTATTCTATCGCACACCTGAATTTCGACTTAACCCAACAAAATTGCCATTATAAAAGATATAGACACAGCAGGATTTAAATTCTTTTAGGATATACGTAGCTTAATGTGTGTACTATTCAAATTATATAAGGGTTTATTATAATTATGTTTTCTTAACACTTTTTTTTACCAAATTAATTTTTCACATATGCTGTTCTTATTATTTCGCACACGTCTGTATATTCTTGATCAGCATCAACAGCCGAGTCGATATAGCCATGTCCGTCTGTCCGTCGGTCCGTGTAAACGAAAGGATCTCAGAGATGGTAAGAGCTAGGACCACCAAATTTGGAATGAAGACTCCCCATTATGTCAGGCCGGACAAGTTTATGTTAAAATTTTGCCACGCCCACTGTGGGGGGCGTAATTCATAAAAAACTGACATCACCTTTAATTTCGGGATTTCACTTAAATTTTGAAATTTTTTTTTTATTTCAACGGGTGTAGGATCATGCCCAGAGACTAATCACCAAATTTCAACACGATTGGGCCATAAGTAGTGAAGATATTAACGATTTTTCAAACCCCTTTTTAAATGCAATTCTGTAAATAGAATTTATAATGAAAAAATAATTCGTTTTGTATTTACTCTGCCAGAATGTACATTGAGTATGTAACTATATCGAGTTTGCCAGCATCAGACAATGTGTCGCGGTAGCCGAGGTGACAAGTGTTCGACTAGCAACCAGGGAGATCGCGGTTCGAATCTCGGTATGGGCGCGGTGCAGATGACTTTTAATTATTAAATGTTTTCATTTATAGAGATACGAACACACGCGCGAGGGGTCGCGGGTTCGATTCCTGGATTGGTCAACTCATTTTTTTTTGTTATTTTCATTAATTTTACTTTTAATAAACTTTTAAAATATCGTGCAAATTGGTTCAAATCACTCATTTATATTATAAATGTATATAGCTGCCACAGAAACGATAGGTCGATAATTTAGGATTATTATGGAAATTGCATGGACATCAAATCTTCGGCGTGCCGGGGCCTAGGCTCAGGGTATATTACTGTCGAGTGCACTCGACTGATCCGCTTGTTTTATATGGAGTTTGACTTACGCTAGGCCTTTTATCTCACGTCAGTACCAAGCTTTAATTGGAAGACAGCTATAACTGCATTTGGATGTGTATCTGACAAACAGTTTGAGCATTAAATCTTGAAAATAATAAAAATAGTTAGTTAATAAACATTTTCTAGAAGTCTTGCTCTAAAAACAGGCATGAAACGACGACTGTTCAGTGTTGGTAAATCCTCTTGGCTGCTACAACAGTACTGTTAATTATACCATTAAGTTTATTGTAAGAAAAAACTTAAGTTTAATATTTTGTTTGCGATTTGATTGATCCGAAATATTACAAAAGTAAGCACAAAATATTATATTTATTGAATTACCAGAAAATGCGATATCAGATAGTGATACAAATTAAATGTTTTCATCTTTACAAAATATTGTATTTTCTATTAAAACAGATTCATTTCTAACTTTAGTTGGATTTTCATTAATTTTTTTTTGGTCGTCGTAAAATGAATAAATATAATTTCAGCAAAATAATGTCAATGGTCAAACTGCCTGAATAATCGACACACAACACTACTTACCAGTGTTGAGCAGCTACAAAAGAGTTGTTTTTTTTTAAATGGAAATACAATAACTCTTCATATTATGTAATAGAAATCTCGACTCAGAATTTAAAAAGCGTCGGTTTTTTTTTTATCGACGGTCACCGATGAAAATCATTGGTTTTTTGAATGAAACTGTTCAGAGTGTGACCGATAGGATTTCGGTTTGACAACCGATGCAAATAATGTGAATGGCAAATTCAGCGAAGGTAAAAAATTGATGAAACAACGCTCGTCTATTGGTATGCAAGTTTGTGTTTTTGCTGAAGATAGTATTTCACCCAAAGTCGCCCTGGCCCAGAAAGGGTTGGAAAAAACTTTGGCGTCTTTTGAATAAATATACCCGTCGACAATTGGGTGGTCTACACGATTTGGTGCATCCCTTGATGCGGTGGGTTGTGGGCAGGGATGGATTGGGGTGGTGAGGCAAGTATATTGTGGGCAGAGGAGCAGGAGAGGCAGGTGGGTGGGGGTAGGGGGAATGCAATATTATTCGCATTAGATAGCAAAGTTGTTGGTTTGGTAATGTTGTTGTGATTTTCAAATCAATTGGCAAACAGAACAACGAAAGCGTAAACACAAACAGCCGCCTCACATGTGAGCCAATATCTCCCTCTCACTCGCTCTCTTTCCTTTTCTGTCTCTCTCCCTGTGAGTGTGTGTGTTTGTGTGTGTGTTGCAAGAGTTGTGCTTTGGCGTCATTTACTTGGTGCAGTAACATAAATTACCACAGCGGCGACCACAAGCGACCAGTAACTGAAGCAACAACAACAACAGCAACAACAACAACATAGGCGACATAATAAACGGACGAACGGTGCCGCTTTCCTTGCCATCGTTGTTGCCTCTGTTGTTGTTGCTGCTGCTGCAATTGTTTCTGTTGTTGTTGCTGCTGTTGCTGTTGCTGCTGCTGTTGTTGTTGGTGTTGGTGTTTTTGCCGCACAGGTCGCCGACTCTGCTCTGGGCCTGGCCTGCAAAACGGAACCGCAGACGTTGCCCGGCCGCGACCATTGCAACGTTTGTGGCTTACAAATTATTTACTTAATTGCGAACGAAATGTGTCTAATGAGCCAAATTGCAATGCCAATGAACGTAACGCCAACGACAACGTGAACGCAAACGTAACGTGAACGTGAATGGGAACGTAACGTGAGCGCGTTTTGGGTCAAATGAACGTGACTTTAAAGCCAAGCGACATTTTGGCCAACCTGGTCAATAGCCACGGGCTTAAATGGTCTAGCAAATTGAGCCTCAATATATTTCCAATTCGCTCTGATCAGAGCTAGACATTTCCAAACCGTCAAAATCGAGACAGAGATATTCTCAGAACGACTGATGCTAATAGTCTATACCAGGGATTAAAACCCTAACCGAAACCGTAACCTTTAACCGGTAAAAACCGATTGAAATTTGAAACCGTAACTGAAACCGTAACCGAAAAAAAAAATTTTCATCTGACCGAAACCTTTAAACCGAAACTCTGTAAACCGAAATAACCGTATCGTAACCGTTTCATTTATAAGGGTTAATTTCGGTTTTCCATACACGCAAAAAAAAAAAACGAATAAAAGCAAGTTGCAAAAATTATCTGCATTTTATTGTCTTCTGCATGTACACACATGCATATAAACATAGACGTACATACATACATATGTTCTCGCGTCAAATGTTCTCAACGCCAAATGAGCAAAATTTGCTACAATAACAATACAAGCGTGCTCAGTTCATCACATGTACGTACATACATACATACATACATACATATCCATGCAAAGAGTAACGAAATTTCAATTGTCTCCTCCTTTTTTCGTGGTGACGATCGGCGCTTACTTCTGTGCGCTTTGTCGAGTGCAAGTGCGAGTGAGACAGCAAGCAATCGAAATCTTACAGGCACACATTCTTATGCCGGCACAAATATGCGACTGCAGAAATACCCATTATATTTGTTTCTATTTACATACATATGTACGTATGTATGTAAAATATCTGCATTTACATAAAATTATTTATGTTAATAATACATAATAGCTTGTTATTTATGTACATATGTTAATGCTTATGTAATGAGCTAATAATTTGTTATAATATATCCGCAAATATACATATTTGGGCATAGGGTATTTTGTAGTCGCCTCTCGAATGTTCTTTCATTATTTCGCATTCATTTCTGTTTTCGTCGAACTGGCAAACGAAAGAGCGCGCATCTACATACATGTGTATGTATGTACTAGAGATGGGCATGGGCCTCCTTTTTGAGGCACGGCACGGCTGGTAAAAACTGAGGCCCAACACGGAATTTTTTTAAATAGGCACGACACGGGCACGGCACGGCCCATGCCCATCTCTAGTATGTACCATGCATTTTTCAAAGACTTCACACCGATTATACTACATACATACATATGTATGTAGATGCGAGCTCTTTCTAGGCGAGCAGGCGAGACAAATTATGACGAAGATCATTCGAGTCGAGAGGCGACTACAAAATACCCTATGCCCAAATATGTATATTTGCGGATATATTATAACAAATTATTAGCTCATTACATAAGCATTAACATATGTACATAAATAACAAGCTATTATGTATTATTAACATAAATAATTTTATGTAAATGCAGATATTTTACATACATACGTACATATGTATGTAAATAGAAACAAATATAATGGGTATTTCTGCAGTCGCATATTTGTGCCGGCATAAGAATGTGTGCCTGTAAGATTTCGACTGCTTGCTGTCTCACTCGCACTTGCACTCGACAAAGCGCACAGAAGTAAGCGCCGATCGTCACCACGAAAAAAGGAGGAGACAATTGAAATTTCGTTACTGCAAGCATATGTATGTATGTATGTATATACCCAAAATATAAACATACAATACGGCGAGTAATTGTTTTGACAAGGAAATAAAATTATTGCATTATACCCCGTGCCGATTGAAAATGTGCAACAAGGTTACAATGGTTTTGCAGAAGGAGACATGGCAGACCCCATTAAGTAGTTTTTATACTAAAAAATGGATAACAAGATTATGTGCATGAAACAGTGAGAAAGTAACGCGCTTTAAGAATTATTGAAAAAAAATATTTTTTTTTTGTTGGGAACCGAAACTATACCGGTATTTCGAAACCGAAACATACAAAAACCGGTTCACCGTTACGAAACCTTTATTCCAAGATTTACCGTAACCGATAACCGAAAACCTAAATGCGAACATAACCGAAACCGTAACTGAAACCGATATTCGTTTCGGTTTTAATCCCTGGTTTATACTTATTTAAAAAAAAAAAAAATGATTTTGAATTATGTGAAGCGATGCTTTATTTACAACATTTGATTTTCGACCGATTTTCCATGTGCTCGTCTTACAAATTTATACAAATACATCTATAAATAAAAAATTACTCTTAAATAAATACTCTCTACCATGTTTGTATTTAGGTTTTCGGTTATCGGATACGCACATTTTGTTTATATCGGTTTCAAAACAGCTGCCGGGTTTTTGTATGCTACGTTCTTTAAATACCGCTATGATCTCGGTTCACAATAAGAAAGAAACATTAGTTGAAAAAATATTAATAATGTATATTAATATATGATTTCCAAAAGGGGGAGTTATTTAATGAGATCAATATTTAGGTTAAAGCGTAGTACGCTCTAGCTGAAAACATTTTGGGCGCTCGAAATGTTCAAAGTTTTGAAGTCCGGCCTTACAAACTTCAGTGTGACAGCATAATACCAAAAATCACTAAAAAGTTGAGAGATTGTTGGTCTTATGTTGCTGTGGTCACACTGTTCGTCAGCTGTGCACAACAAACAAATAAATAACATTGAGCACAAAAATAAAGAGAAAATGGACAAAATGGACAGGATAAGAGAAGTAGCAGCGACTAATACCCTAATTATTAAATTAAAAATTATTAATTATAAAAATCCCATTAAAATGTTTTTTTTTTCGGTCAAATCCCACAATATTGACCTCTGTTGCACCTCTTCAATAAGTCTAATTCGCTCTTTGTGTTCCAAGAGCTCAATTCAACTTTTATTTTGCTGCTTGCTGGTCGCCATTTCTGTTCAAAAAGATTTCGACTAGTCGAAACAACGATTCAATCGATGTTTTGAAAGGTCAAAAAAAAGTAGCCATCTGTTTACCAAACAGTGCTGTAAAACGCCGGAAAATATTCTGAGCTGCCCATATTTAGGTACAGCGTACATAGGTTTAGAAATGGCCTTACAAAATAATTTCGAGCATGTTTGCAACCCTTTTTTTTATATGGAGTTTTGGCCTTGCAAACATATTTTCGGCTAGAGCGTACTATGCTCAAGAATAAAATTTGTTTGAAAAACAAGAATTGAATTAAATGCTGGATTGAACCAAAACTTACCGTTATGCCCAAATCGGTCACTAAACCGTTATTTAAAAGGCTACAAGCACTTCCAGTGCTTGGAAAATACTTGAATACCTTCTGATATATATATTGAATTATAAGATCAATGTTTCAGGGGATATTTTTAAAACCCTTTGTTGCAAATAGCTTGGGAATTAAGGGAAAGCAAATTTTGAAGCTGCTTCTTCCTGAGTAAATTGCAGGAATTCAGAATTTTTCAAGACATCAGAGACTTTGATAACCACATCTCAGATCCACATATAGTTTAAAGTGGCTCTTGGCATTTGGTTTATTCTAATTGATGGCCAAAAGGGGAGTGGCATCTGAAATTTAAAGTAAAGTCTCCAGTTCTCACAGCTGATAGACAGACAGACAGACAGTGGACAGAAGTGCATTTGTAGTGCGTTGTCAACAGAAATATTGTCAAAGGTTTTTGTTTGTTGCTTTTGCCCAGCTGGAAATAATTTCCGGTAGACAATGGAATGAAATTGGATGACGGAGGATGACGTTGAAATTGGCGTGTTTGCATATGTCGCTATGTGGACGACAAGGGGGAAGGTGGAAGGCGAAAGGGGGAGGGCGATGAAGGGGTAGCTGTGTGTCGTTGTGGGCGTGGCATATTGAACATTAGCTAAAACTCAAGTGAGCCGCAACGAATTGAAACGAATCGACTCGAATCGAATCGAATTTCCAGCCAAGCGAACACCTCTCTCATACACATGTGTGTGTGTGTGTGTGTGTATCTATGTATCTATGACAGGGGGGGGGGGGGGGGGGTTGGGGACGCAGCATTTTGCGGCGTGTTTGTGCAGTGACAGCAACAGCGACAAAGTTGATTTATCAGTTTGGTGGCCATTAATCATCACAGCGACAAGTTGGACAGCCAACGGACCAGCTGGGGTCAACACTGTTGTTGTTGTTGTTGGTAACGCTATGGGCATGGGACAGGCCAGGACACAGGACAGGATAGGATAGGATAACGTGGCATAGCCGAGGACTTGGGCCAGAAATGTCGCTTACGCTTCAGCGCGCCAGGCAATTTCTTTATTGTTGTTTTGGCCCAGATAAAAGTGAGAGAAGGAGCAGGAAGTGGAAGAGGAAGTGGTAGTGGGGGACGAGGAGGAGTAAGTGGTGTAGGAGATGGATATGGAGCTAGAGGAGCAGCTCCTAATAGCCCACAAGGACGACAATGTGCGAGGATGTCTATGGCAGCCCAGCAGCCCATTCACTGGACGCCACCTGGATTCGATTTGTTTTGCATTAGGCGCCCGATGTAGGAGACCGACTAAATCCAGAGAGTGGGAGGAGGATGGGCTGAGGAGGAGGTTGCCAATGGCTAAAATTCTTGGCTGCATTTCAATTCACAGCACATAAGCCGACAAATCGCCGTTTGGTGAAAGTTTTGCGGAGTTCTCCATCTCTTGCTCCATCGCCTGCTCCATTTCCTGCTCCTTCTCCGTATTCCTCTAAAGCTAAAGTCTGTGCCGGCGGTTCAACGTGGTGCGATTTATCTGGGCAGCGCAGGTGACACGCAGTGCAAAATGGGCAAAATTGCTGGCCATATATATTGGCCCAGTCATTAGAGAAAGCAATAGCAGTAGGGGCGATAAATGTTAAACGGCCAAATCGATGGCAACACATGCGATGCCAACAGAACTCGGTGCAGGAAGCGGAGCAGGAGACGGACCAGGAATCAGAGTCATAGTCATAGTTATGGTCATAGTCGGCAAGTTGTGTCTTTAAAGGCTCAACGGCTAAAGCCCATCTGCAAATGCAAACAAGTTGGTTAACGGATTTCAAGTTATGGCCATCTATCTGTCTCCGTCTCTGTTCTGTGCTTAACCCTGACTGAAGCTATGTTAAAGCCAATTGATTTCCATTCGAATCCATTGCATCGATTATCAATGTGATAAACTAAGATGCCAATCAAATAAATAGACAATGAATACAAGAAGAATCATATCACGCCTCAATCAAACTGTTTAATTTTCTCAAACTGCCTTAATATGTAAATAAGAATTTTTGATTACAAAGCAATTAATTTTTAAATATGGGCAACATTATGAATATGCATTCATATCTAATATTTATTCATTTAAGCTTTATAAAATTTCTTTCCAGCTATTGTGCATAATATTATTAAAATTACTTATATGTATCACCTTTAACCCAAATCAATATTTAATTATTGACGAAACTTTGACTTTTTCGCCGTCGCAAAGAAAGACAAATTAGAAAGTTCTGATCGGCAGAATACGACTAAAATGTATTCAGAAATCTTTCAATTTTTTTTTTTTTTTTTTTGTATTAGTGCAGCAACTAATTAAATTTTATTGACATGTTATATAAACATAATTAACAGAATTTTATATCATTCAATTTAAATTTAAACTTTAACTTTAAACTATAAATTTAAATTTAAACTAGACACTTGAAGATTGATAAATATTAATGTATTTAGGTGAGTATGTAGTACACTTTGTAAATCATTTTCAACCCAACTCGACAGGATCATACACAGTCGAGTACGCTCGACTGTGGCCTTTCCCACTAGTATTTTTAAGTTGTTTCTGAATGTGGTGTCAAGATTCCTCTATTCACCAAATTGAATTTGCATAACAAATTATTAGTTCCTTTTATTTCATTTCATTCCATTCCATTCCATTTCTTTAATTCCAATACCAATACCAATTGCGAGTATTATCAACAAAACAAATCCACATGATTAATCATCGCTCATACGCCACGTTGCACAAATTTTTGACTCAGTACCTTTGGGCTTAGTGTTTGCGTTGTGTCTGGGCATATAAATAGAACATATGCCAATGACCATCGCTGTTTTATTTGACTGAATGTGCGTGTGTGTGTGTGTGTGTGTGTGTGTGTGTGTGTGTGTGTACATAGGACAGTACTAAACGCACAAAACTCAGACGATTTGAAAGTGGGAAGAGCAGAAGAGGAAAAAGGAAGGACTGTCGACTTTACTGCAGATGTATCTGTGTGTGTTTAGTGAAATTTTAGCTAATTGCTTAATCAATATACTTGTGTATGTGTGTGTGTGTGTGTGTGTGTGTGTGTGTGTGTGTGTGTGTGTGTGTGTGAGTACTTTCTCTCTTGCAGCTCAGTTACTTTTATGACTGCCACAATGAGGTGAGTGTGGGAAACGAGTTAAAGGTGATCTGACTACATAGTTCTCTTCCTTTCCCTTTTTTCCTACACCCATGGGGAGTTAGAAACGAGGTCTTAATTTATGCAGATCCTTGTCAAATCTTTTGCTGAGTAACAATTTCCGAGCCTACAGCAGATTGTTGTTGATATTGTGGTTCTTTCCTCTATTTCTTTTATTGGCAAGTCCATTTCTTGTTGTTTTTTCGAGGTCTTCTTTTTTTATTTATTTGTTTTTTTTTTTTTTTTGATGATGCCGGAAGCTTTGGTCAAGCTAAGCCGCTTAAATTTGCTGGCCGCGTCAAATTGCTGCCATCAACGCAGCTTTGCGCCCAGAAATCCGTATCCCAGGAGCAAGTCCTGGACTTAGATGTCAATTCGGGCGCCAAACCCCTGACACTCTAGTTGACAGCATAAACTCCGCTTCCCTTCCCCTTCCGCTTCCCTTTCCCGCATGTGATCACACACAAAAACCCAATTAAAAAGTTTGCATTTTTATGCCTCCGTCCAATGGACAACACTCAAAATTGCTACAAAATAACGAGATTTTCACAGGCAGATTGACAGGACAGGGAGAAAGGGCAGGGGAATGGCTGGGGTCAAGCGGGGCGGGGCGGGGCGGTGCGGCGCGGGGCTGTAGGCTAAGCAAAAAAGAAAATGATGGTGTCGATGTGAAAAGCGTGCGGAAAACTGTTTGTCAAATAATTTTTCACAGCATTTGCCAAAGACATCGCAATAAGCAGCAGGAAAAACGCAAAGGAAGAGCAGGGAAAAACAGGAAAATGCTGATAAGACAAGTCAAAGGCCGCAAATGTTGGCACCGTGAGGCGGGGGGCGTGGCTGGTCGAACAGAAATATACATAAATACGGTAAAATTCAAGTAAATGGAAATGTGACATTTACGCGTTTTGTGAGCTTAGATCGAGTTAATACCACGGCACGTAGCGCCCCTCGAAGTTGGAAATGATGGCAAATTGTAACAGAGTAGAGTGCGAGGGAGAGGGAAATGAAGAGGGGGAAGGGCAAGGGCAATTAGATAGACTGTGTAACACTGGGAGACTGACTGAGAGTCCAAACAGAGTCAGAGTCAGAATCATTCGTTGGCAGCTGTCGCATGAGCAGCGAAAACATTTTCAAGTTACTTTTCGAATTTTAATTATTTCTTCATCCCTGTCCCTGTCCCTGTCCCTTTTCCTGTTACTAGCCCTGTCCCAACATACATACACCCCTCTCTTTAATTCTGTCTGTGTGTCTCTGTATTTTATTTTTACATTTTAATTAAAACGCAATTTGCACTTACTTAGAAAATCATTTCGTTTCGCTGCGTATTTATCTTTTGCCTTTTGGTTTTAGCTTTGAGCTTAATTCTTCTTCTTGTTGTATTTGTTGGTTTTGTTTTTCCAATCTCAGCGACTCACTAACTTTCAATCTGTCTGTCTGTCTGTCTCTCCAACTGACCAGTTTGCCAGTTATCAGTGCCAGTTGCCAGATGTCAGCCAGAAACGCTGTTCATCATTACCACAAAAAAGGAAAGTCAACTATCAAACGTGCAAAAACAATCGAGGCAATCGAGTGTGCTCGACTTTGAAATGCTCGGTACTCAACCGCGGCAAATCATTTGATTATTTTTAATTCATTTCTGATTTTATTCAAGTCTTAGAAATATGACCGCTCTGTACCATGTGAAGTTGATTATGGATTTCTACTACATCCACTTCCTTCATTATCAATAAATTGACTGGAATGACAACATTTAAAAAATAGTTGAGGCTCTTTTTATTTGTATGTAAGAAAAATGTGTAAACTTTTAATGATGTCACAAGAACTAAATAATATTAAGAATATAAAGTTCTTTCTTCTGCTTGTTACACACTTATAACACTATTGTTAGACCAATTTCATTTCAAGCAGTGTACTACATACATATATGTATATAAAAAGGAGACAATTGAAATTAGTTTGATGTTTCAGTGGTTCGTAGAGAAATCAACAGGGCTAGTGGAATCGGGCATTAGTCACAAAATAATCAGGAAAGCCAACAAATTTAATCGACACAACTTCGCAGCTATTTCCAAACTCAATATACATATATAGTATTTATACTCTCTTCCCCTGCTCAAACTTCTGCACCAATTCGACCCTCGCCTCTAGGCCTAATTGTTCGTTTGCCAAAAATTATGACAATGGCCAAATGCCCAAATAACCAAATGGCGAATGGCAAATGGCTGTTGCCCAGCTGAATAATTAATATCGAGGCAAGTGGCGGGACAAGCTTGAACAATATTCTGGATTGCGATTGGAGTTGGAAAAGGGAAAGGGACGGAAACGGGAAAAGGGAAAGGGGATTGTCTGGTTGTTTAGCTATTTGGTTGTTTAGCTGTCTGGTTGTCTGTTGTTGTCTGTTGTTGTCGCACTGAGCATAATAAAATATATTTTATCATTGATCTCTCCTCTCTATAACAGACAGCGAGCACTGTGCAAACGTAAACAGGCTAAGGGCAAACAAGGCCAAACCAACAACGCACAAAATGTCCAAATTATTAGCTGACTATGGAGTTGGGGCATCCCCCACGGAGCGGAGGGTCGAAGTGGAGATAACTGCAAAAGAGCTGATAGAGCGTGGATTTGCTAAAACTAACTGAGGAGCAGGGAGAGTGGGAGAGTAGTGGAAAAAGTGTGCACTGAGAGGGACAGTTTCTGGAAAGACTAGCGGATACCCATTATACACAACTGAAAATATATGTTCATAGAATAAAAGACGATTTGTAGCGTTTCAAAATGTGTGACCGAAGTAAAACTCAAAGTCTAGACAATTGACTGACTGAGTTAAAGACTTGGAAGAGTATCATGAAAAATTAGTCAGAAATCTAGAGGGAAAATCAAGTGGAAACTGTTACGTGCAACAGTCAACGGCAGTAAGGGAAAATCTGAAATGTATAAACGTACAAAAATACTAAGAAAGTTCCCAACATTTTTTTTGCAATTTTTATTTTTCACTTTGATTAATTTATTTTCTTTTAATTTTTAGTTAAGTACGAAATGAGTCCATTTTAAATATGCTCAATTTAATTTTAAATTAATTATGTATAAATAATAATTTTTGATCTTTGACTTGACTTTTCTCTTGGTATACTTGACCAAATTGTTGGTCTTTTCGACTTTTGGAAATGTGTCTTTAATACTACATACATACATATGTATGTGCCTTTGAATAATACTTATGCGATTATAGAGACAGAGATTGGAAGCAAAAGGAATGTGTTATGATCCTCTTTAAGCTCTGAAATTGATGTCAGTTTGCATCTACGTGTAGTTTTCATTTTCACACCTTTCTCGATTGGCCAAACAACAGAAACCCAGCGACAACAACAATAAAGAGTAACCGCTTGAATTTGGGATCAGTTGGTAGGGGGGTGGAAGGGGGCGAGAGAAGATAGTGAGAAGAGGGAGGAGAGAGGAGAGAAGAGGGAAGAGAGTCGCTCGGTGTTGGCAAACAATTTAATTAAAATATGCATGTCTGTCCCCCAAGTGGATTGAGTGGTTGAGGTAGCTGCTTGGTGGGTGGGTGGTTGGCTGGTTGGGTGGATTGCTGCTGGCTGCACAACAACAACAGCAACAACAATAATAATAGCAACAACAACAACAATTGACAGCAGCAACAATAACAACAACAACAATTGTCGTCGTCAGCAGTTGACAAAAGTGGGCAGCAAAGATGCCAAATTGAAACATTTGCACTGACAGTTGCCCACAGCCCATAACAAAAACGCCCCCCCTCCCCCCTTTATCCCTTTACGTACTCTCCCCCCTTTTGAGCCCATTTGCCCCCTTCATTCCACCCCCCCCCCCCCCCCCCTCCACAGTGTACCGCTCTGCACGTCAGAGGCGATGTTGATGTTGTCATTGCCATAAAACTTCTTGCCACTTGCTCTACATTCTGAGTTGTATCTCACTCCTCCACTCCCACACCTCCGCCCACTACCCTCCTTGCTACTTTTCGCTACACACGCTTCTCTTGTCCCCTCCTCATCTCCTCATCTTGCCTCCCCTTGGCGCTATCTCTTTGCTGGTTTGTTTTTGCGTTTTTAATTTCGCTTTGTGACAATTTTTTGCAATTGTCAACTGTCTCGCCCCCCTCACCACTCCCCCCTCCCCACTCCCCACCAAACCCACAATTTTTTTTTTGTTATTCTTTCCACCTCCATCTCCATCTTCCTCTGCCCATGCTTTGCCTGTCTACTTTCCACTTTAGACCGTTCACAGCATTTTCTGCATTTCTTTTTCGCGCTGCCATTTGATAAGTTTGACAGCGGCTACTCTACATCTTTGTCTGCCGTTTCTCCTCACTCTCCTCTCTCCCCTGTCTCTCTTGCCTCTCCTTCTCCCTTTCTGTCTCTCTCGCACTTTCTTTCCTTTGCTTTTTTGCGCTTTCGGTGTGCAAATAAGCAGCGTCAGGGCGTCAAACTGAAAATAAATGAGCCAAAACGTGCAGAGTGAAGCTGCGGGTTAAAAAAGGACAGAAACAAGAAACAGTAGAGAAGAGAAGAGAAAAGATGGAGTGAGAATAAAGAGGGGTATAGATAACAAGGAGGGAGTGGGTGGATATTGTTGCTGAAGTGAAAACAAATTAACTATCTCACGCTGAGTTTTTATGCTGCACTTGTTCTCGCTGTCACTGGGACAAACAAAGAAGGACGCAACGTCGTCGACGGCGGTGGTGACGATGGCGGTGGTGATGGTTGGTGGTGGTGGTGGCTATGGCGATGGCGGTCCTATGCGAAAAATCTGTTGTGTAGATGTTTGTACTCTTTCTTCGCGCCGAGCTTCTTTCATATGTCAACACTCTCCATTTCACTCTCTCTCTATCTCTTTCTATCGATAAAAGTAACACTTGCTTCGTTTTATTTAGTTGATTCATAAATTTCAAACAAATTGCTAAAAGTAGACATCATATTGTGAATTTATTTGAGTTTCATAGCATACTTTTGGGCGCCTGTGAATTTCAGGTTAAACTAATAATCATATGTCGATTGATCAACTTTATTTTACCATATTTACACTTTATATTTATATTTCCATTATTTTTACAGTATTTTGAAACTGCATATTAATGTCTAAAAATACTGTAAAACACTCTTATTAAATGTTATAAGCATTTAAAGTTGTCGTTGCTGTTGCCTTTTATAGCAACAATTTTGTAAATATATCCTTAAGTATTTTTGCAACATATCCTTAAACAATATTTTATTGTTTATATTAAGAATATTGAAATGATTGTAGCACAATTAATTTACTAGATTCAAGGAAATATAAATGTTTTTTCTTATAACGTTCGTTTAAAATCAGAGTAAAGGTTTACATACAATTTGACTAATAATAATACAATAAAACGAAGCTAAAATAAAATTAGAAAATAAATGTATGTCTCCCTTATGTTTCGATTACCTTTGGCCCCCATTGTTATCTCTACACCTGTTATTTTTTTCCACCTCAGCAACATTACACTGATTAAATATTGTACATAGTGCGGTTAAGCTACAAGTTTGAAAGAGTATTTGACATTCGGCGTTGCCCTTCGTGTGCTCTTTCACTTTCATATTGTTGTCTTTGGCAATTCGCTTCATTCGCTGCTGTTGCCGTTGGCTGTCATTTTCCTTCGCTTTTATTTGCGTAACAATTTCGCTTTATGGCGACAGTGTCTGTGTCTTGGCGCTGGTCAACAACTTGCGTCTTGGCCCTTTTACTGCTGTGTCTTTATTTGCTACAACTTCAACTTCAACTTCAACTCCAACTACTGTTGCACCTGTTGATGAGCTGTAAATGAGAGCAGAACATTGTTGTTGTTGTTGTTGCTTTCAGTATTTTGCATTTTATGCTAATGCTGTCAAATCCACAGTCTGACAATCCGACTTCACAGTTTCAATTGCTTGGTACAAAAATATGAAGCATACGCACTGTGCGCCAGTTGGCAACTGCTTAAATGCTCCGAGTATTCGCACAGCCAACTGACCCAACTTGGATACTAAGTATGCACAGTTCTGTACAGCTTATGCCCATACTCGGACTCATACTCAGACGCATACTCATACTCAAACTCATTCCCATTCCTATTCGCAGTCGACGCTGACTCGCTAAGCCAGTTGGCACCAGTAACCATAACTTAGAAACGCAAACAAGCTGAATTTGCTGACGAGCCAAGTTGTTAGCAGGGGATGATGATGATGATGAAGAAGACGACAAGAAGATGGAAGAAAAGGACGAGGACGAGGACGAAGCAAGGACGTTGAGGACCTGGGTCTCGTTTGGTCTCGACCTCTTCAGCTGTTTTGTTCCTTTTTAGGTGCCGCTCCTTTGGCTCCTGCACTATGTTAGCTGTTACATTTCAATTGAAAGGATTTACATTTTGTTGTTATGTTTCAGCATTTTTGTTTTACAGTTTCGGTCGTACCCCAAACGACAACAATAGCAACAACAAGCTGAACCCAAATATTATAATGCCACGCACGAGTCCAACACCGACAAAAAGACCGAAAGACACGTCATAATTGTGCGGTTTGGCAGCATACTCGAAGCGGGGCACCCGTGAGTGTTTCGAGTCTGTTCTTCATCTCTATTCTTTTCTCTTTTTTTTTTAGTGAATCCATGTGAGTGTCAGGGGTGTGACAACTGAATGCCAACTCGCTGCAGTGATTGTAAATGTCACATTGCGAATAGTCAAGTCATTCACTCACATAATATACTCGCATTTGATTTGTGATAGTATTCATGAGTGCATGCGATTTACATTCACATATGGTGATGAATGGTCAAATCAATGAAATATATACATTTTCATTTGTACATATTATTGAATGATAAAAAAGTACAGTACAAATAAATATAAATAACAACACACATTCTATAAATGAATATTAACAGAGTATTCATTTATGGAATGTGTGTTGTTATTTTTAGTGCACTCACATTATTTAAAATTCATTTTATTAATTTCAGATATACATATATATATATTAATCATGTGCACTGTTTTCATATAACCGTGAATACATTCATGCTGCATTAGTGAATACACTCACAAATGCTTGTATTCAAGTATTAGTATTTCAATCAATTGCAAGCGTGTGTTTCAATAGATTCATGCATGTATTCAAACTGCATTCACTTCTACCAGTATGTGCAATTAGTTTCACAGCTTTAACACATATTTACTCATTCACATACATACTTATGTAAGTACATACATACATATATCGACATGAGCTTAACAACAAACAATTCGCACTTCGGCACCATTCGGTGCTCGCAAGTTCACACACTCATCCAGTCATCCACTTACACACTCACACACTCATATTCGCCACATTCACTTGGGTATTCAAACGACCGCGTGCTTAACGACCTTTTAATTGTCTTGTGTGTTGTGTCTTGTGTGTTGTGTGTACCTGCCAGCATTGAGTTAACTGCTGGCGCCACCTAGCGGCCAAAAAGCGTACACAAAATTGTCGAATATTCATTGCAACTTGCAACTTGGGAACGCATCCTCGACTCGTCACCAGGGAGTGGGGATTGAGTGGAAAGAAGAGGGTGTGTGGGGGGGGGGGGGCTAACTCGTCTTTTTAGCCAGAGACGAGTATAAACTCATTTTAAATACTTTTGCCAACAATTTGTCATAATTTGGCTCATTTCGTCGGCAACACACGACGAGGCAGCTTTTGTCATTGCAACAGATTTTTGCGGGGGCAGCGGTGGCGGTGGCGCATTGTGGCAAAAGTTTTGCGTGCCACAGCAGAAGGAGGAAGTTGCAACAGTTGTGGCTGTAAGTATTTGTATTGCATTGCATTGTGTGCTAAGTTCTTAAGCGTTGCCAAAAACTTGAGTTGAGGCAAGCGAAATGCTTCAAAAGTGTCGCCTATTTCCCTCCCCCCTACTGCTACCCTCTTGGTGGGAGGGAAAGTGAAAAGTGGGAAAGGGGAAAGGGGAAAAGGTGTAGGGATGTAGGGGTTGCTACTTTATTACGTGCACAAACACGTCACAACTTTTTTTGGGGCCTGTTTGGATCATATTCTAAAGCGAAGCAACAAATGAGCTTCCTTTAAATGAGGGGGAATTAGGGGAAATAGGAAAATGGGGAAATGTCTGTAGGGGTTGGGGTTGGACCCTTTGAGACTTCCCTGTTGCAGACAATTGCATAAGTGTTGAGATGCCGTTGGCTTGAACAAAGGCAAAAGAAAGAACCGAACAAAGGCAAATGAGAGAATCAGGTGGCATATGTGTGATGAGGGGGGGAGGGTGAGGATGTTGCAAGAAGTACGTGCAACATACAATGGCTGCCTGACAAGCCTCACAACTCATGTCTCTCAAAAATTACATTTAAGTTGCTAAAATTACAATACAAAATTGAAATATCCTATTTCAACATGCAGTTGAAGCAATTTTTCATGCGTATTAAACTGAACGAAGACTTGGCAAGCAGAGAGAATGGTAGATAGGTGGGGAGGGGGGGTGGAAAAGAGGGAGGAAGGTGCAGCCAGGGAGTTGCAATTACAGGGAAATAGAGGCAGACAGACAGAGAGAAGGACAGAGAGAGGGACAGCAGACAGCGAAGCCACAAAAGGAATATGTGTGGAGAAAGGGGAAAGAAAAGGAGAGTTTGTGTGTGTCTGTGTGTGTGTTTGTGTTTGTGTGTGTGTGTGTGTGTGTGTGTGTCAAGTTAAAGGGGTAAGTGTGCGTGTGTAAGTGTGTGGCGGGTGGCGGGTGGCAAGTCAGAGAGCCGGAGAGACAAGCAGCTAACGAGCCACATGCCGACAACGAAGCAGACAAAACTTTACAAAATTTATCAACGAGTTTTTCGAGTGTGAGAACGTGTGTGTATGTGTGTATGTGTATGTGTGTGTGTGTGTGTATGAGTGTGTGTACTTTTGCATTTATGAAAATGTAATAATAACAAAAGACGCAATGCAGACGTGGCAGCAGCAAACTGAGAACAAACACAAGGAAGGAGACACCAAGCCCAAGAATTGTCTATGAATATGGCCAACGAGACCGTAGACGAAACCGGGATGATGGGTGAGAAGGGGTAGGGAAGGGGCAGAAGGCGATGTGCAACATAAGTATTTGTTGATAGTCAAACATATGGCTGACAGAATGCAGAATAGACTACAGACTTGCAACTGTAAGCTGTTGCTGTTTCATTCTCTCTCTCTCTCTCTCTCTCTCTCTCTTTCTCTCACACACACTCTATCCCCTGCTCTCTTTCACTTTCTTTTTGTGTGTGCAGCCCTAGAGCAATATTGTCAATTTACAAGTTAAAAAATTTGTCAAAACAAATTATCATCAAATGCTCAACACAAATAGAACTAAAAGGCAGGCGAACAATACAAAACAAAACAAAACGGCACATAAGTATCTCACAGATACACAGACACATATGGTAAGAGATACAGATACAGATACAATTGACAGACGCCAATGAAGTGCCAAACCTAAGAGAACAAACGCGAATTGTTTCAACCAACTTAATAGGATGCTGGTTTATGGCTAGAAAGGGGGAGAAAAGTCGGAAATACCAAATAACAGAGAAAGAAGATTAGATGGATGGGGGAAGGGAAGGCAAAGGGATCTATTGTCATGGCCACTTTGTGCTTGAAACAATAAAAAAGCCAACGACAACAAAGTTGTGGCAACAACAAAGCAGAATTCCGAATAATAATAGATGCTGATAACTGACAACTGACAACTGATACTTGAGCGACTTATAAATGTATCGTGTATTGTTAGTCGCCATTTTACAACAATTGATTAGCTTTTTCATAAATATACAATATAAGTATGTTGTAAAGGGATTATATTTTGAACAATATCTATAAATGTGAGCATCTTTCGCTGTGTATCCTTAGATCTCTTCCATATCTCTTTCTACTCTTACCAGGAATCACAAATTATCTGGGTGAATAAGGAATTTCCATGTAAACGAGTGCATTTTATTGAATAGGTTATTCTATAAAAAACTTAATTACATTTTAAATTTTTTGGATTTATTTTATTTTATTAAGCAAATAAACTATACTCTTATTTTTTTATATACAAGCTACAGTATTATATATCAGTTATATACTAACCTTAATTATATATCAGACATATACTAACCTGTGTAAGTTGTAAGGTTGCCCCCAAAAACTAAAATAATTAAAAATCCAATCAGATGAAAAGCTATTAAAAATATTACAAGTATTGATAGGAGTACTAGTATTAGTATTAGTTTTAGTATAGACAGTGGTCAAATATATCAGAAAGTATTTTAGTTACCATTGATGATAGTGACGAAAGCAGCACTCAGGGTGCGAAAGGAGACTAACAATATATACAGGAAGAATGGAAAATTAGCTATGACTGTCCGATCAGGTCGAGTTATATAGCGATCGAAAGGTATCAATTTAGTTTACAAATATGCATACTAAGACTTTTGGAAACTCACCTGGTTCGTGAGATAAACAGGTGTTAATGGACGGGGCAAAATTTTAGTGATTGGAGCTAATGGGGCCGTTGGAGAATTTTGCTCAACATTTTAAATTTTTAAATTTTTTTTTATCAAAATTACGCATCGAATTATTCGATTATCAAAATCGGACCACTTGCTCAAAAAAAAATTTTTTTTTTAATTTTTAGTCGCCTTACGAAAATGAGATGAAAAGTCAGTTTGTCTGTTTGTTTGTCTGTTTGTTTGTTTGTTTGTCTGTTTCGATGAAATCGTTGATATAGCTTAACAGTTTGAATGGGGACTTGTTCCCGATCAAAAATCTAGAAATTTTTGTTCTACGACTTTTTCGATAGTCGCTAGTTTAGCGGGAAATCGCTAAGATCCGCTTAAATTGAAACCCTCATAATATGAACCCTCATAATATATAAACGATACCTTCAAACTTTTTTCTAGAGTACATAGGAAACAAGCTACAGGTAAAAAATTTCTTTGTGACGAATAATATTAAGTTTTACTTATAAATTATATAAAAAAAAAAAATTTTGGCATTCGGCACTGCTCAAAACAGTGATTTTTATTAGGTATGAAGAATTGATACATTTTAGCGCAATGTGCCGAGTGCCAAAAATGTGTTTTTAAATAAGTTATGTGTAAAACTTAATAATAACGAATAATATTCGTAACAAAATTGGATATCAGAATTTTTTGGGGCATAAAAATGTTTTCGTCACTAGACTTTTACCTCGTAAAGAGGTTTTTTACAATAAGAGATTTCTCGAAAATTAAAAAAAACTAACTAATTTCTTACAATATCGGATACTTATCAATACATACTATATACATATTAATTCAAATAGTAATTTATTACTAATCAATATAATTGATAATATGTACATATATGTATATGTGTATTGATATCATCATTGTAATGTCATTAAAAACATACTGTAAAGATTTTGATTGTAAAATGATCTTTAATTCTGCTGAAATTTATTCATTTGATATTTTTTTTATTTCATATTTGCATATATAATTTTTTTATATACTTATAATTGATAGAATTAGCCTAATAATTAAACAACTTAAATGATCATTACACAAATACTCATAGTAACGTTGAAAATGTAAGATTGATAGAATACAAATTAAAAATAGGTGCAACAAACTGGGGAAAACTTATCCATAAATATGAATAAATGATTAGATCTACGCGTAGATAGCCTCGATATAATCTAAGCTTATTGCGTAAAAAAAAAAATTAAATTGTTTTTAAATTAAAAAAAAAAAACCAACAAAAAAGCAAAAGAATCGATAATTCTACGAGTATTTTCTGCACACGGTCGGCGAGCGAGCAAGTTGTCAATCCAGTCTCCATTGGGGAATCACCTGCCTCCACCTGACTGTGCTGACTTCCCCTCCCCTCTTCTGGCCCCTCGACGCATCTCTCTGCCACCGCTTCCGCCGCTAAAGCGAATAAAACTTCAATTAGTAGCGCAAATCAAAGTCTGAGCCGCTCTAATGCCGCCAGACAACGGCGGACAGCAAAAACCCGAAACGGAAACCGAAACAGAACCAGAATCAGAAACCAAAAACCAAAAACCGAAGCAGCAATTCAAGTGGCCCCCAAATTGTCAACTTCACTCCCCCCTCTTTCTTAAATACGTCATGATAAAACAAAAAAAAATATATGTTAAAACAAAGTTGGAAAAATGTTAAAGCCGCGTGTCCAGTGAAGTTGCGGGCATTAAATTGATAGAGAAGCAAAAGCGATGGCAACATAAACAACAAAATTGTTGCTGCCAGCTAATGGTTGATTGGTGTTGGGGATGGGAATGGGGATGGGAATGGGGATGGGAGAGGGAGATGGAGAGGGGAGTGTGGATGGTGGGGTTGGGTGAGCGGTGGCTCGATGGCTCGCTGGCGGTGTCGGTGCTCCGATTTTTTGCCTTTGATAGAAAAACAATTTTTCTACTCCATTTCACGCGTTCAAGGCAACAGCCAAATGGGCGCATGCCAGGCGTGGCAGGGCTTAGCATAAAATAAGTAGAGGGAAGAGGCAGCTAGCTAGTGAGGCAGGTGGCAAGAGCGAAGAAGGGTGGGAGGGAGGCAGGGAGGGAGGGAGCAGTCTCGAAGCGTTCGTCAGCGTAAAGATGCAGCCAGACTGATAAACGCTAGAAATGAAATAACAATAAAAAACAATTTTTTATATATCGAACTGAATTGAAACTCTCCAATCTCTATATTTTTCTCTCTGTCACTCTCGCTATCTCCATCTCGCTCTCTCGCACTTCAGATGGCGAAAGTTTAGCGTTGTGTGTGACCCAATTTATTGTTGTTGTTACCGTTCAGTGACTTTTCTCTTGCAATGTAGTTTTCTAGTTTTGATTTGTGAATTGTGCAAGCAAATCGAGACTCACAAAAATATTATAGTAGCCATATCTGAGAGCATTCGCCTGATAAACATAAAGTAACAAGTATTCAACAGTTCTTTTAGATAATCATTGGATTTTGTCATTATGGAGTCTCTAACAGAGCAGCTTCTCTCAGTGGTCGTCGTATACAGTGTTGGGCATTGTTCGCATACAAGTTCCGAGAATGCTAAATACTTTTGTCAACACTCTTAAGCCCAATACAAGTTTTCGGCGTTTTATGGCAATTTAATGACTAACTCGAGTAATGAATATGCGATCATATCATTTGCTTAAAGCTCACAGACACACAAACTAAACAAACTTAGCTCAACAACACACAGTTTTAAGTGACCTACAGTGAGTACATTGACGTCCAACCGAGAGGGGGATTTCAAAGACCCTGAATATCCGATTGCCTGGTTGGCAAACTAAGGTCAAGCTTTGGATAAACCCCCATTTTCAAATGACTATCTGTTAATAAATTATTTGAAGACTTCCTCACTTTGCAAATAATTGACGCAGTTGATAAGGGGTATATTTAAAAAGACTCATACTTCTATAGAGTGCAATTAGGTAATGATAAATATAAACTATTTATTATAAAATTTTATCGAATACTAATATTGAACCAAACTAACAGAGAACCTATACATTTTTACTTAATTTTGCTATATACTCGCATTTTATAAAAAATCCTCTTTGAAAGAGTTCTGATACCTAATTTTGTAATGAACGATATTCAATTAAATATGTAAATTATTTTCAGAAACATATTTCGGCATTCGGCGCTGCGCAAAAATATGTTTTATTAGGTATAAAAAGTCTGAACCTTATTTTTCGAATGAATTATGTGATGTAAGTCCCAATTATAGATCGAGCTTTAAATTGCAATGTTAAAATATTTAAAACAAAAATCAAGTTGTCCATTTATCGACTAACAATACCCATATATTGAGTATAATGTCAAGATTTCCAAGTGCCTGTTTTTAAATAAATCATCGATTAAATGCTTGCCTTAAACGTGCTTAGACCACTTTTTTTTCAATTCAATTTCATTGGATTATTTTTAAATAATATACAATTATGACAATGACAAATATAGTAATGTTAATCCAAATAATGAATCTAGCTCAAAATCAAAGTGTTGAAATCCTCAAAAAAAAAAAAAGAATCCAGTCTTCGGAGATATCGTCAAAATAAAATTATCGAGTAAGAGTTCTTGAAAATCACCTCCGCAAATCAATCTATTGAGAATAATAAAAACATTTAAAATCAATTTTACATGGTTTATTTTTATCTAGCTTAAGACCTATTTGGATTCAATTTTGATTCGGGATCAGAGAATTGAGTTAAGTGATTTAAATGTATTCCCATTCTCTGCATTGTTTAACAGCCTCTGGCAGCTCAAAATCTGTTTCTGGTTTCAAATCAAACAAAAAAATCCCCATTGGAAGCTGGGCCCAACAAAGACGTTATATGATCATCAAAAAATTGATAATGTCTCCGATTTGTTGTTTGTGTTTTTTATGAACTCATCAGTAAGCAAACGAAGCTTTATGTTTGTTGTTTCTCTGACAGTGCTAGAAAACAAGTTAAACGAGAATTCGCGGCAGAGGAGCACAGCCCGAGTCTGGCCCAAAAAAATAAAAAATCATTTAAAAAAACCTGTACAAAATTAAATTTCTTCTCAAAAAAAAAAAAAAAAAAAGTAAAATATAAAGAATAGAATAATAATACTTAATAATCAGTAGCTTGGCGCCGAGTCAGATGTTGGCAAAGCACCTACGCCGACGCCGACGCAGGCGTCGCAGTCGCAGTCGCAGCCGGGAGCTAATCAATAAAGCGCGTTAATTATTGTTTGGTTTAAAGCTTGATTACAACACCAGCGAGGAGCTTAGAACGCCAGTGAACGCTTAACGTAAAACATACGCGCGTGTAGTCAAAAAAAAAAAAATAACGAAAAGCAATAGCGAAATATAAAAAAAACAACAAGGCGAACAAAACAGGCCAAAGAGTTTGAAAACTGCGGACAATAAAAGTCGCCAGCGGACAAAAACGCGCTCATTGCGTGCGCTGTTTTCGCAACGGTAAATTACCGCCGAACACAGTGGAACTGAGGACACAGCAGGACAACTGACATATACATATATATATATATAAATATATATATTTGTGTAGACATACATATATACACAAACGAATATCAGATACAGATACATCGGCAGGATGAGGATGCGACACGCATTTGCTGGATTAATTGTGTGCTGGCTGGCAGTTTGTCAACCACAAGGTAAATATTTTTCTGCCAATGACAACAGTAACAACAACAACAACAAGAACAACAACAACAACAATGCAAACACTGGCTAGATAGGATAATGAGACCAAAACACACGCACACACAAGCACGCGCACACACACACACACCCACCTACTCTCTTTTGGGGGCTTTGATATTTCAGCAATAATTGCAAAATTATCGCTGGATTTGACGCCTACGTGCAACGCATTTTGACAGAACGCCAGAAATGAGAATTACATTGACAACAACAACAACTTCAAAAAGAGCAGCGTAGCAGGGTGGAGGATAATGACAATGCCTGGCAACCCTAACACACACACACACACACATTCACACACATGGACAAGGCTCTCGAATTGAATAGTTGCTAAAAAGAGTCAAGTGATATTGAACGCACATCATTGGTTTCCGTTTCCGGTTCCGGTGAGGATTTGAGGGGGAAATTAACGAAGTATGCTTTAATAGCACCGAAATGGGCATAAAAACAAAACATAACTATAGTAAGACCTGCAATATTTAAGAAAAAAATGGATCGAACTTAATGAGGATATGCTTAAACTGACTGGGAATTATTTGTAGAACTTCAATGTACATTTCTCGTTAAACGGAGATTAATTTTGTTGTTTTTATTTCATTTTAAGCAGTCTCTCATTCTTATCGTTAAAGGCTACTGTACCTGTCGTTAAATATTTCGACTACCCAACATCTAAGTATAAACAATTTAATTTCTGACTGTCAATCAAGTTTTTTTTCGAATAATTAGTAAAGTTATTTAGAGTTTCTTTTGGGAATGCGAATTCCCAAGTCCGGTTTGTGTTTATTGTAATTAATACGATTTAATGAATTTGACAAGTTGAGCTCATCTATTTTGTAATAATTTGATGTTATCTTTGAAGTTTCAAAAACTTGAGCAAGCTGTCAAAAACAATTTTCTATCCATTTAAATAACATTTTTGTGGAAGCTTTAAAATGTGAAAAATCTTTGGAAGCTTTCAAATTTCTCCGTAACCTTTAAGTTTTGATTTTCTGAAATAAAAAATGTCTGAACACTTTATGAAGTCAAAAGATGTTTTTCAAAGACACAGTAAATTACCGATTTGAGGTTCATAATTATGAAATATCTTTTAAAGCAATAAGAACTACAGTTTAACTTCCATAATATTAATAAACTCTATAAGTCGAATATCTCCATAACTCGAACCTTTTCGCTGGATAATGGTGATTTGAGTTAGGGAAGTTTGACAGTATTAATTTTATTTTCTTAAGATATTGGGAAACCTTTTAAAACATACAATTTTCGAAAGGAAGCGCATGTAAAAGTTATTTCCTGTTTATCTCTCAGAAGCAGATAAAAGTTCTCAAATACCTTGGGTGGATATGCCACAGTTTCTAAAAAAATAATAAAAAAAAGAAAAGAACATTCTTGGCAAACTTTAACAAAACGCCGAAGAACAAAAAGCGAAAAAATGTAAAAAATAATAATAATAATAATAATGATAGGAAACCGAGCGCACATTTCATGATATTCAAATTAGAAATCGTCTGAAAAAGAAATAAAGACGCAAAAACAAATGAGGAAAAGAAGCGAGTGATGCGAGCGGAACAAGTTTGAGGAGTTGAGCTGTTGTTGCTGCTGTGGTGGGTGAGGGGGATTTCAAATGCATGAAGCTCGCTGATATGTTTACCTTTAATATCACGCAACAAACAACAAAGTTTCGCCAGGTGGGCGAAAACTTTTCCATTTAACATTTTGGTCGGTTTTCCATTTCCCTCGCTCTCGCTCTCCCATTCTCCCTCTCTCACTCTCCCACTCTCACTCTTATTTTATCTCTTTGTCTAGCTGATGCTCAGTTCGCGCCATTTGGCGGTCAGGCGTATGGAGCTCAGCCTGGATTCATCGGAGGAGGTGGCGCTGGACGTGGACGCCAAGGGTCCGTCTCGAGGGCGAACACGAACGCCTATGAGCGCCAGGTGGACTTTGGCAACAATGTTGAGTATACGCAGGGTCTGTCCAACTCGCGGGCCGTGACGCGCCAGAACGGACAGCGCGTTGTCTCCGACAGCCAGGCGCGCACTCGGGATGTGGATCTCGGGGGTCTGCAGATCGGAAACACGCTGACGCGCACGCGCACCAATGCGAATGGCGCCGTTTCCGGCGGCGTTGCGAACCAGTTCCGCGTGGGCAACCTCGGCCTAGGCGCCTCCCTCTCGCCCGACAATCTGCGCCAGGGATTCGGCCTGCAACGCGGCGCCGATGGCAACGCGCGCCTCGGCCTGGGACTGCTCAGTCTCGACCTGGACAACAATGTGCAGCGCAGCAACAGCCTCGGCCAGGCGGAGGTCAATGCCCAGGGCAGGGGAGCACGCGTTGGCTCCAACAGCAACTCGAATACAAACACCCAGCAGTTTGGAGGCGTCAATGTCAGGGAGACGGTGAGCAACTCCAATGCCTATGGACGCACCCGCAACGGACAGACATCGGCCAATGCCGGCGGCTTTGGCGGCAACGCGCTCACCCAGGGCGCCACCTACGGCGGCTTCCCCCGCCAGCGTCGTGCCCCGCAGCAACGTGTCTACCAGCAGCAGCAGCAGCAGCCACTTGTCTCCGCCAATCGCCGCCAGCTGCGTCGTCCCAAGCGTCGTGCTCAATTCGTGCCATTTGGTTACCCGCAACAGAACTACAACAACTTTGGCGGCGGCTTCGGCGGTTTTGGCGGTGGCAACTTCCAGAACACGGAGCGACCACGTCGCCAGTTCGGACGTCCCAGCAATAACTTTAACTTTGGCTTCCCGCAGCAGCAGCAAGGTGGCAATAAGCGCGGCCAAGTGCAGTCGACTGGCAACGCCGGCGCTCAGGGTGGACCCGGGTTCAACCAGCAGGCGGGCAGCAACAACTTCGCCAACCAGAACGCGGACGGATCCCAGAACGGGGGCAGCAGCAGCATCGGCTCCAATCTGGCCCAGGACGGCAGCAGTGGACAGGTGAGCTCCGCTAACACGAACCAACAGAGCGGACCGGGCTCGCAGTCGAATGGCGCCCAGTCGCAGGCGCTGAACTTCGATGCCCAGGGTCAGCAGGCGTCCAGCTCAAATGCGAATACGCAGCACACGCGGGATGGCGACAGGGAGACCATTGGCTCGAACAGCGGCTCGACGGCAACCAATAACAATGCCGGCGGCAGTTCGACGAACATCGCCAACACGGACACCCAGGTGGTCAGGGATGGCAACCAGCAGACGGTCACCTCCGGTGCCAACAGCCAGTCCATCTTCCAGGGCAATCAGGGCCAGGGCAATGCGGCGGCCAACACTGCGGCCAACATCAGCTCGCAGCTTGGCCCGAACGGCTCCGTTACCAACTCGGCCTCGAGCAGCGCCACCGCCACCGCAACGAACGGTCAGTCGGCCAATGCCAATGCCAATGCCAGCGCCGGAGGACGCGGAGGCAATGCAGCCGGATCTGGTGCCAATGCAGCCGCCAGTGGTGGAAACAATCGCAATCGCGGCGGCGCCAACTCCAATGCCAATGTCTTCGGTGGCTTTGGCTTTGGCCGTTAGTTGAACACATTTTACTTTAACTGGTTTTTTTTTTATTTGATGGTCACTCTAATTTTACCTTAATTCTTTTTTTTTATTGACAACGAATCACTTTAAGCACCTGAATAAAATGTATTTGTTAATTTTATATGTGATTTGCACCAAATGGGACACAATGGGACAATGGGACAAAGGTGGACAGAGCAATTCTCTGTTCATTTATGTCGAGTATTTTCCACAATTTCACTAATCACACTTACGCACAGTTTGTGGTTTATTTGTTTTTGTATTTTCTAAGTATATTATTCATTCCTTTTGACTCATATTCATTTTTAGTACACACAACATAAAAAAATCATTCTAAAACTCGTGATTTACATGTTTTGAAACCCAAAAACCATGGAATTAAACTGAAACAAACAATCGGTTCCGGTTCCAGTTCCGATATGTCCCGAAACAACTGTTTTGGTAAAAGGTTCCATTTCGGTTCTTCTTTCGGTCCTGGTAGTAGTACCGCTACGTATTGGCTTTTTATTTGATAAAAAACAAATATATTTAAACATATACATATTGCTCATTTACTAGAAGAGTGACATATCTCAAAAAATGGCGTTTCGAGATAAACGCATTTAAAGTTTTCAAGTGCCGCCTGTGTTTTTTGAAAAGCGGCCAAACTTGTAAATTAGAGAAAAAAAAACTTAGCTATATGAAACATAAAGAATCTTTTCTAGTCAACGATTGCATTGCAACTGATCTATACGGTTCCTTTGAGTTAAAAAAGTCGAATCGTTGGGATTGAAAAAACGACATATACTCTTCTCACACTCTCGGTTTTAAAGATAGGATGATGAAATTTTTACACAACATAGATTGTCACATTGCGAACATTTCTGCATCATTAACTCAAAAATCGTGTTTTTCGACTTGTGTCACTCTTCTAGTAAATGAGCGATATGTTAACACATATGTATGTATTACTTTTCAGTATTTTTTTTTTAATTTAAAGCCAAATTATAACAGAATACAACTTAAATTTTATAAGGCAATGCACCGAAACCGTACCGGTGCAAACGTTTCAGTTTTTTATACTTTATAAAAAATGTATTTCGGTTTCGGTTTCGGTTTATTGCTTAAACACATAATCAAACTATACCATTCATCAGTCATAGGAGCAGTTGTTCGAAAATTAAGATCGTGTATGAAAATTGCTGAAGCCATGTGGGATTGATTTTAGTTCCAGAATCCCTGATCTTTACACAAGTTTAATACCATACAATTTAGAAGAGTGAGTGAGAACACTAAGCAAATAACCTATAGAGAACCCATCCTATACAACTAAAATGTCACAGAAAAAATGCTTGCGAAGCGTCCACAGCGAAGTGTTACCGATCTGGCAATATTGTTATAGTGGAATTTATAAGAGAAGCGATTTTATTTTTGGGGCCGTTGCTTGCGAAAATAAAACATGTGAAATATGAAATACCCTCTACCCTTAAAACTTTTAACCCACATTATTTTATTCAAAACAACACCCTTAATTTTTATAAATTACACTCGAACAATATTGCCAGATCGGTAACACTTCGCGGTGGACGCTTCGCAAGCATTTTTTCTGTGACATTTTAGTTGTATAGGATGGGTTCTCTATAGGTTATTTGCTTAGTGGTGAGAATGAGTGAGTTTCAATGCATAATTTTTTTTTTAATCATTTTATTCAAGAATCCCTCAATAAACAAGCATCAGATTATTATGTTAGTATAATTTATCAGCCAATGAAACTAGTTCTTACTAGAAAATCCAATCAATTTATCGAAATAAACTCATCTTTTAGTTAATATAATCAGTTTCATAAGTTTATGGAAACTAATTTATTATATTATCAAATGAAGGTCGTTTTTACTAACAAGTCAATAATCCATCAATAAAGAAACTACGTAGCTCTATTAAGTGAAGTGATGTCTAATGAAATCACGAGAAAACTAATCTCTTTGTTTAAGATAATAGCTAAAAAACATTTTCTTAGTAAACACCACAAATGAGTCGGAACTGGTGGGTTCATATGAACGTTAGCATTCCAAATCACTTTACCATTTATGTACATATCTTCTTATACATTGGAAGAAAAGCCACTTTTTAGGTTAACAAATAATAATTCAAAAACAGCAAACACAAAATTCCTCTTACCTTATCATATGTATATTTAAAGAAATGTTAATAAGTTTACTTTTTGTACAAACAACTCGTTCACAAGCTAGTTCAGCCCTGGCAGCAATTAAAAGTTCCACAAAACGATTGCACACTTTTAGGCAGCAACATTTTGATCGAATTCTTTTTCTCTCCGTCTCTATCTCCATCTCCATCTCCCTCTCTCAGTGCGCTATCGCGCTCAGCAAAAAGTGCAACAGCAGCATTGGCGTCCGCGATCCTTGAATCTCAGCTCCGATGCGGATCAGCTGGAGAATCCTTACATCAATCGATCGTCGCGTCTGGAGGATCTGCAGCCCAGGGTCAACACCTCGATCGACGCCTTTGGAGACATCGATGCGGGTCAGCGTCAGGGCAGAACGATTAGCCTGATAACCGATTGGTTTAACAGCCTTTTCGGCTCCTGCGTCTCGCCATGCAGCTTGGAGGCCTATCAACAGAATCGTTGCTGCGAGACTTATGTGATTGGACCTCCCCAGACTTGCTGTGCCGTGGGACCGGTTTTGCCTCCTCCTCGACCGCCGCCTAGACCACCACTTCCTCCACCACTTCCGCCACTACCACCACCACCGCCTCCAAGACCACCTCTACCACCACCAACTCCACCGCGCTTTCCTCAGCCATATCCGCTACCCGGTCCACTGCTGCCCAACAGACATACACCCATTATGATGATGGCCGTGCCCATTAACTGCTGCACGGTCTGCACCTACACCTACTATGGACCGCCGCCCTGTGGCCGGTTCAATACCAACGATAACAAACGGGTCACCGTCTACATTCCCCCTCCCTACTACGGTTAGCTCCCCTCCTCATCCCTCCTAATCCCTCCTCATCCCTCCTCACCACACCTCACTCGTTGGAGCGGTAGCTGTTAAACGCCTACTGTAAATGTCCTAGCAACATATAGATTGTAAGTTTTCCCCTCTCTTTTTATTAATCTGTCTCTCTCTTTCTCTGTCTCTTCATCTCTATCTGTCTATTTGCTTTGCTTGTCAAAAATAAGCCAAATAAAGCCAGCACAAAGTCGGGCTATAGTTGGCAGTGGGAGAACCAAGGGTTAATTCCTTGCCATACTATTGAACTTTTCCCTAAGAATTTTCTTAATTTTGAAATTTCAGCTCATATAGTAGATCCTTGTTATTAATTTTTCTAATCTAATATAATTATTTATTATCTTCTTTTTTTTTAATTCACCAAAAATATCGACAATGATTACAATTATATACTATATGTAAGATTTAAATTTAAGTTAAAGTGGATATCTGAAAAGTATAACAAATATTTTTTAAGCGATTTTAGATTTACCAAAGAATATTGACAACAATAAAATTCATATTTTTTTCTAAAAAAAAAATGTCGTCCTCAATTCCATTCTGATTATAAATTTTGAAGCCACTCTAAACTATTTAGTCTAGATTCTACTTTAACCTGACCTTAAGGTATGATTCATCTGAATGAATTTTTTGCGAACAAATTTGGACCTGTCATATAATATTATATTCATATGTTAGCTTATTTGTAGTCTTATGATTTACTTTGAAATCAATGTTGTTCTGCATTTTTGTCTGCCGCCCAAAAGTATGCATTGGCAAAATGGTGGCAAATGAAATTTCTTAGAAATCTGCAAACATTGGTGAGAGAAATCGCAGATCGTTGTGTCCCATTTTGACAATATTTACTCCTTTGTTGTGCTTTTTATAAGGGGAAAATGCGACCAGTTGCCTTTGTGTGTCTGTGTGTGTGTGTGTGAGTATGTTGTATGTGTTGCTGTCCGCTTTGTGTGCACGTAAGGACAGTGGAAATTTATAACAAAACACAAACACAGGTCTCTGACAGAGTCGCTGGCTGTCTCTACACACGACACGACACAGCACGACAGGGCTGTAAAAAAGGGGAGAGGAGACGAGAGGAGAAAAGGAGTGGGGGCACAGGATACGTCACGTCAGTGGCACAACAAAGCTGATAACTGCAGGCACTGCGCCAACGTCGTCAGATTGTGATAAGCGCGCTGAAATACAAGACAGGAGAAAGTGGAGGAGGAGAAAGAGAAGAGAAAGAGGAGGTGGAGGTGAAGCAAGTCCCCAGCGAGACGGAAGCAGAGCCCAACACATCGCGCGCCTTTGTCATTTCTCATAATGTTAATTTATATTCAGTTCAGTCTAAGCAAATAGCACAAAAAAAAAACCACATGCCGTGCACAGTGACAGCCGGGTATGTAAGGACACAGGAAAGAGAGAGATAGAGAGAGGAAGAGAGCGGCAGAGAGGCCTATGTGGAGTCCCCTCGCTCTCGCTTAGTAGTAGAATTGCTGCTGACGACGACGTGCTGGCGTGGCAGCCACAAAGCGACGTTCGCCGAATACCTCCTGTCCGGGTGCAGCGCCATCTGTGGCCGAGTAGAGCAGCAGGGGAATCTCCTCAACGCTCGTCTGCTGCAACTGCGCCGAATTGCGGACACCGGAACGGACCAGCTCATTGGCGGACAGGCGACGCGTTGTGGCGCCACCAGCAGCAGCATCGGTGGCAACAGCTCCCTCCAACAGCTGACTGTCGTCGTTCTCGTTCTGCTGCAATGGCTCGTCCTCCGGAGCCTGGGACACCTGAGGCACCACAATGGCATTGCCGACGGAAACGGCGGCATCATCACTGTCATTGACAGTGTCACCAGAGATGGAACCTGCCTGCAGCAGTGCCTCGATGTTCTCCACATTCGAGAGGCCGTTGATCTGCAGCTGATCGTGCAGTTCACTGGGAATGGCGATGGCCTGGACATCCTTGTGTCCGGAGATGCCATTGGGCGTTGGAATGAACTGCACATTCTCTGGGATCTGATCCGTGGGATACACTGGCACCAGCTCGGCCTCATTGTCGTTCTTCGACTTCAGCAGGATCAGCGAAATGGGCACGATCTTCTTGAACTTGAGCAGCACCAGCTTCTTGATCGCCACAGCGCCCGGAAAGACGCGAGTTTGAGCTCCATGTGGCTTACCAGCAGAAACGAGAGCACGCTGATGGTGGTGCTGGTTATAGCGATGATTCCTGGACCGATGACCAGGCACATGACGAGCTATGGAAACAGGCAGAAATTAACACAAACTACCCAGAAAATTAAAAATATTTTAAAAAATGCTTACCATCAATGAGAACAACCAAAGCAAGGCCGATTGCCAGCAGAGTAAACAACTTAATTGCCATATTTTCAAATGAAATTTCAATGCCAATTCTGATTCTAAATCTAACTAATGATTGCGATCTCCTGTTCTGTTCTGTTCCCTCTTCTGTTGTGTCGCTGGGCGAGCGCGTCTATTAAATGGTTCAGCAGGTGCCTTGGCAAACACATTTTATACATGAGGAACGAGAGATACAAATGTATCTTTCACTCGCAAATCGTAAAATGACAAACAAAAGGTATAAGGCAAAAAAAAAAAAACAAAAAAAATTAGCGCTAAGAACTAAATGAAAACAGCGCAAAAAAAAGAAAAGAAATGGCGAGATCTCCGACTATCTTCAACATTATTAAACTATGCAAATGCAAATCCAGTCGCTAAACTGATTTATGCTTTGTCAATGATCCCACTGGATTATGGACTATCCATGCAGTTCAGGGGAGCTGCTGGCCAGCTGCTGCATTACCCTGGCCCCAAATGGAACCACAATGAATCAGATCAAGTCCGACCCAGCCAATCGAAGGCGTAGAATTTGCATTTCAGGTCGTCGTCGTCGAGTTCGGAAAGTTACCCATTGTTTTTGGGTCAAAAGTGAGATTCGCCACAAGTCGAGGGGCAACTTTTTAGCCACATCCATAATGGTCAACAGGCTAGCTCCATGTATTTATCATTGTCCGCTGTCTGGATAAGGCCAATCCCCAACTCATGCCAAAGTTCAGCCCAGAGTTTCATACATATATAATTTTTGTTGTTTTTATCTTCAACTTTTCTCTTAGCTCATGTTCTCATTTGGGAATCGCAACACATCGCTTGCCATTCGCCCCATTATTTCGAGTCGAGTTTTTAGCCCACACGCCTCGGGTAGCCATCCATCTATCTACCTATCCATCTATCTATCTATCTACCTATCTATCCATCTATTTATTTATACATTCCACATAAATAACGCATTTTCCATGTGTTATGGCTCTGGTTTCAATGCATTTTCATAGTTATGCTTATTCAAGACAAAAGATAACTTGACTCACAAGAGTCGTTATCAAGAGAATTCCAAAGACATTTTATTCAACATTGAATAGAATCTATTTTTAATCATACTTATTTAAAGGGGCAGATGATTGTTATTATTAATAAAAACTTTATTTTATATTTTGATAAGTTTGGCAGAGTTTAACAGAAAAACTAAAAATACAAATTTTAGGAAATTGTGCAGAACATTAAAAAAGAGGTTAATACAATTCAAATTTAAGTGGAATGCAGAGGCAAAATATAGTTCTTTAAATAGAAATGGTAAAGAAAACATGGGGAACTTAAGGTTTTTGCGAAAAATATTGAACCACACACCTTAAAGTGAAAAGGAGCTACATATTTAATTATCTATCTATTTTCAATTTTCACTCCAGAGAAGTAATGTAAATCACAAAAGAGAATCAGCTTAGTCTTGAAATCTTAGAATTGACTTAAAGTTAATCGAGTTGTTGATGTATCTCCAAATAAAACCAATAAATTGAGTTTCCCCAAAAGAAAAAAAATTAAAAGAAAACATAATTATTAATACATTTCCTAGTGGAAATTCATTTTGATCAAGGTTTGGCTTCTGATTCCAATCTATATTTGAAAAATATAAAATTTTAATATAATTTTACATTGTAGGTAAACTGTTTATAAATAAATAAATAAATAAATAAAATTTTAGATCTCAAGTTTTCACTTGCAACCAACTTCTTATGTCATAATTAGAATAAAAACTACATTTAAGCTTGATTCTGCAACGGCTCTTTTTATTGTAAAAAAAAACACACCAAAATTAACAAAAATGTTGGCTTGTAAAATCGCTAGGTCAAAGTTTTACCAACTTTAAACTTTCAAAACTTGGCCAAGGCTTAACAAATTTTTAGGCGAATTGTCATTTTGATCATGGTTTGATCGTTCTGTCCCTCAAGATATCGAGTTTTAAGCAAAGGCGATCCTTAACTTTTCCAAAAGTTAAAATCCTAAGACCTAACATTTAATCATATTCTCTTGTCATAATTAACTTAATTCTGCAAATGAACTACGATGAACAAACTCCAGTGAGATGTAGATTTTTTGTAAAATGGTAAAAATAAAATATCGAAAATCGCTTTTAGAAAATAAAGATGTCGATTTTTCGATGTATTTTTAAAAGAGTTTATCAGCTTAATTTTACGGTTTTTGAAGTAAATTAATTGCAAGCCGTCTTTTGTAATAAGAAGCAGATATTAATAAGTATCGAAACTTTCTTTAAAAATAAGAACAATTGAAGCTATTGATGGAAACAGATTTAAAATGCTGTCAGTCGTGAAGTAATATTATAGTTAAAGTCATTAATTATCGACTGATGTTAAGTGATCTATGGTTGGCATGCTGCCAATCAGCTGCACACAGATCGTTGCCCTGCTCCTGCTTTCACTTCCAGGTCCCAGAGGGCTGTCAGTTGCCACTCCTCTCTCGGGCTGGATACCTGCTGCGATTTATTTGTGTTTATGTGCTAGCACATTTTATTTTGGCCTGTTATTAGAGCCACGTCAATGATTAACGTAACATTCGTTTGGCTAGCGTCGGGATGGGAATCTTCATCTGCTGTTGAAACTTAAAAACAGAAAATACTTGTGGCCTATTTTGAGGGACATAAACCAATTTTTTAATAACCAAATTATGCAAAAGAAAACTGAGAGAACTGAAAAACAACGAGGCGGACGCAATATGTTCATTAGCTGCCCGGCAAGGTTGGGCCTGGGCTTAGCCCTGGCTCTTAACTTGGCTTTGACGGTGGGTTTGGGCCTGGAATTGCAAAAAGTGCCTGCCTTATGCTAATGGAAATCCATAAAAAGAACACATAAATACTCATTAGTAGCGTGCGAGTGTGAGTAGATATGACTGTGAGTGTGTGTGTGTGTGTGTGTGTGTGTGTGTGTGAGTGTATTTCTGTCTCGAGCCACAGAAGAAAGTTGCTGCCCGGATTGTCGTCGTCGGGTCACGACGCGTCGGGGTCAAAGTGTTAGAAAGTTATTGGAAAGTTTTTATTTAATTTCTGTTCTTTGTTGTTTTTTATTATTTGAGAACCTTGACGAGAATTGTCCAAAAAGTAGAACAAACGATTATCATCCGATTTCCATTTGAATTGCTTTTCTTATAAACTAATAAACTTGTTCTCAATGCGAATCGAGTATTTTTTCAATTAGCCAACAATTTTCGATAGCTTGAAGCCTCTAAAAGATTACTTCGGGCGATTTGAGCTTTCAAATTAAATTGATCGAATAACTAGGTAGCTCAAATTAATTTAATTTGTTTGAAATATAATTATACGATTTCCAAACTTAGCGTTTTAAAATGTCTGAATCAGACTAGCTTCGAAATTTATCTCACTATTTTTAGGTGTTTTTTATTAGCTTTTGTGGACCAGTAGATTTGTGCTAAGATACATTTTCCAACATTTTTAATTTGTTCCATTACAATATATGCAGAAAAATAAACAAAAAATATAAAACCAAAACATTAATAATTAAATGAGTAACAACCAAATATTAAAAAAGAAACCGTCGATTATAAAATTATCTCGATTATGTTCTCAGTTTTCTCGAATTAATTGATTGAAATTAAATTTTCAAACAACGCACAGTTAAATATCACGGAAACTAGGTAACGAATCGTCAATTATTTTATGTTTCTAATGTTTGATGTTCTTATTAAGTGAGTAATACAACAATTATAACTGTTTACTTTGTGTTTCTCCAGGTAAATCGCTTTTTGCCAACTATCTATTTTTTTTTTACTGATTTTCAAATTTGATGTAAAACTAAAAAAAATCATGTTATTTTATGTTTCCCATATTTTCAAAATATGTTCTTTGATTATTTCTTAACAGATTTCAAAAATGTTAGCTGCCCGTTTTGGCCTCTTTTTTTGCTAGAGGTAAAAAAGGTTAAAAAAGACATGGTTCCAAAAATGGAGTTGCGTTCATCAAGGCATAAGAAACCAAGGCATCCGTGGAAACCTGTTGCTACGTTACTGTTTCTTTAAGATATATGATTTATATTTTTGACTCTGTAATGTTTTGGCTGACAATTAGTTTAATATAATAGCTTTAAAATGGCATTTTAATTCGATTGCTTACCTGAGAACCTCTGCCAAAGTCGGCTTTTAATATTTAGATACAGGTACAGGATGTACCAAAAATCTACTAATTATGTTGGCGTACAAATAGTCAAGCATCTATTCACAGACAAATGTTGAATCATTATCGCCACAGATAGGCATAAATCTTATTCGGACACGTGCATATTATCAGGTCCGATTTGATCCAAATTTGGTCTTGATGTACTTAGCAAACCACAGAATCATAATATGTCAGATTGGTTGAGATAGCTCAAACGAATTGTAATCAATATATAAACAAACAAAAAAATTAATTAAATATAAATATTTTTATTTTTAATTTTTGTGGAAAATAATTTAAAAACAAAAAGAAATTTAAAAATTCTACAAATGTTGAAAATATTTTTTTGCTACCATTAAATTGGCTTTTTTTCACAAATTTGAACTTTGACAGCCCATAAATAAGCATGTAGAGGGCGTGGCACCGTTATTCAACACTTATTTCATAGGTTCATATATCATATGCCACTAAAATTATTCGATTATCTCATTTGGTTCAAAAGCTATGATTTTTGCAACCTAAAAACTCACTGTGCCACTGTGCAAAGTCCGCTAAATAGCGTTCAATCCGTGGTCCAATCTCCAATTTTGATTCCATTTGCCGGAAGGAGTATTGTCACTCTTATAGTACAACACTTAGTTGTTACTAGCATTAGATAAAAACTGAAATGTACTTTTATTTATTAAGTCAACTTAACCCAATTATCATAACAAATAAATGGAAATAAATATAATAAATAATAAATAAAAATAAATCGCCAAGTTTGGTTGCTCTAACTCTTATATAATAGTTTTGGAGATGTCTGTATTAAATGAGACGCACAGACATTGTCCAAAATTCAACAGTCTCTATATCTGGGCTCAGTATTTTCACAATAGAATTTGTTTTAAAAACATCAAATTTTAGATTTATTTATTACCATTTAAGAAAATTTAGTTATTATATTTGGTGAGTTTCAGTATCTTGATAAAATTTTTTGTTTAATGTCGATATGACACAGTATAAACAATAACAAGAATTTTCGTGTAATTTTCAAAATGTTATTATTGCAAGTGCGAAAAAAAATTGACTCTGAGCAAAATTTTAAAGAAAATTAACAAGTTCAATAAATTTACATGTGTATAATATAAATATGTAAATTTAGTAAAAATTTTATAGAAGTAAAATTTAGATGAACATTTTTTGTTTTATACCTTTAATAAGGTAAAATACAAAAAAAAATTAAACTGATTTAATTTAAAAAAAATCGAAAATATATTGAACTAGTTCCGATTTAAGAAAATAAGAAAAGTCCAACAACTTACATAAAAATTTGCAATACATTTCGTACATACTTAAGTACCAAAAATATTTATTTTTTTTCCTATTTTAATATATTTATTTCAATGATTTGACGAAAAAAGAGGCGTATATCCAATGAAATTAAATTCGTGTTTTCGGAAATCTGAATATCATTCAAATGAATAATTCTGTTCAACTGAACTTGTTTAGTTACAAGAGATCTATGGGATAAGATAAAGTAACATCTAACGATTGGTTTGAAAATAATTCCTGGAAGAAGCCTTGCAAGCAGCTGAACTAGTTCCAGTTCAGCTGAGGTCAGTCAGTTGGGTGACCCCCAAAGGTGACCCGAGCGGTCAACATACGCCAAATTGATTTACCGGTCAACGGAAAACGGTCAACAGACGTTCAGATCGCTATGATGATGAGATGAGCACAAGCAAGAAGTCAGAGACAACAGAATATAGCAGATAGAATCTCTCGCTCGCTCTCACTCCCTTTGCCGGCTAGCGTTCTCTCGCTCTCACTCTCTCTGTTGCTCTCGCTCTCAGCTGGCGCAAGAACTTGCTGCTCTCTTGGCCAAATTGTAGCTGGAACATAAAAAGCTCGGGTCGCCGCGCACGCTCAAACAGTTGACCAAACGAGACGTCTGTCTGTGGACGAGCGAAGCGAACGGAGGCGCAAAGCGAAAACAATCAAATATCAACAACAACAACAACAACAACGACCACTTTAACTGTGTGTGTGTGTGTGAAAGTGTGTGCGAGTGAGAGTGTGTGTCTGTGTGTGTGTCTGTTGCACAGGTGCCTAAAGTCCCGTAACCAGACATGGCCAAATCTATGGCTCTGTGCCTAACCCTGGTCCTGGCCCTGGCCCTGACCTTCGTCCAGGCTGACGTTCAGGTCAAGGCCGCCACAGCCCCCGCCCCCATTCCCGTCGAGGTCAAGGAGATGCCACAGATGGCAGCCATCGAGCAGTCCACGGAGTCGCCCATTGCGGACATGGCGCTGATTGGTAGGCAATCCCAACCGACTCCAATCAATCCCCAGACAATCTAATGTCTAATGTGTTTTTAACATCTTTTTTTTCATGTGTTTCCCACTTTTTTTTCTGTGCATCTGTGTGTGTGTGTCTCGTGTATGTGTGTGTGCGTCTGTGCAGAGGATGCACCGATGGTGCCCAAGATGCCCACCGAGAAGCCACCAATGGCAGCCACAGCCAGTCAGCCCTCATCTTCCCCAGCCAGCTTGGAGCAACCTCAACCGCAGGCGAATGAGAAATCGACCATCAGCCATCAACCCCACACCGTGGCCGACTTTATCATTCACCCATTGATCGCCTTCAAGCCACGCCAGGGAGCGCTCGACGAGCTGCAGGCGGCACAGGGCAAACAGGCAACCCCAGCTGGATCGGGATCGGGCAGCACAGCCACATCGCCCAGCACTTGGCTGTTCGGCATGAATCCCGGCCAGGGCTTGGGTTCGTCTTTCTCGACGCTGGCCGGTTCCGTTTCCGGTTGGTTCAACGATCGTCTGGCTGCTGCCGGACAACAGCTGCCCGGACTGCCGGGACTCGTGGACACTCCGGTGCGAGACAGCGCCAGCACGAGCAGCACCACAAGCACCACCCAGCGCCCCGACATTGTCGTGCGCGTCCAGCAGCGTCCCAACAGGAGACGCATCACAGGAGGTGGCAACGGAAATGGCAATGGCAATCGCAATGGTAATCGCAACGGTAACAAGAATAAGAACCGCAATGGCAACGGAAATAACAATCGTGTCCAGCGTCCAAATCGTTTCAACAATCGCCTGGATTCATTGGAGTCGGATGAGTACGATGACGATTACTTCAATGGCAATCGTTACCAGGACGAGTTCGAGTTCGATGACGATGAGCAGCAGGACGACCAGGAAGAGGACGAGCAGGAGGCGGAGGTCAATGCCAATGCAGATGATCAGTCCCTGGAGCAGGCCGACGATGAGGAGGACGAGCAGCAGCAGCCGGCCAAGCGTCGTCGCGTCACCCAATCCTCGACAGCGCTGCGCCGCAAGCCGCAGTCACATCCAGCTTCGTCGTCGTCGTCGCAGCGTCGTCAGCTGACGCAGCAGACGAGACGTGGACAGCCGCTGGCATTGCTGGAGCAGGCGGAGGAGGAAGAGGAGGATGACGATGTGGAGCAGGAGACGGAGGACGATGACGAGGATGTGGATGTGGATGTGGAGGAAAGCGAGGAGAACTACGCTCCCGTCATCTACACTCAATCCTCCCGCAAGTCCCAGAGTCAACCTGGCTTCATTCAGAACGGACAACAGAGCCTGATCAATCAGCTGCGCCGATTCACCTTCGGCCAGACTCCCGGTGAACTGGGCAACAAGTTGCGCAAGTCCCAATCCCAATCCCAGTCGCAGTTCAGCCAGAGTCCCTCTAGAGCTGGAGCTCGTCGGCCCCAGCAGGCGACGCTGCTGGTGAACCGCAATGGTCAGACAGTGTATGTAGCACCCGAGCTCTTGGATCTGGCTCCCGGCTATCCTGGCTTTGGCTATGCGCCAGCTCCAGCTCTAGCTCCAGCTCCCGTCAGGAAGCAGCAACGCGTGCCCGCCAGCTCCTACCCACAACCCCCTCTGACCGTGCCCGTGCGTCGCAAGGGGCGTCCCACCCAGTACATTACCATTCCCTGGAGTCAGCTGGGCTTGTCCCCGCCAGATCGTCAATCCGTGGTCGCTCTGGCCGAGGGCATTCAGTCGCAGCCGCTCATCCTGAACATTCCCGAGAGCGCCATCAGCTCCGTGCCCAGCGCCAACAATGGCCAGAAGAAGAAGAAGCGTCCCACGATGACCGCAGCAGCGGTTCCCCTCTTGGCCGACGCCTCCCTCATGGACATCTTCCAGCCACCACAGATTCCACCCTCCCGCACCGGCTCCAGCTCCAACTCCAACTCCGGTTCCGGATTCAACGTGGCCAAGCCAAAGCCCAAGCCCAAGCCCGTGCTGATCGCCGCCAAGCCAGTTCAGGCAGGAGGCTTGTTGCCCACCCGCATTCGTCCCGGCACCATTGTGGAGAAGGCACCCGCCATGGAAAGCTCCCCCTCTCCGGCAGCTCAGGCCGAGCAGCAGCAGCAGCAGCAGAAGGAAACCCCCGCAGCCATGGACGCAGCGACTGCCGTCAATGGCAACGCTGAGATGCCCCAGATGGAGATGGAGATGGAGGGAGCTCAGTCGCAGCCAGAGCAGGAGTTCATCATTGTCGGGGAGGACAACGAGCCCGGACTGTCGCGTCATGTGCAGCCCGCCTATGGCGATGCTCGCTATGTCTCCTATGGCGACTTCCAGCCCTACTTCGACCTGGTCCATCAGAATCGCCGCTTTGCCCTGCGCAAGGTGGGACGTGCCCTCCAAGCGGAGTCGGCGGCGGAGGCGAAGGCGGAAGCGGACGACGACACGCCCATTTCCCAAGACTAGTTGTAAATTCGAGAGAGCAAACTGAGAATTGAAAATTGAACAAAGAAAATACGAAACATACAAAAATAACCCAAAAATGAATTTCAATCAAAAATAGTGCAAAAAAAAAAGAATAAATTTTTTTTACATTTTTTTTTTGTTGTTGTTGTGTGTGTGTGTGACAGACCAAAAAAAACAAAGAGACGAAAAAAAGAAACCCAAGACAAAATGCTGTTAACCCCTTGTGAACCCTGCCCCCAAACAAAAGAATAGAAAGATACTAGCATCTTTCGCATTAATACCAAGCAGTATTTTCTTTTTTTTCTGCCTTTTTTTTAATGTGCTATTCATGAATACTAATCATAATTAATTCCGTCGATCGTCGTGCATTGACCTGGCCCGCAACTCTTGCATATTAATGAGGCTCGTGCGCTTTGACCGATTTTAGATTGGACAGGTTCGATAGAAAGTCACAGTTCGGGTCAGAAATTGAAATGTTGATAGAAAGACAGAATTTATAATAGAATCGATGCTGTGCCTAATTCTAGGAACTAGTTATACTAATCACCTAACGGTAATATTCTTAGATATTTGCATATGATGTTTCGAATTTCAAAACAAAGCTAAGCCCAGAGATATGAATGAAATGCGACAAAGAAAACGCAGATATTGTTTTGCCTCCTGTCATAGCTGTCAGCTTGACGTTGCAAGTCTCATAGCAATGAGCTGTATACAGACAGCATTTGAGCTGAGTGATTTCAGCTTTCAGTCAGTGTGATTCCGTTGATATCAATTGCACAGCGGCTAGTGGATTATCGATTATAAAACATTTACAAATATCGATAAATGCAATCGATCAGCAATTTCTAGGCGATAACAATTGCAATTGCCAATAACAAATAGAAAAGTTCAAAAATATTGGCACAGTTTTAGGAGCTAAATAATCACATTTAATTTAGGTAAACGTAATCGATACTTGCAATAAAAGAGTTAGGCCCGTTTTTTCAATGTCTAAATAAAGAGTTTGATAACTGTTGAAAAGAGAAAAATGTATAGGAATTAATGTCAAATTTGAAGCTATATGTTTAATTGCATTTATATGTACATTGAAAAAACGGACCTTATTAGAGTTATATTCCAAAAACGATTCTAGATTTTCAAATTTGATACGTATTGCCCAGTTCTAGGGGCTGAATTATCACTTTCCACTTAGCGGACAGCGTCTCAGATTTTGCATTGGTCTACAGCACACACACACACACACACACACACAGTCCCACATTCACAGATAAAAAAGAAAAGACAACAATAATTGCGAAGCTTTAGCTTTACCTGGAGGCAACTACCAGAGAAGCAGTCAATCATTGGGCACCCACTTGCCGCATGATAATGTAAAATGGAACGAGAAGCTGACAGCCTCAAGACACTTGAGCTTGAGTTTGAGTTTGGATCTTGGACATGGCCTCCGGCCGACAACGAGTATGAGTATGAGTATGAGTTTGAGTACAGAGATGAGAATTTGCATAATCATTGCGAAGTGCGGCGAATTGTTAGAGCAATCAATGGGACAGTATTGGGCCGAGATGGGAGCACTTGGCGGAAAGACAAACGCCAGAAAGACGTTGACAACATCATTCGTCTCGGCCAGTTCAAGTCAGTTTTGGATGGATAGCCAGATATATTGTATGTTTATGTTGGATAGATGGATGGATGGCAAACCAGTTGATGATAGCTCCAACCTCAGCCTGGATGATGACAACTGTGCCCTCGGGCCACATTCTTCCACGGCAATTAATTATGCCATGTGATTACGGGGTGAATGATCAGTTAAGTGGTGGCAAGTGGCAAACCAGAGAGAGAGACAGAGACAGAGGTATATACGTATACGAGTAGATTCAATATGGCCAAAAACGAGCCACTTCGATTAACTGTAAATACTTAATATAGAAATTCATAATTCAAATTAATTTGGCTGCTTTGCATCTGCTTAAAGTTCAACTCTTGGCCTCGACCATCCAAGACCAAGTTGCCGCCACCTGCTAAGCCAAATTGGTTGCCTGATTCCATAGCTAATTTCCATTATGTACAAACAACAACAGCAGCAAATGGGGAAAAACATAAATGAAAGAAGAAAGAAAGAATAGCAAAGAACGACACAAAAAAAAAACTAAAAACTTGGCCCATTGTTTGGGCCCATTTCGTTTTGTTTGTTTGGTGCGTTGAACTTTCAACTTGGCCAAGCCTCAACATCTACTTCAACTTCAAGTTACCGACCAACTTTAAGTCTTTATTCCAAATTCTCTCTCGCATTGAATCAATTTATTAGACATTTGCCCATAGATGGACTTGGATTTGGACTTGGAGACTCAGACTCAGAAACACTCGTTTCAGCTTTCGAATTGGCCTTTTGCTTGACCATTTCCATCCATTCTTATTACCATTCACGGCATGTGTTTTGCAGTTCGTTTTGACATTTGACACCGTTGAACTTTTACCCTCCCTCCCTCCTTTCTGACTAACAGATAGACTAACAGATAGAAAGAGGGACAGCCGCAGCTGCGGCACATTTTTATGCTAATTTCTTTTAGAAATTTTTCGCAGTTTTCTTCAGCATTTCTCGATGAGGGCTGACTGTCTGTTGCTATGCGGATTTCGTTACTGTCAACCAACTTAACGGATATCTGGCCCTCTTTATTGCGGTAATGC
>JBAMBK010000185.1:0-26821 GCA_037043435.1 Drosophila suboccidentalis
TACAACTTCTTGATAATCAAAAGTTATTCTTTTTCGAAGTTAAAGGTGCAGTTATCAACTTATAATTATGATCAGCAAGAGAAATGTTTCAGAGCTGACTAGGTTGTAGTTATGGAGAGAACAATACATTAATCTACATATTCAGTACTTGATTTAAACTTTCTTATAATTATGTATCAAAAATATAAGCAAATTGTCATTTTAAATTTAACATTAACTTTTTTTTATTAATTTACCATATGTGTCTCTTTGAGTGTATATTTACTTTTCTAACAAGTAAGCTCAAAGCAGTATTGAATGCTTTAAGCAAAAAAATAAAACACAATTTTATGTAGTTGGCAACTCAACTGACAACTATCGCAAACAATTTATAAATTTCGCTTGAACAAACAATAGTTTATTCGGATGAAAGTAATATCTAGCTGAACGGCTCGTATTCTATTCATGCCTGTCTTCGCAGTATTAATCCATCATTCATTAATCCAGTAGATAAACAGTTGCACAGTATTTCCTTTCATAGTTTTTCAAGTGATATTCAAGGTAATTCAATTATAAATACATAACTTTAGCTATAAATATATTTTTTTAGCATGATAAGCTGACTAAATCAAACAATGTCTATGGTCTCTGTATGCCTGGCTTAACCAGGAACCAGAAACTCATTTCACATCTTTGTTGCAGTTCAAGTGGAAGTCTGCATTTCAGTTTGGAGTCTACTTTTCCTGGCTATTTGCACTCTTTATCTTGGCCATGACATGATTTATATGCAGCTTGTTTTATCTTCACATTGCACACAGACATTTCTTTATTTTGGTTTGCTTTAGTTTCGGTTTTCGGTTAAGCTATTACAAAGCCACCAGCGGTTTTACCTATACAAAAACTACATATTATTTAATATATGCATAGAAAGTGGACCTTAAATTTGCATTTACTGCCATTGGGTATATTTTAGCATGTATTCCTTAGACATTCAAGCGAAATTGTTATGCATTTCGACCACAAAGACCAATTGCCATGAGCGATTGTTAAGCTCTAACAGCAACACACGATCAGGTAGTATTTTTTGGACTATTTTTTTAGGGGGCAAAACTTTCGCTAATGCGTCGAGTTAAGTGCGAAAAAATTGCCGGTAACTTTGGCTTTGGTTCACGTGCGACACGGGCGTGAGAAAGTTGCATAGAATTTTAGGCGACGACAAGGGGAATATCTAGCCATAACTTTGCCAGTGGCAGCTAACGGGGACAAAGCGAATACGAAGCAAACAAGCAAAAAACGTTGAACAGGCTCACGGAGTTATGCAGCGCACACACTTTGGAGATTTGGCATGTGGCATATGGATAAACTTTATGGCAGCACAGTTAGTGGGAGAAATACTTGGGATTGGGGACAGGTTGCCTTCAGCTTGCCTCTAATCCATTTGCTTGCCCCTCACGCATTAAACGCATTAAGTTCTCGCAGCGAGTTTGCTTTTTAATTGAATTGTATGGGCGGGTATGGGCGTGGGCGTGGCCGCAGCTCTTTGTTTACACTGGAAACTAACTGCAGTCTCAGTTTCAGTGTCTGCTGCTGCCATCATGTGGAAAAATCTAATTACTTGGCTGCTGTTTAACTAACTAGTAACGAGAGACGCCTTCGAGACAGCAGACAGCAGATGTGGCTCTGTTTGTGCTTTGGATTTAACGACGCACTGCGCTACGTGGCGTATGCGTAATATTTGCGCATTGCGCATCACGTATACGTAGTAGAGTCTCTCTTTGTTTCTCCTCCCTGGTGCGATATTAAGTGCTTATAATTTGAACAGAAATACGCGTAACTTATGATGTTTACACATGACTTACAAATTGTTTACGTCGTTTGGTTTCCGCTTACGAGAGAAATCTCCCTTCCTCTCTCTCTAATGATTTAGATGGAGATACTCGCACACACACACAAACACACTGTTAACCGCAGATAGCTCTGTGTGTGTATGTGTTTGTATGTGATGCTGGCAATGGCAGCAGCTGCTAGTTGAAGTCAGGCTGCCAGGCGGGGGATTTGCTTAGCTCTACCCTCGACCATATTTGTCAAGCACTCGGGCACGTTGGCATTTGCGGTGGCATGACTAAGTTGGCCAAAGAATTTACTGAACAGGGCTAGAAGCGAAGCAATGCAGCCAGCACAGCTGCAGCTGCAGCTTGACAAACAAACTGGAAATAACCATAAAGTAAACTAGAAAATAAATTTTATTGCAGCCGCTTTGAAGTACTGTCTAAGGACTCTTTCGATTAGTTAAGTTCCAAGTGTATTATATAAAAATAAGCATAAGCAAAATATTTCATTTGCACAAATCCGTAATAAATCAATGTCAATCAGTGCCGAGTGCTATGGAAATTGAGTTAAAATTGATATAATGCACACGTAAAGAGGAAAAAGGCATTTAATTTGCATTATGCAAAACGATTGTTAGTCCATCATCCGAATGCACTTGCATTTACTGAATGAAGCACCCAATACCTCAGCAATCCGAGCAGTCCGTAACATCCCCAAGGCCATCATCCACTGCTCCAGTTACAAGACTAGCCAAAGAAAGCTACAACAAAAGGAAAAATGAAGGAAAAGAGAGGAGAGTCGATTGCATTGAATGTTTTGTTACTTTGCGGATAACAAGCTAAGGAAATTCTTTTGAGATCAATTTCTGAAATTGCAATTTCCCTCTGTACAACAACTTTCACTCAAGTATAAGTTCAGTTCATGGTGCCAATTAATGAATATTATCTTTTTACTGTCCTTAGCCTAACAAAACATAGCGTATACGCCGCGTGAGCCAAAATGACCATAGCCTGTCGCTAGGGCAATAAACTGTCGCAGGAATCTAGAATTAGCAAGCGTCTTAGTGCTGTGTCATCTTACATTATGTATCAAAACAATCTAAGCTTAATTTAAATTAATTACACCCCCGCTCAGTTCATGCTCCATCTGCTTACTTCAGCCCAACTTCGCTGTCAGCAAAATTAATTACATGCAATAACAACAAAGTAAGTCCAGAGGGAAAGGAACTAGGGATCCTAGATGACATTTCCCCAAAATCAACGCTGTTACAACGGAACTTCGGCAGTCAAGATTGGCAACTGAAGAGAAAGAAACCAACAACATGAAGAACAACAATCGTCGGGGAGAAGCCAGAAAGTTGTCAAGTGTACTGTTTACTTTCTATGTCGGCTCAGTGGGTTTTCGTCAATTTCAGATAAGAAATCAATTAATTTCCTTTTTATGCCAAGACAAGATCAATAAAAATTACATTACGAAGTCATATGAAGAGGGAAGTGGAGTTTTGTGGCACATCTTGTGAAGGATGAGATCAAAAATGTGCAGTAAAAATTAATTTTGTTTCTTATTCATTGACTTAGTTAAAAGTCTATCTCAGAAACATAATAAATGAAGCAAGCAATTTGTTTTTACAGCACCCCTTAGAAAGAATACCTTTTACACTCTTTGTTATTTCAACAGAATGATTTTTGGCATCTAATTAAGAAAACGATGAATAATAAATTAATTATCAAGAAGGTACACAGCTCGATTATAAGGTTGTTAACTGTCTTGCAAAGAAATAAAAAAATGTTTTGGATGGTTTCCGTTTAATAATTTGAATACATTTTTCAGACATAATTTAATTAAGTCAATTACGAATTTACAGATACGATTGTAAGTAATTTTATCTATTGTTATGCAAATGAATACAAATGTATTTTATGTTTTAAATTTATGAATAATTTCTGCAGTTTGCTTACCTACAATCTCCTCCCAGAGGGGGGAAATGATTTCCCACAGCTAATCCAAATTGTCGTTTTATTTATGACATATAGATACACTTATACGCACATGTAAACACAAATTGATATGACACTTTTTTTTTCGGATATTCCTACTTTTTTTGTTGTTTCGTGGCGCGGCATTAAATGTTTTATAAGCCTAAATTATGCCAGCGAGCTGTTATATATTTTATGGACGTTATTAATTTATTTTGCATATATATTTAAATGCATGCTCAATTATTGCACACACACGTACACAAAACGCACACACAAGCAGAGAGAGATAAAAACATTTAAACACATTTATTCCATCGATTTATTGCTGTTTGCCATTTGAATTTTTAATGCATTTTTTTTCGATATTTGTTGTAGTGAATTTTTCACAGAAACTTGTATGATTTGAATTACAATATTATAAAAGATTTCAATTTATATATATTTTAAGTCAGAACGTCAAACTTTTTGATTACGTTTCGATTTTTATTGCCCTAAGCTAGGACTAAACTCAATTTTGATGTTGAACATCTGTTTGTATTCTGATTAATATTTATACTCGACACTTGCTAATAATTCATTGAAGCATTAAAATTACATTGATTTATTATTTAATTGATGTCAATATATGTTGATTGTTTTGTAAGTTTTACACAAATTGTTGAATTTTAAAGATCACTTTAATATTTTAAGCGAAACACATTTGATTCTCTTTGATGATTTGATTGGTAGCATTTATATTGATTTTCTATTAGCATTAAATTGGCCGTGTCTTTTTAAATGTTGTTTATTTATTTTTTTTTTTTTGATTTTAATTTCTTTTTTATTTTAATTTTAGCCCAGTGGAAGACATACACAATGCTAATTAGCTGCCATTTATGGGAGGCCTTGTAAATACCTTTCGATTCCCTTTTGATATTAACTTGACGAGGAACTTTTGCAACAAGTCAAACACAAAATACCTGCCCTGCCCCACTGGCAATTTAATTTGATTTTGATTTGATTTTGAATACGTTTAACACACGGGCAACAAATTAGTTGCGTCTCATTGAACAATCGGCAACAATTGAATTTTCTCTACTTTTCTGTTAACTAAATATTTATCTATTTTTTTCATTTAAAATTTACCAAAACAAGTTTCAGCCGGTATGAAATTTACGCGACTTTTCGTACACACGCGATTCTTGAGTGTCGAGAGTGCCAGTGTTGGTAAAGCACGCACAATAAGGACGTGGCTTGCCTCGGGAAGGATGTGTGTTGTGCACGCTAACAGCAACGCCGTTTGACTGAAGACTGAAGGATGCTGCTGTCGGCATTTGGCAGCTTTGCATTTTCCACAGTTTCTTGGTCAATGTTAGAGAAGGCACGAGGCAGACGAGGACTCTTCGCCCATTTTCGAAACTTTGTTTGTGGATGTCAATTGCCACTGCGCAGGACACTCGCTCTCTCTCCCATTCACACTCCCATTCTCTCTCTCTGTTTGTGTCTCTCTGTTTGTTGTTCGGCTGACACAGATTCTCGCGTATTGTTGTAGGTTAGTGCCTCGTCCTTAAAGTCGCTGCGTATTACTTAATATGCTTGATACCTTCGCCTCGTAGTCGGCGCTGAGTTTGGCATTTGGATATTTCGGATTTAGCATAGCATTAATGATTCATGTGGCGTTATTAAAGCCACATGTTTACAGAGTAAGCCCAACTTTTCATTCACATCTTTAATTCGGCTACAGTACAGACATCCTCCCCCCTTACACGCCCTTCCACTGACCTAGTAGGTCAGTGTGTTTTGTTCCTAAGACCCGATCAAATTTGTCTGGTACGGTGTAATAACTTTACGAGCGACAGCTGCAAATTCATTTATGTTAATTTGCTCGGTTAGACTTCTTGGCCGCAAAAACCAGTTAGGGTGAATAGGAGAGGGGTAGAGTTAACTCCATTTACATTTGGTTCGGGCCAGACCAAATGCCAGACGCATTTACAGTCACAGCATCTATCAGCTCTGCACATTTGTTACATATTCTTAATGCTGCTGTCATTGTTCTTGTTGTTGTTGACTTGTTTTATATGCTTCGCCTATGGCTGGCTTGTTGACATGTGCCAACGAGGCGTATGCGTTATTTTAATGAGCTTTTTTCATGAAGATTAGTTTTATGATTGGGCATATTAGTCATGCTGCTCTCCGACCTCCGACCGCGTGTCTTACAATTCACATGTTTAATTATGCCCTCTGATGTGCTCCCTTTCTTACCCTCTCTCACTCTCTCTATCACTATCCCTTTCTCTGTGTGTGCGTGAGTGTGTGCCTTTGTGTGGCTACAACTCATTCATGCTTTATTAGCCAAATTTAGTTACTTGGCCAATATTTGATTTGCAATCTGCGGCTTCTGATGTTGAGTACATTTTAAATGCTCAACAAACAATTCATTTTAAGTTCGTAAAGATCTTTACCGCAAAATGGAAAATCTCCAAGTTACACATTTAATTGAAATATTGATAAGAGTTTCCAATTGAAGAAGCTTAATAAAGCTATTCAGTAGTATTATATTACAACAAAATATCATTTACTTTTCAATATAATGTATAATTTAAAATTATAATTTAACTATTGAAAATATAGCTTTTCAACTCAGTTTATAAACATAGATTTTGTAATTAAAATTCAATAAAAAAAAGATTGGTTAAATATAATGTTTATTCATTCAAAAAGCAACTCTTTGTTCTGAAAAAGTTTAAAAGACTAAATTGCAAAATAACCTTTTTAAGTCCGTCCACCTTAGTAATCAATGCATACAAATTTGTATAGCATACTTATTGGCGCTTGATTAAAGTTTCTCTCTACTCAATTCTATGTGGAACATCCAGATGTAGCTTCATCATATTTAGTTATCAGTCAGTTTGAAAGTTGCTAAGTAGCTTACTCTGGAAACTATGCGATATCTCAACTCATTGCCGAAATTTTGGGGCAAACTCAGTCACAGATTTGAGCACACAGCATTTCACAGCACGAAGCAAAACTCAGGCCAGACAATCTGTAACACTCAAAGTTTGCCTGCGTAAGGACAGAATCATAAGTAATACGCAACTAAGTTTTAATCCATTGTGATCCACTGCACACTGCAATACTCCCACAAACAAACAGACAGATAGAGACAGAGAAAGAGACAGAGAGAGAGAGAGAGAGCGAGGGAGAGGGAGAGAGGAAGGGATAATGGTTAAGGCTGCCGTTGAAATGCGCATTCATAACTCAAAATGGCAAACTAATTTACGCCAGACTTATTATCTCTCCAGTGGCAACACGTTGCCCCAGTCCATGCCACACGCAGGGGGCAGAGGCAGACGACACAGGTGACAACGTTGACTGTGGCGCCACCACGTTGAGCGCGAGACAAAAACAAGTCATACCAAAAGCCCAGGCACAGGTACACTGGAAAAAAATGACTCAAATTAGCAGGTTTGAAACTCTTGATTTTTTTTATTAATTTTTTAAGTATGTATTCAGGAAAGTATTGTTAAAATGGTCAAAAAAGGCCAAGGCACTTGATTTCCGTGAAAAAGAAAAACACTTTAAATTTAACTTTGTTTATTTATGATTATTAAATAGTTTAATATTTATAATGTTTTAAAATAGTGCCTTAAATAATAAGCGTAAATAAAATAGTTAGCTTGTAGCACTAGGAACTGAAGAAAATAAATAAATAAAATGAACAATGAGATTTTGACGCTGCATCGGATTAATTTTATCCCGGAATGCCGGATCTTTTTCTCTGTGTAGAGGTACGATCCACAGCTCTGTCGTCGAGTCGCGTCGTTCCTGCCACTTGGGCACTGGCAGATACATTAACACCGGGCACAGCAGAATCAGCAACAGCAACAGAAGCAGAAGCACGTGCAACAAACAGAGGACACACACACACACACACAACACACACAGACACACACACACAAAGACAATGCAGTTGCGGGTGGCATGACGCGTCAGCTGCCACTTGCTATAAAAAATGACAAAAGATACAGTTCCTCCTTGTCGCATCGTGCAGGTGTTTTGTCATTTTAACGCCGCAGACGCGAAGCGTGGAGACCAGTCTCCATTTCCATTTCTGTTTCAGACCGAATTCTCCGCTCAGACTCCGCTCCTTGTATTATTTACACTTGAGCGAATTGTTGCGCATTTGCGACATTGCCCCCCAAATCCAAAACTCTCTCTTTCTGCCACAAATGAGAGTTTTGGGCCTTGGCGAGGGACAAACACATTTGGCATGAGGATGAGAATGAGGATGAGATTGAGATTGGGGATAAGAGCATCAGATGATGCAGCAAATGAGCTGCTGCTTGATTTTCAATGGCACTCGAAGAACATGTGACATGTCGCGTGATTTGAATTGAAGATGTTGTCGCAAATGTGCATTAATTTGTCAGAGCTCTGACAAATACTTGTGCATATCAGTGAGAGTACGAGTGCGAGTACATATATGTCCTCCTACTTACGATTATAGACTAATGCAATTTGTCGTCTGGCAAGCGAAATGCGTGAATAATGAGCAGCTGCTCGGCTTCAGCTCGATATGGTTATACAGATTGCATTGTGGCACTGCCAAAGTGAGATGGATGAAATGTATTGCTCTCAAACTCTTGGTTGAATGATGCCGTCTGGCATGTACATACACACACACGGACTTTAAGTTTATTGTGAGTCTCACCATTGATGTAGCTGACATGAAACCTAAAATTCATTTGAGTACATGGAATTATTTTGTTACAACTTCATGGAATATTCCGTCAAGAATGTTGGATCACGTACATATAACTTTGAGAAGTAGCTTAAAAGTTATAAGAATAAGTTTGTCAATAACTAATTACTCGCAATGATTGTGTTTCAAAAGTCGATAGCATTGTGATCTAGGATATCACCTGCAATCTGTTTTCAGCTTTGTATATATAATCTAGCTAAACCATTTTATCAGCTGGCTAAGCTTAAATCCTTAACTGATTAACTCTTTCGAGAATAAATAAATAAATTAGCCAAATATTATCCCAACATTAGCATTCATTTAAATCCTCCTTCCTTCAAGAGTCACAGTTATTTTCTGCTTATCAGCTATCAAATCTGTCATATCAATTCCTCCCCCTTTTCCCTCTTCCTCTGCTCAGCTTTTTCTCTTTGTGTCTAGGCGCTTCATTTATGAGCTGTTAAAGCTCATGGAGATTCTGGCTTCATTATCTAATACCTATTTTCAATTTTTTCCCCAGATGCGCTCTTTAATCCTAGAATTTCTTCTTCTGCGTTCGCAGGCAATAAAAATATTTTAATGCACATTTTTTACGGTTGCCTTCCGGGCTAGCCATTAAAAGGGCTGTGGCACGTGAAAAATGTAGAAAAAACACCAAACAGAAAACACAGAAAAGAAAAAAAGAATAAATAAATGAAATAAAATAATAATAACAAGAGGCAACGTGCCGAAACTCATTTCATTTTGGATGATTATGTTTCTGATGCCGTTGCTGATGCCTGAACTGAGGTTGGCCGAGAGAATGCTGGGCGAAACATAACCTTAACATGGCCATAAACTAATTGAATATTTTAGGGCATTATCTAAGCCATTTATTGTTTGAGTTTCGCTTCGCTGCGTTTCATTTACACCTGTATATCTGTGTGTTTGTTGCTTTCGGGGGGTTTGGCCCACAGAAAAAGGCCGGAAAAATCCAACTGACAAAATCAGCATTTGTCTTGTGATTTTATTTATTTATTCCACGGTTTCATTTTACAACTCGATGACTACCCTCGGTTGCCACTCGGTATGCATTTTGTATGCGAGTATGCCCTGTAACCATAAAATTGGTTAGAAGGGATACCTTATACATATATAAAAAGTGTATATCTCCAATTATTCGGGTATCTAAATTTACATCGTCGTATCTCATGTCCCAAATATTGTCAGTATCCGATTATCTTTAGTTTCTTTCTCACATTTTAATTATATTTATAAATATAATACAATAACTACAGGGTATTTTCTAGTATAGTTCTCTGAGCTATAGTCAGCTTACCCGTTTCTTGTGGATAATCTGTTTGCTTTCTGTTATTTTTCTGATTTTTTTGTGTATAATTTTTTCCGGCTTCCATTTAGCTATCATCAGTTGGGTAAAGGGATTTTCCTCACCTGCCAACGGTGTTTTAGTATTTGTATTCTTGACTTTGAATTTGTTAACTTTCCTCGTTTTTCGGTTATTTTCCATTGTCCTAAGTGCTTCGCTGCAGGTTCACTTCCTTTTCTTGTTTTATTTGATTTGATTTTGATATAGATGTTTCTCAAAAGTCGACGTTTTGTGCTTGTTTTATGCAACTGTTTCCGATGTTGGCAGAATAAATAATCATAGTGTATATAGGGCTGTAAATTAAACCCTTCAGACCACTTAATGTCTAGATTAAAATTAATAGCTGAATTTAATTAAGCAGCCATAACATGCTGCAGAACAAGCGCATCTCTTAAGGGATTAAGCAAACCTATGATGAGTGTTCTCTACACACACACACACACACACACACACACATGCACAGAGTTTGAGTGTGTGTGTAGTAAGGACATGCGACTTATACTTAGTAGAAGGAAGGACGACAGCCTGACCGCAGCCAAGTGCAGTGGCGACAATAACAAATGAAAGCTGTCGGAACACAACAATGACAGCACAATGAAGTGAAGCACAGGGAAAATGTGAAGAAAGCACATAAGGGAAAGGATAAAGAGAGAGAGAGAGAGGGAGAGAGAGCTTTAGTTAGAGCAATGATGGAGACGTGCGCATATTGAGCATAAAACGCAAAGATTTAGCGTTACATGGTCCAAGATGACTTTGCTTAGAACAACATATGCGGCACATGGGGCGACAACTTATGGAGTATGAACTACTATAGTTTGGACACGGACACGGACAGGATAAGACAGGGCAATACAGTAGAGCCGCATCAGGACTCTAAAGAGAGAGAGAAGTCAGCTCGTCAGTGAGGTTCATCTATCATGTCTGCGTAGCCTTTTGCAAAAGATCAACTCAAGTGATTGCTGGGCAAAAGGAAAAACCTAAGAGGAAAAGATGAAGAAAAAAACGAGCAAAAATTGCAAACTCCATTGTGCCAAGTGGCTGTTTATGATGCCTGTGCCTCGGCCAACACCCGGAAGTTATCAGTTGGCCCCAACCAAGCTGAGGTTTTGGCCATTTTGTTGCACTGCATATCCAACATAATTTTCAACTCTCCACACTTCCCCTTTTCCTTTTTGGGGTGGCAAAAACTGCCCCAAGGCTTAGCCAACAAATGGTTTTCTTAAATTGTTTGCCCCTTGCCATTTTCCTATTTTTGCTTGCAGTTGGTGATTGTTGTAGCTGCAGTTTTTGTTATTGTTATTGTTGCCGTGGCTTCCTTAAAATACACTTTTTTATTGTAGCTTACAGTTTCCGCATTGGCACAGAGGGCTACACAAACATATCCTATGCCTTAGTCGAAAGGCTCCCAATGCTTTCAATCTCATCTCCTACGTTCGCTTGTCCTGTTGCTTCATCCGTTTCTCATTCTCGTTCGTTTTAACAACGTTAATAATCTTATTTTGTGCCTCAATGGAGCGGCCTTTTGTCCGGCTTCCTTAGCAACAACAAAAGCAAAATTCAAATATATGCTTGTCCTTTTTAAATGCAATTTTTGGGCTATGATTTTGACTGGAATTGCCACTGACTTTCCCACTGCCACGCCCACAGCTGTCAGCCCAACAATAAATTCGCCTATTGTTTCACAAGCAAGTGCTTTAAATGATTTGCTGCTTCTAAATTTTATGCACTTTGTCCTTGCCATTTTCTGGCAGAATAGAAATCTAGAATTTCAGTTGCAATTCGGTAAATATAACAGGCAGTATAAAGTAGAATAATAAACACAAACTTGTTGTTGACTTGTCAGAGCTCTGCTTTAATATGTCTGCCAGGAATTTACACAATTTTGAAAAGACATTTGGAGAAACAATTTTATTTATGCGAAGTTGAGAACCAAAATAGTCACATAATTGGTTTAAAGGGGGGCTAATGAACAAGCGTCGACAGGTGGAGTTTGAGTTGGAATAATTTAAAATATATTTATCAGTTTCCTTGGTAATTTCCATATAAGCCGACTCCAATATGTTCAGGCCAAAAGGCATAAAGAATATTCTCAATGCAAAAAGTACTCGTAAATTAAAAATATTCCGTTTTTGCTGTCGGCATTTTCCCTTTAGCTTTTGGATATTCCCCTATGTAGCTGCCGGTTTATTCAGTGTGGCAAGCACATTGGAATCCAATTAATGTAAATAAATACAAGAAAATCCCATATAAAATAGTCGAGTGCGTGTGTGTTTTCTTTATTTCTTTCTTATTTAAAGTGAGTTGGGATGACGGGAGAGGGGAACATGGGTGTGGCTTGTGTGTACCCCCAATGCAATTAACGTTGCTTTTGTGTGGCCTCCACTTTTGGGCAAGCTCTCGATGTACACACATACCATACATATCCTGTTCCTCCCTCCTCTCGCCACATGTCTCTATCTCTCACTATTTGCGCTGTACTTAAGCCTGGGCAAAGCAAGTTAATCTGTTGCGATGTGCCCCAACTGTCCCCCTCAACAGGAGCAGCTTCCCTTTTGCCAGTACCAAAACACACACTAATACAATTTGCTTGGCCACTTTTTTCGCGTGTCCTGCCATTCGCTTGTTGCAGGACCAACAGCAAAAGCAACAGCCAAAGCAACAGCCGTTAAGCAGTTTCGCCTCGTTTTTCATTTGCCTCACAAGATTTGCTTTTCTATATGCATGACGCTTTTTCTTTTCTGTGCCTGCCACAAAATGGGGTATCTAAGCCAAATCAGACAAGTTGTCTGCAAGTCTTTGGTTAACTTCATGAAACATGTCTTCGTAATTGATTTACTTTCTTGTATTTTACTATCCTTTATTATATTACCTTTATCGTTTAATTATTTAATTGTACATCAACTACAAAATTATAATTTTATTATGTTTCTAGTTGAATTCATTTTTTAAGAGCTTCAGTAAATTCAATCAAATCAACAAATAAATTGTGATTGAAATAGGAAAATGAAAATGAATAAAATGCCAAACTCGCAACAATAACATTAGAATCTGCACAGCTTTTCATTTGATTATTGAAAACTGTTTTATAACTTAATATTTATGTATTCAATTTCTGTTCAAAATAAAATCAAATAAGTTCATTTATTGTTTTTATTTATTAGCAATAAATGTGAAAAAACGTGATATGCCATTTTAGGTTGGCGTACACTGAAAACAGTATAAACTTTTAATTTTAGTTTTTATTGTAAACAAAATAAAATAATTATGATATGATAATTCTTATTTAATTTTTTATATTTAAATATTGTGTTATATATATATCAAATTCTGCATTCCGAAATATGCAAGAGATTTAAAACTATCTAAAAGTACCAAATATACCAAAGTACCAAAATAGATTTGATGAAATCTAAAGGATTAGGTCCTAAGTTTTTTCATGAATTACCAAAGAATTACAGGGCATCAATCCATCGAGCCATGACTAAAAAGCCAAACTGTTGTTTCTGTTATTCTTTAGAGCTCGCAAGTGAAATTGCTAACGGAATTAGCACACCAACAACATCAGCAGGACGAATGATTCTGATACTGTTGCCCAGAATTTCTCTCCAATTTCTTTTTTTTTTTTTGTTTGCTCGTTACAACACGAAGCTGAAGTCGATGCTGATGCCGTTTCTCTAGTTGCAGTCTGAGAAATCTTTTTTGGGTTTATTTGGTTTGTATTCGGCGGACGTTATCTTTTCGAGTTACATTTGGCTGGCAATATTCCACGTTTTAGCCAGCTTTTGTTGGCCTTTAAAGCCATCCATGCATATTTAAATGTTATGTGGCCATTGGTGTGTGGCTGACTCCCAATGTCTATGAGAACGGCCATCGCAAATGTGCAGATAGCATAATTGATTAGATGTGAAGTGCTTATAAGCAGACGGTGTGGGGCATTTTGAGGCACTGTAAGCTGTGGTGTTGTGTCTAACAGATTTCGCTGCAATTTGCTGAGCCGCAGGCAACATTTGGGCATTTGTTTGCCACTTCACGTTGGCCTAGAGCTCCGGCCGGGCTAAATGTTCATTTGCCACAGTCGCAAATGGAATTTTTTTTCGCTCTCGTCGCTGTTCGTCATTTTGCAGCGGCGTGACAGAAGCGACAAAACGAAGGACGTGGCAGGACATGGCAAATGGGTTGCAAACGGAGCCGGGAACCAGAAAGTGAAGGCAACTTCTTGTCAAGTGTGAGTTGGAGTTGTGAGTGAGCGACGGCGACGGATCGTCCAAGTTCTGCGCTTGTTATGCACACGCTGATGAAAGGCGCCTTTATTTTTATTTTTTTGTTCTTGTTAGCCATTCAGTTGTTGTTGTTGTTGGCAATCAAAATCATGTTTGGCCAACAGCTGGCATGCGCCATTCATTCATTGTAGTCGCCGCGACGGGCGACCGCCTGCAATCATTTTTATTAATTTTTCCCAAAAGGGAATTTATGTTCCCAAGCCAACAGAACGGAACAGAACAGAACAGGACACGACTCGACAGGAGTGAACACAACGGGACAGGAGTGGACAGGGCAAAACGACGGGTCATCGTCGTATATGTCTGGTCATTAGTTATATGAGCAGCTAAAAAAAACTAAAGAAGACTCCAATGCCAATCCATGTGGACTGAGACTCTTGCTAATTGGATATTTTAATTGCAAAAGCTATAAACAAAGCGAACAACTTTACTCAACACTAGTCAAAATTGCCAAATGATAACTGCCAACAAAAACTGACAGCAAAAAAAAAAGAGGAACAGAAAGAACTTGAACACATTCACATTGAAATCGCAAAAGACGTTAACGATGTTGCAGAACCAAATTCCCGGCCATGTAATTTGTTTGCATAATAACAATTCAGCTGGTTCTATGGCTCTCTGTTTTTGGCTGTGGTTGTGGATGTGAATGTGGGTGTTGGGTCTTGGGATCGGGTTGGGTTTGTTGTCTGCTGCGGCGGCTGCTGCTACCAAGGATATGAAATGATGTTGGCCTCATCTGTTTGCAGACAGAAAATCAGCTGCTCAAATTCACAGACGAGTAAAAGAAAAAAAATACAGAAATATAATCAAGTCAAGCATAGTCGAATTACAAGTGCACTAACATAATAAGATAATAAGAAAACAATATTAACAACACAGAATTATTGGAAATGAGCCTAAGCACATGGTATTAAGCTTATCATTTTATAATAAATGACAATTTTATAATTAATCAGCTTAAAAATTATTAATTTGCTCGCAATTCCTTAAATGCCAACAACTTATTTATTATTACTACATATGGAAAATCATCTTAAAGTTAAAGCTTTAGCTATTAGCCCAGTTTATATAAATCAGCTTAAATATTTCGATATGCTCTTTTATTCTCAGCTCTCTGACTAATCGATAAGCCGATGGACATTGAAGCAGATTAAAAGGCGCCAGTTAGTCTATAATTCTTAAGGTATTTACATTTGATTTACAGTCAGTGCGTTACCAACACCCTAGAAAATTCATCATACTTTTATTGTCGGTTTTATTAAAACCAACAGTCGCAAAGAGCGACGGACTCTCAAACCAAAAGTTTTGCGTGACGTTTGTAATGTTGAATTGTTCAAATGGCGACGCTGGCGCCGACGGCATCGCAAATGCACATTAAAAAGCAACAACAATAACAACAACAACAGCATGAATGATATAAAAAAAAAATAAATAAATAAAGAGACTCTCTAGCATCTTCTTCTTACTCGTAGATGATGTTGTTCTCGAAGAGAACGTAAGAAAAAGAAAAAAAATCATACAGTCGTTAAAACCAAATGTGCTGATTTCATTGTTGGCTCGCTTGTTGTTCTTGTTGAGACATATTGTGGCGCGTTGTTGTCGCTGTTGTTGGTGTTTTATTTATTGTTGCCACTGTTGCTGCCTCCACCATTTCCCATGCCCAAAACAAAATATTCGCGTTATACATTTTGTATGAAAATTAATTTGAGATCTCGTTTTTCGTTTCTCGTTTCTTGTATTTTGTTGAGCTTTTAGTCCTAATGGCCATAAGTAGGCATACTTTGTAGCACCAAATCTGTTTTGGCTGCCCATTCTCTTTAGTGTTGCTATTGACTGTTGTGGCGTGTAGCAGGTGGCGCCATGAGGCAACAAACGAAATGTAAAGCGGCCAATAATGGGAGAAAGACTTGAAACATTTCCGCAACGATTTTATAAACTAACGTTCAACTGAGATCCACTTTACAATTATTGGCGCTATCACGCAATAATCCAAACAAAGGTAAGACTTAGAATAAAGTTAGTCAGATTCTTGACAAAACTACTTAAAAAGAAAGGCTTAAATAAGGATGTGCAAAAAAATATCTCTAAGCTAAATAAGGTCATTCTTAGAAAAATTCATTCCAATCCTCAACCGAGGAAAATAAATACTTTAACGTTATTAATAGTACTAAACAGGCAGAATTCTCATATTTTATTTCCATTGTTGGCTTCAAAATTAACTCCTAAATCGATGAACGTTCCAGTCAAATGAATATCCGATTAGATTCGAACTTGATTTCAATCCAAGCTTTGCAGTCCGTTTAAAGCTAAAGTATTTGCTTTAAGTACTAACATCATATTCATCAGTAATCTCATAAATGTATTCCACATTCATTAATTAAGACTGATAAGCTTCCATTGCCTTAACCTTACATGTTTTCTCTATCCGAGGGACTTCATTAAAAATATATGTGAAAAGCAATTACGACTTCAATAGTCATAAATCTCGATGTTGAGCTCGATGAGCCAAGTGCGAGTGCAGTTTATCGCACGTAATTGTTGTCAATAAGTAAATATATGAACTGGCCAAAATCTTGCTAGCAGCAACAACAACAATAAGAGTATAAAAAAACAGGTACAGCATAACTGGGATGCCAGAGGAATTACGCTTATCAGGCGAATCAAGCCCCAAAACGCTCGACAACAAAGCCAAATTACACACAACAATGCCAAGTGCCATTTAAGTGCCATAAAAATAAAGTAAATAGGTAAATCAAGGGCAGAATTCTCCGAATGCCACTCTCCAAATTATCTGCAGCTTAAATAAAATATATATATTTAGGACAAAAAAAAAGAAGAAAGAAAAAAATAATATAAAAATTTCAGCGGATCATAAAAAAAAGCAGACACAGACATTGAAATAGAGATAGAGAATGAGAATGAGAGTGAGAGGAAGTCACACCTGGAAGCTGGGCAAAGTTGTTCGGCAGCCCATCTTTCAAATTTAATGTCTAATTTAAATGTTGTAAATACCAACTGAGTTGGGGAGGGGGTGGGGGAGGCGGGGAAGGCGGGGAAGGCTGCCTGACTGTCTGTAAGGTGGGCGTGGCCAACTTTGTTATGCAAATGACTTGCGCCGGCAACGCCAAATTCACACAGTTAACACCATGGCAAAGAGACTTTCGGCCAGCCAGGCGTTGGTCAAAGGCACAGTTTCCTCTCTCTCTCTCTTCTGCACTCCATTCCACTTCAATACCCCCTTTTCCCTCTCAGTAACCCTCCTTTTGCTATTCGCCTGCTGCTCCAGTTTTGAATTTGCAGCTCAGTTCTCACGACCGCCGCTGTAAATATCATTAACGTGATTTTAAAGCCGGCCCGTAAAACTGCCAGGACAACGGCTAAGAGCAGCAGGCTGAGGTCGAGTGGCGTGAGTTGGAGTGTGGGGAATTTGCTTTTAATTTTGCAGTAGCAGCAGGAGTAGGAGCAACTCTTGGGGGAGTGGCAACCAGCATCAGCTTTCGACTACCGCCTAAACGCCTCTCGGTTAATGCAGTTCACGCACCTGCCATACGAGGCCCTGCCCCTTTAAATTATGGCGCTAAAAGGACTATTTCCCCCTCGATCCTAGTCTCGCTAAAAAGTTGGAGCTTAGCGAGCTTTTATTGCACTTTTTAATTATATTCTCGGAAGTGTTTTTTGTTGCTGCAATCAATTTCATGGTTACAACAATTTATTGGCAAATATTTTTGCACAAATAAAATATTGAAATAAGAATATTGAAATAAGAATTAATTATTGTTTCTCAGATTTAAATAGATATTAGAAATATAAAAAAATATTGCAAATATGCGAGTCGAATCGAGGGATTAAAAATGATTTTATGTTCTCATACAACATGGAAATAAAATTAAATTTCACAGAGATCAAACACAAGTCCAAATTGAAAGTCGTCGACACATTAAATTTTGGACATGGAGTTTCTTATAAATTCGAGCTCTAAATTGGCGAAATTTGGCAGTTAAGTGTATCGAAATTTGTAATGTATGTTCAAAAGAAAGATAACGGGGCAAGGGAAGATATTCAGTATTATTTAAAGACCTAAGGCACAGAAGAAAGACACAAAGTCAAAGGGAAATTTCGAGAGTACTCTTATACAAAGCGATGTCTTTAATAAATCACATCTGTTGTACAGATCTACTTTGATGATGCATAGTCACCTAAACATATGTGTGTTTAAGCCCAATTTCATACAAACAACGAATTCATTTGACTTCTAATCATTAAAATTGTATTAAATCAATTTGGCAATCAATTGACAAGACTCTCTCTTTTATAATTGTTATGTTTAAATGTTTATTATTGCATTATTTGCCACCCTTGACTTTAAATTTTTCAATTAATCGTAAATTGATTTTAATACCAGCTGTTATTGTCGCCCCGATTTGCAATTAGTCAACTATTTGATACAAAATATTTTCAACATTTAACAGTGATATAAATAAATGTCACCCACGCACTTTGACATGACAGTTCCCGCTGCCCTTTGACCCCCTTCCCGGTAGGAAATTTGCTGAATAATTAACCGACAGCATAAAATTACATTACATTAAGTGCTGCTGTTGCTGCTGCTGTTGCTGCTTCTGGCCCTGTTCTGTTGCTGGCTATAACCGGAAGAGCTGCGACCAATCTTTCACTAACTCCACGCAACGAACCGCAGGCAACCAACCAACCGCCCAACCACCAAAATGAGCAACACCGAGAGAAGCGGGTGAGGCACGTGACTCCGTCGCTCTGGTTGTCTCAATTGTGGCTCCAATGAATATTCTCATTAAAATTACGCGCAGCTGTTCAGTGTCCATGTTTGCTTCCAGCGGGGGGTGGTTGGGCTGGTTGGTCGTTTTAAATTTACCAACAAAATGATTTTACGCCATTGTAATGGCCAAACATTTAACAGGCGGAAATGTTGCTGAAGTGTAAAACGTGTGCAAATATTTTGCAACATGTTTGGGCGCGGCAGAGGACGTCATCAGGTCGGCAGTACAAACAACAACAACAACAATAACAACACATAGCCCTGATGACAGCCAAGCTAAAGCTAAAGAGAAACAGAAACAGCAACAGAGGCAAGAGTCGCCACCCAGCGGCATATACTCGTAATACTTGTGGAAGCAACATTCAACTTTGGCTTGAAAGCATTTGCAACATTTAAATGAAAACTTTTCTCATATTTCATCTGCTTGTAATTAACTTAATTTACTTGTTGTTAGCCATGGCTCGCTTCTGGCTCTGACAAACTTTGCTTTCTCTCTCTCTCTCTCTCTCTTTCTAAATAACAAGCAAACATTTCCTAAGGTAATACTTAGTTTTAGATACACAATTTCGCAACTAAAACCTTTTAACGCATCAGTTGTGAGCATAATAAATGAAGATGCTTTTAAGCTAAGAATTGTTAAACTTACGTTTGTATGAAGTTTTATTTTCTAGTAGAAAATTTAATCTAAAATCTTAGCCTCTATTTATCTAAGTTACCTTCATTGCCTAACATTGCTTCAGAACAGAAAAATGTACTCAAACACTCCTTTGCTTACAACTTGCATGTTATGTATGTACAATTTCCGTACTAAAAAACTCATAAATGTGAAAAGAAAGTTTTATAGAATTTGAGTTTGCAGCTTAGTTTAAGATAAGTAATTTATATAAGTAATTTTCATTAAGAGAATGATTTAGCTAGAAAGTTTTTTTATTTACATATTGCACTTAAGTTCGCCAAGTTCAGTAACGTTCTTATTCATTTTGGCAGACATTATAATTCATATTATGATTTTAATATTTTGCTATAAATGATTTAAGTCTAATCATATCATGTTCAATTAACATTATCAAATCACATTAACAATTTCCTAGAGTATTGCTTACTAAATCAACTTTAAGCAGAGTCAAGTTTTCAACGTATTAAAAAACATATAGTATATTGTTGAAATGAAGAACATTGACCAGCTTAACTTTTTGTTCACTGTGATTTCAGTGGCGAATCAATGCCAGCGATTTCACAGTGAAAATGTGTCTTTTTTTGTAATGACTTTAACTGCTGGCACATATGGCGATTTAAATTAATTTTGTAACCTTTATTTCGACTGGCGGATCGCTGGACTGGCTCAGTCGCTATCCAATTTCGGTAATGAGCTTTTCAGCTTAAACGCAATTGTATTCAATTTGTCAGCAATATTACGTGCAATCCGATAAAGCCAACGCAAAGTGACAGAATTGCGAAAGAGTCACAGGCCGAGATCTGACCCACGTGACACCCTCTTTTGGTCTCTGGCAATATCCTGGCATACCCTGCCGCATCCTTGCACAACAAATAAACAACGCGAACAAAGAAACCCAATAACAAATTTTTAAACAAGTGTTAACGCTACCTGAGCCCTGTCATCGACAGCGGCCGAAAATGGCAAGAGAAAACGCATGACGAAAAAACAAACAAAAAATCACAATAATATAAAAATGTAAAAATGTGGAAATGGAATTGAACGAGCACGAAAAGTGCCGTCTGGCCAATGCAAGGGATAAGCCTTCTTTGGCACTCCACAACGGCTGCCTCCACAAAGCCTACGCCTCGGCATTGTGGTCAGCTCTGCGTGTGGTCGGTGTTAAGAGGAATGCCAAAAAGAATGCAAGCAAAAGCTGCACTCGCCACATTTACGGTTCCAGTTACAGTTGCAGTCCGAGATGCAGTTGCAGTTGCATTTCCACTTTCATTCTGCAGCTTCAAAAGTATGCAAAGTGTTCAACTGTCGCCGACACCGTAAATTCTTGGACACAATGCACAATGGATATACCAGAAAACTAGTTCACCACCATTTCGCCAATGGAGTCAAAGTAAACATTATTTGTTTATTTTTAAATTTTCATATTACAAAACGTATTTTTTATAAATTTTATCATATAAGTAAAGTCATAAAAATAAAGTAAATTCATGAGAAAATCAAATTATAACAGAGCCTTCTCACTAATTTTAACTTAAATTGAAATATTATTAAAAATTCTATAAAAAAATATTTTCTCCTCAACCTAAACTTTAACTTTCTTAAACTTCATCATCAATGAAATCAACTCGCTTAAGTGGGAAGAACATCTTTATCTTATAATTATTAGATTATAGCATATGCATGAGCTCAGTTTGGCTGATGGAATGTTTTATAAAATGTATTGTGAGTTTATAATGACACCAACAGATTTGGAAATAACATCAGATATTTCTTTTCGAAAAGAGTGTACACTTTTTTTGAAACTTGGATTAAATTGCCTAAGTTAATCAATTAAATTTCTACAATTTTTCAAAATTTACTTACATACACGTAAATTTAAATAAAACTATTTTAGCATAAATCGTTACTCCGAGGATTTCGTCAATATTAATTAAGCAATATTATATACATAACACTAAATGAAAGTTTCAAATTCTAAGCTTCAATCAAGGCCAACTGAGCTGGAAAAATAAACATATGTAAATTTTAGGCGTTAAAGTAATTGGGAATGGGAACTCTTATGTGTATATTTCAGCTACATTTACGCTCTACAGTTCATACACAGTTCGTATCTGTCTGCATTTATGATAAAAATAAATGTGCTTGTAGTTCAATTCCTGGCTTTTTCCCCCAGCTTCACGTTGGGTTATGAGTTTGCTGTCTGCTGCCAGCGGAAGTTCTCTTTGCTTTCTTACCTCATCCCTCTTTCCTATTTACACCTCGCTTCCTCTGATTTCATTTCGGTCTCTTTTTGGTTGATTTTGGCTCTTGTGCATCAATTCCAATTTGATTTTGTGGCGTTTCTCATGTGGCAACTGCGAGGCAAAAGGGAGGGTTTGCCCTTACTCTTCTCGGCTAATTAGCTATCATAAATATATGGAAACAGTCAGGTTATTGCCTTTAAATTCTCTGTAGCAGAAAGGTCGCATCGTTAGCGATTTCCGAGACACATTTGAAATGTCATCAGGGATCGTACAATTAAATTAAGCGACAGCCCAAATGATAGCCGAAAAAAAACACAATACTATAACAATTTGATTTACTACACAAATGCTGCTGGCAAAGTCATTAAATTTAGACAAGACGAAAAAATAAGAGCAACAAAAATAATTGTGCAATACTGACATATATATAAAAAAAAAAACTTGAAAAGCAAAAATAAAATAAGGCAATACAAAAAACTCTGAAAACGATGGAAAAAATAAAAGAATTGAAGGCGAAAACGCGCGAAATTTATGAGCCATCTTTGCGCAGTAACACGCACGCACATAACGAGCTATAACCAACACTATTACACACATACACACACACACACACACACATAAGAGTGTGACACATACATATATATGTTTGGTATTTCTAACAGTACTTTGTTTTAGTTTAGGGCACAATGGCACGCGGCCATCGTTGCCACACCATCGAGTCAATAAAACGCAGGCAACAACATAAAATGAACTCTACTCACAAAATGGCGCCGAGTAGATCCGGGCTATGGACCGGGCCTAGTGCTATATATGTATGTTGGTTACCCATTAAAGTTTGACCAAGAGGATTTCTTTAGCTCGGTCTGCACTTAGTTGCAGTCGAGACGTTATAACTGCTTTCCACCCCGACACTAGCCGGAATCAATCATCAAGTTTAAACGCATTACACTGAGCGTTAAACGATAAGCAGCTTTGTTGCAAGCTCCCCCTGCCCCCGTAAATATCTGCAGATTGCAACGGAGTCTGTGGCAAGCTGCTGTTAGCTCTATCTAATGCCACATCACACACACACACACACACACAACACACACAGTTTTGCGCCATCATCAACTTGAGCTATTTTATTGTGCTGCGACCTAAAAACTGAGGCAATAATACGCTTGCTTGCCCCATGTTGCAATGCCGCTGTGTGTCGTCCACGTCTCTCTATAAGTATATATACTATATAGTATTTTGTATTGTATTGTGCGAGTTATATACTTAAATATTTTTTTCAGGATTTACGATGCAGCCGAGCAGCAGCCGCAGTAGCATCAATGTTGTCTTTATTTGAAGTACGGATGAAAGCAACTGCGTTAGACAGAGACACATAGAAAGAGGGCTGTTATAAGTGTTTGTGTGTGTGTGAGCAGTAGAGAAAATGTTAAGCTTACGATAAATCACATGTGCAAACGAAATGTTAGAAAATGCGAAGATATTGTGAAACGCCAGACCAGAAATATTAGTAGACTATTAAAGACATATCAAATTCAACTACGAATCGATTTCAAAAGTAGCTGAAATTTTATCGAGTCACTTTATATCAAGTATACGATAGAGCAGCATGAGAATTTAAGCGAAAATCCTTTTAAAAAGACTGAAAATCATTTGTTTAGATTTTCAGTTTTCAAGAATATTATATGTATATCATATTCCATTTTAAAATAAATTTTAGTCTCGCCCTTAGAGCTCATTCGTATGTTATTCAATTTATTATCCACGATGTTCATTTCTCGCGTATTTTGATTCAATTCTTATTCAGAGTTCTCCCAATACATATTTTATTTCAATAATTCTTGTTCTTTCTGAAGGTTTTTTCATATATAAATATTTCAATTATATTTTTCTATCTTTAATGTTTCAGCAACTTTATCAGCTCGGTAAAGTTTTAGACATTCACAGACATATACACACAATTAGTGGAAGCCCATTGAGTATAGGGTTTCCATTTGCTCAAACATAAAACTGAATGCTCTCTACGCTTAGGGGCTAACGCCACGCCCTCTCCCTGCTCTGCCTCCCTCTTCTGGGTGTGGCCCACCGCATGGCCCACTTCCTGTCCTGTCTGTGTGTGGTTACAAAACTATTTATTTAGTTGGTCATTTTGTTGTTATTTGTATTTGTAATAGACACGCGCACACACTCACACACACACACACACACACACACATAGTCCCGTTATAAGTTTGTGCTCTGTTCGTATCTCATGCCCAGCGCTCTCTGGTATTACTGGTATCTGTGCATGTCACCAGAGAGACGCACATCCGGTCAGATCTATAAATTTCCGATGTGTGTGTGTGTGTGTGTGTGTTGTCGGTGAAATTGTGCGCGCATTTATTTATTGTTGGCGCTAACTCGCCAGGCCAAAAGTGTGGCAAAAACAATGAAAAGGCAGCAACAAAAAAATATACTATAAATGATATAAAAATTGTGGCACGCCGACCAAAGCAGGCAGACAGCCGTTATATCTGCCTCAGTGTAGCTATTTGTTTCTCTCTCTCTGTGTGTGTCTGTGTGTGCGTGTAACGATTATTGAAAAAGAAAAAGACACATAACAACAGCACAAAATAAAATAAAATAAAAAAACAACATAACAGAACGCGAGGAAACAAAACAAATGCAGTGCAAAAAGCGGATATCAAAGTGCGATTTATTTTTATTAGTTTCGGATGTCAATGTGCGGGAAATTGAGAAATTAGAAAATATTATACACGCTTCTGGCTTGTTAACGCGCACCTAAATGCCAACACACACACACACACATCAACACATAAACACACATAGCAATTTATGTATGTATCTGTGTGCTTTGTTGCCTGTCGACAACATTTCCCCTATATTTTATGATGTTATTTGATTTTATTGACTTTCTTCTATAGCGTTGCTTGTCCTAATCATTTTCATTCCTATTGATCTACGTTTTTAAATGTTTTCTGTTTTGTTTGTTAATAATTGCAAATTTAATAAACAGCAAATGCATTTTTCGGTGCAGCTTTAATTAAAAAACAATGCCAATTTAGAATTTACACTAATAACACTCAAACATGTTTATAAAATATGTATTGAATGTTTTGATTTGTGTCAAATATTATTCTTTTGTGAAAGCAATAAAATTGCAATCACATTTATAGTTCAATTGCTTAGGGTTATAAAATGTGATTAATTTAAAATATATTGTTTAAATTACCGCATTTAAATTTGAAACAATAAATGTCCAATTAAAATTGATAAATGATAAATTGTACAATCTAAACTGCACTTAATTTGTATCATATAAAATATATTAAAACTAAAAAAAATAGCTTATCAATAAAAATGAAATTTATAATTCAATTATTAAGAAAGTCGCATTTTTTTTTAAGTAAAAAAAAACAAATCTATTCAAAATAGTATACACTTATTTTAGAAGTTCTACTAAACAATTCCCCAAATATCACATTCAAACAGAATCTAATCAACAGATTGCATAATTTGTTAGTCAAACACAATTAATTAACAGCTGCAGAAATGTTCAGATAAAATGAGCGTGAGAGAGATATAAAATCAATATAGTTTATGGACACACTGCAATTAGCACTAAAACAAAAATCAGTGCGACAACAGCATGAACAACAACAACAATCACAAAATGACCACCGTCTCTTGGCCATTTCGAATAGGGCTCAAACTGTATCCGGAATATGGGCAAGAGAGGGCAATAAAATTAGACATAATTACAAGAGAACTGCCTACATAGCACATACGCACCCACACACAGAGACACACTCACACATACACGCATACGCACAAAAACTAATACAATCAATAGAAGAAAACACACACACATATGCGAAATAACATAATTTGCTGGGCAGTACACAAAATACGAGAGTTCCCGGTTAACTGTTGGAGATGGCGCGCAAAACAATTGTGAAACGTTGGCAAAAACTAACAACAAACACAAATATACTCGTAAATACACACACACACACACACACACACACAGCATAGATATATGAATTTACTAGCAAAACATGTGCGGGGGACGCCTTTTATTAGCAATAGTCTGTTGTTGTTATTGTTGTTGTTGCTGCTGCTCGTACGTGCTCCGAATTAGTTTTTTGCGATTTGAATAAAATTGTTTTGAATAAATTTGAATGCCACATGCACGCTCACAATTTCCCACACACATACACATACAATTGGCAATTGGCTCGGCATAGTTTTCCCTAATAAATAGGCAATCCTTTCTGTGCATCTCTGTGCTATTTGTCTGCTGCAACTCTTTGCTCGGTGTTTTGTAATTAGCCGAAACTTATCAGTTAAAAAGCTAGCCAAAATAAAAAAAGAGCACATTTCATGAGGTTGCCAAATTGGCCAAGCCCTGCAGCCAATTTGTGTTGCATTGGAAGCGAATGTTGTGTGTGCACGATAGAACATACTACAGATGGTCCAATAAACAAGCAGCAAATGCAACATGCAACATGCACAGTGGTTGCATCACATGCTAACAATATTAAAAGAGATTTGAAATTCAATTTACAGCTAAGATTTGCTCATTTTTTAATATTCAAGCTAGAGTATCATAGAAACTTTGATTTATCAAACTAAAATAAATCCATTTTATAATAAGCTGCTGATTTGCCCAATTAAATTAAACTTTGGCTAAACTGAGAGAATATCCAATTAGGTACTCAATGTGTTTAGACTATCTTTTCTAATAAATGCAGCTTATATTTTGCTTAAGATTATGAGCGCTGATTTGATTTATCCGTGCGTGGTCCAGTGGATAGAACACTGGTCTGACAAGCGGATGGTCGTGGGTTCGAATCCCACGCGGCACCTAGAAAGAAACGGCTCTTTCTAGCATCTTTTCGACTATTTCCGCTATTCTAGTATTCTTCCTAGCAGAAATAGACCCTCGAAAAGTTTGGTCGC